>BMAU01021188.1:22500-622500 GCA_019973935.1 Trichonephila clavipes
TTTAGAGTACGACGTAAATAAACACTCATTAACTTGAAAGGGGAAGAAAATTTTTGTTATATTTTCTTTCTTCTACTTTAAGAAACTTGTCTAATGGTTTTTACGTGCATTTTTGTCTTCTTATAAACTAATTTATCCGGAAAACAGTGTTAGGTTGCGTGATCGGAGCATTTTTAAAGTCGATAACTTTAACTTTAAAAAACTACTTTCAAGTTAATAATTACTATAAGAAGAATTGCGTTTATATGGGGCTTTTTTTCTAGATTTCATCCTAACGCACTATAACTATTATGAATTTTAAACGACGAATTTTTTCCCGTAAGATTGAGTTATGTTTAGCAAAACTTCACGATGTCCTTTGATCAACGTATACTGGCAGGTCGTGTATTTAATTGCCAAATTTACTATTTAAAAGCAATTGCGTACATAAAGGGTGTTTTTTTTAGAGGTATAGAACTTTAAATTGCAATAAAACAACGATGTATTATTCGATTGACATGAATTTTTTTTATTCGAAAGATAATCTTGGGGCATTACATTTTAAATATGATTTCTGGCATAGGACTGCCACGGCTGGCTCGGATGTAGTCCAATCTGGACGTCCAATTTTCGATGACTTTTTCCAACATTTGTGGCCGTATATCGGCAATAACACAGCGAATGTTGTCTTCCAAATAGTCAAGCGTTTGTGGCTTATCCGCATAGACCAATGACTTTACATAGCCCCACAGAAAATAGTCTAGCGGTGTTAAATCACAAGATCTTGGAGGCCAATTCACAGGTCCAAAACGTGAAATTAGGCGGTCACCCAACGTGTCTTTCAATAAATCGATTGTGGCACGAGCTGTGTGACATGTTGCGCCGTCTTGTTGGAACCACAGCTCCTGGACATCATGATTGTTCAATTCAGGGATGAAGAAGTTAGTAATCATGGCTCTATACCGATCACCATTGACTGTAACGTTGTGGTCTTCATCGTTTTTGAAGGATTCCACCAGCCCATAACGCGCACCAAACAGTCAGTTTTTCTGGATGTAACGGTGTTTCGACATACACTTGTGGATTTGGTTCACTCCAAATGCGGCAGTCTTGTTTGTTGACGTAGCCATTCAACCAAAGTGCGCTTCATCGCTAAACAAAAATCGCTTATGAAAATCGGGAACAACGACAATCTCGTTTTGGGCCCATTCGACGAATCTACGCCTTGCTTGATGATCGTTTTGATGAATTGCCCAACCAAACTGAGAATAAATCACTTGACAGCTGTTAAATCTGTCGCCATCTTGGAAAGTAATGCCAACTTAAACTTCCATACCTGAAAAAAAACTCTTTATAACGAAGAATGAAAGCTATTATTTTTTGTACTCACAATGCTACATATAGCCTACAGGTTCTTCGACAGAGCTACTAAATAATCTCTAACAGAAGTCAAATTTTTAAAAAATTCTGGGAGGTTTTTTAGACACACATAATTGGTCAACCTCAGAAGGCCTACTAACGAGGGTGACCCTTAAACTGGGATATCTCTTTTTTACATCCTTCACACAATACCAGGGACGTCTTAAGGCACGCACCGACTGGAGCCAGGGCCACAACGGGGGCCTCGTCTTGTTCTTGATAAGATCATGATTCGAATAATTTCAACAGTCAAATGTTATTCCCGGTTGTTTTCTCCAAAAAACTGGGAATTTCGGACGATATGTCAACTGGCTACACATGTGACGGCCGTCGTCCACACACGTACATGCTTATCACCATACATCATCATTATTTATTCAGTAAAAAGGCGGTAGTCGGTCGAGCCAGTTTGTATGATTGTAAGAAACAGAGATACATCTTTTTTACATCTTTCACATAATGCCAGGGATGTATGTCTTCAGTGGCGTAACGGAAAATATTAGGGGCCCCCTGCAAAGTCAGAATTGGGGCCCCAAGCTGGACCTTACAAAGGTAACGTATTTAGCATCAGTCAAACTTTGAGCCCTCCATAGTCCTGCCCCCCCCCCTTGCAATGCGGGGGTGTACGTTAAGCCGCTAGATGTCTTAAGATCAGGGCCTCGTCTCGTTCTCGACTCAGCCTTAATAAGATCATAATTCGAATAATTTCAAAAGTCAAATGTTATTTTCGGTTGCATTGTCCGAAAAAACTGGGAATTTTGTAAGATATGTCAACTGACTATATGCGATGGTCCTCTTCCATGTAAATATATGCCTAGGCCCAGTGGCGCACACAAGGGGGGTCCTGGGGGCCCGCCCCCAAAGCCCTTGATTTTTTCCCCATTGATTATAATTCTAAGTATATAGTACGAAAAATTTAATTCATTACTTGTTATTAATGATTAATTTTATTAATTGATGCTAATTATTTATTCAAAAATTAGTTTTTTACTGTGTTTTGTTCCCGAAAATCGACAAAATCAAGAGGAGCATGATACAAGAATGGTGAACTTTCGACCCCGGACCTCCCCACCCCCTGAAAAATTCCTGTGTGCGCTACTGCCTAGGACTACTACCATACACCATTATTACTCTTTCTGTCAAAAGGCGGCAGTCGGGGTCAAGCCAGTGTGTGCGATTGTACGTCATGCCCATTTATTTGTTTCGGGTTTTTGTTTGTACGAGTATTTGACAACATATGCTATGCACTGTCTACTTTTAAGGGTCACAGTTCGGGCTTACATTTGTGTAAAGGCCCAGGGCCTAATTTGAGTAGGATCCCGGGGCTCAAGAAGTCTTAAGACATTCCTGCATAATGCTATGTGAAAACTGATTTCATTCAACAAAGAGAATTGCGCTCCATTGGAAAAAGAATCAGCCTTCATTATTTCGTGAAATTTTTATTGATAGAATTAGAAATCGAACTCATGACACAATTTTATTTAGATCGCAGTTTTAATTCTCAATTGATAACGGCTTTTCATGTGAAGAAGAAAATAACGTTGTGCTTGCAATTATACAGAAGAGAGAATCGCGTGTGAATATCCACATATTAAGACAAAATTAAACCATTTTTAATTTGATTTGTGTCGGTGAAACACTACACAATCTAAGTTTTCAAGCCTTTATTTCTATTCTTTTAATTTCTGCAAAAGTCAGATAATAAATTAAAATTTTAAATTTCCTATTGTTTTACAGCTTTAATAAAAAAAAAAAAATTTATTCAATTTTCATCGATGAAAAGTTTGAATGGTTAAGTTAATCCCTTTCCCTCAGATCAGTGAGAAAATATAATAAATGTTGCATATTTTCTCCTCACAGAAGATGTATTTCTTCGGAACTCTAAGGCGCCGATGAGCCGCTTATTAATTTTGAACATTAAATTAATTACGTATAATTTAATGAATTTTCATCTTCGCCGCATTTTAGCCTTTAATTAATAATAACAATACTTAATTTCGAATGTAATGAAATATTCTAAGAATTACATGGAGGTTATTTCGACATAAAAAATAAATTCTTTTTTCCGGAATTTCGAGATTAATTTATTTCAATTTCCTTTTTTTTTTTTAATTTCATAACCTAAATCGATGAACAAATCTCACATGTGATGGATCGCGTGAAAAGTTTAAATATTTGATGTATCGAGTTTAAAAATATTTTATACATTTTTTTAAGGGGAAAAAAAAGATGAACCACCCTTAAAAGTAATCCGATCATGTCGAAATTTCGCATGCACAATTTCTTTGTACAAAACACGTAAATGGTTATAGATACGTGAATGATTTAAGGCCGGTGAATATAAAATTCGATCATAGTACATGCGCTTCTACATCGCTTCCAGATTCGTATCTGTCGAGGCTCAATGTCCTTCCGTTGCCGTAATGTGGTAGTTGGGAAAGGATGGTGCCAACTCGGGTGTCCTCCTCGTCACTTAACCAAGATTCAGAATTACGAGGTCTGCCGCCAATATCCTTCGTTTTGGTTTATAGTGCGATGTAAATAAAATTCTCACTCACTCACTAGATTTGTATAAAATAGGTAACAATTGCGGATGGTTTAGTTTTGCTTGTTGTTGACATTGTCTGTCGAAGACAACAATAATGCTGTTACTATGTTGTCGAAGTTAACGTGCTCACATAGTCAAAACGTGTGAGGTTGGACACCATGTGCGCCACACGGATATGATTGCATAAAGTTGCTGGCAATAATGTTTGCTTCTAGAAACTTATTCAGAGAAGGAAGTTTTTTGAAAGCCCAGGTGCACAATGCGAGTTGAATTTGAAAGATCGAGTGACAGGCTCGAACAACCCCCAACGGCAACATTATCCGCTATTTGACGTTCTATAAAGGGGGGGCGACTTTTCCAGCGCACGGGCTACTTCTAATGCTTTTAAGGTGGAGCGGTCTCAGTTGCATAGGTGTGGCCCTTTTATATTAAAATTGCATGTTTTTCTAACACTTATTTTCGACATTGTACCAGTGTTTTTAAAATATGACATATTACAATTTTTACTACAAAGACACAAGTAACACAATAGTCAGGCTGAATGCTTGAACAACTATAAGCGACTGCTAGACCGTATTGCTTGGATGTATTCGATGCAGCGAGCAGAGAACATACGTGAACCGATGAATCTGAAACCGATGTATGTACTTAGATTCGTTCGCTGCCGATTCCCGCCCCATCGCGGGGCATAACATCAACACAGATCTCAATACCTTGGAAGCGTGGGTTGGGGGATAATGTCTAAATAGCAAATCCCGTGCTATTGCGGAAGAGCTGATAATCAAACTTTTTTTATACCTTTCAGACGGCATGTGCGGAAAAATTCCTTTCTACGACTGTCATCGCAAAGATCGCTTCGCCTCTCCCCCCTACAGTGGCAGTGAACGTGTTAAACGTCACCGTTCGCTTCCAATAAAGGTACTTGTGTGTGTGTGTGTGTGTGTGTGTGTGTGTGTGTGTGTGTGTGTGTGTGTGTGTGTGTGTGTGTGTGTGTGTGTGTGTGTGTGTGTGTGTGTGTGTGTGTGTGTGTGTGTGTGTGTGTGTGTGTGTGTGTGTGTGTGTGTGTGTGTGTGTGTGTGTGTGTGTGTGTGTGTGTGTGTGTGTGTGTGTGTGTGTGTGTGTGTGTGTGTGTGTGTGTGTGTGTGTGTGTGTGTGTGTGTGTGTGTGTGTGTGTGTGTGTGTGTGTGTGTGTGTGTGTGTGTGTGTGTGTGTGTGTGTGTGTGTGTGTGTGTCGTTTACACCCTTATTGAATCCTTTGCTTAAGTAAACACAGTCGCATCTCCAGTTCATCTGGTGTCAGTGTTCCAAAAAAATTTGTTTAAGTATGAGTGTGTTAGTAAATGCGGTCACCCCAAATTGTCTTGGCAATCGCGATCGACTTAATGTCCATCCCTGTTTTATAACCTCTTCCATATCACCCGTAGCATACCTTTCATCATATCGCAGCGTTTGATTGTGAAGTTTAAGATGTCTTTAACTCCCCTGAGTTATCTAGTGTGGTGTCTTAGACAATTAACTGCCATCGGATTGGCATCGCATATAGTTCAACGAATATAGCAACAATTTTGGAGCAAATAGCTAAAGGAAATGTGTGACGAAGGGCCGTAACGTACACCCCCACAATCCCAGCGACGCGAGGGGGGCAGAATTCTAGGGGTCCTAGAGCCTGACTGTCACCAAGTACGTATTTAACCAATTGGGCATAAAACATGACTTTTTAGGGGACCTTACTTTAGAAGGCGCAAAACTTTAGCTGCTCAACACAACAATATGTTAATGACATTTTGTGGCTCGGTTGCATTTCCCTTCCAAGCATATCCTCTCTTGTGGCTGTTTTTCTATAACATATCTCTGGCCCGCCCATGTACTGTTAATATACTTCACTGGTCAGCGAGATCTATTGGGCTTTCATCAATAGAATACATATGAGATCTGGTAAATCATAAGATTCAAGTTCCTTAAAATGTTGCATTTTTAAAGCAACAATTGATGAAAGTGTGGTGAAATATATTTCAAATTGAGATTAGAAATCTTAATCATTCCATAAATCAAGATATGCAAGCGTGCATAGACTCCTGGGGAGGGGGTTACCGATTACTGAATGTAACATTTACTGTGCAATTGTTAACTATTGAATGAGTTCTACGGCTTGAAATTCTCAATTATTTCATTACCTATTCATGAACTTTTTGCTTACACATGTGTGTTTAGTTTCAATAAAGTTTTTATAGTGTCTTTTTTTTAAAAGCAACATTATGCTTTATTCTGATTACTTTAATCAGAATAAAGCTGGTTTTTTAGAAATCTCTATCCTTATAGCTAAATTTTTCAACAAATCTATCAGCTATTATTTACTCTTCTCAGAGGCTTTTCTACAGGTGATAACAAGATTTTCGCTCCAAAGGTGTTCTACCTCAAAACTGGGGTGGAACGTAGCCAAATCGTTCTGTCACCTGTATGGTGCTCAAAGCTACGGCTAACGACAGGCGTAAATCTCTAGCTCATTGCCGCAATGAATTTTGTGGACCTCGATCTGACACCGTCTGTTACGATCATCGATGGTTCAGTTAATCAGTGGTAGAATGCTTTTATATCAATCAACTTTCAAATCATCATTAGACTCAATTAAATTCAATAAATCATCGAAGACAAGTGTAAGATTAAATAATAAGTTTAATGGAATATGGAGTGCGTCTGCACTCGGTCACGTACAGAAGATCTCTGGTGTCAACAACGCATGTTATTACAAGCAGCGCCCTCTATACTGAGGGGGGTTCTACCATTACTCCCCACTTAAACTCCTGCGGAGTTTATATTAAGATAATTCAAATTCTAAGGTAATTCGAGTAAAATTCATGCCAAATGAAATACAAATAAAATTCATGCAATGTGAAATAATACAAATAAAATTCATGCAATGTGAAATAATAAAAATAAAATCCTATGAATTCAATTCTCAAATCACATGCATCATCAATAATTCTGAAATAAAATTAGCAATTCTTAAATCACATGCATATCAATAATTCTGAAATAAAATTAGCAATTCTTAAATCACATGCATATCAATAATTCTGAAATAAAATTAGCAATTCTTAAATCACATGCATATCAATAATTCTGAAATAAAATTAGCAATTCTTAAATCACATACATATCAATAATTCTGAAATAAAATTAGCAATTCTTAAATCACATGAGTTATCAATAATACTGAAAATCAAATTAGCAATTATGTAAATAGAATAATATAAAGGTTAAAGTTCAAGAAATTGTAAAATGTGTTCAATTGTTCTTCTCTACAGTTGCAGGATCAACTGGAATAGGTAAAGGCACTACCTTTGTGATGGCTCGTTATAAAATACCTGTTGAGGTTTTCACATTAACTACTCTTACAAGACCATCACTACCGGGAAATACTTCAAGAATACGCCCCATAGGCCAGTCCAGGGGCTTGGTGTTGGGATCCTTTAAAAGAACGAGCCGATTCTCCATCAGGTTAGGGTTCTGAAGACTCCACTTAGCACGGGTCTGAAGATGGGTCAGATATTCGGTGCTCCAACGGTTCCAAAATTTGTCTCTCAGGGATTGAATGAGTTTCCACCTGGAATGATAGGACAAAGAATCCGAAGCAGTATAAGGTTCAGGAAAGGATGAAATTGCACAGTTCGTCAAGAAATGCCCCGGGGTCAAAGGGTTAAGATCATTGGGGTCCGAAGAAAGTGGAGACAAGGGACTTGAATTCAGAACTGCTTCGATTTGTGCCATCAACGTAGTTAACTCTTCGAAGTTCATGATAGCTGATTTCGCTACCCTCAATAAAATGCGTTTCATGGACTTAATGTTTGCTTCCCACAATCCACCGAAATGGGGAGAAGTGGGTGGAATGAAGTTCCATTCGATTCCCTCTTCCGCGCTGAATAGCTGAATTCTGTTGGACTTGCAAATTTCGTTCCATTCATTAAGAATGTTTCTTGCTCCCTTGAAGTTCGTTGCCTTTGGCAACATCATTTGATGTTTTTGGAATTCAGATAGGGTCGAATGTTTCAATCTACCTCCTGGGTCAAATAATCGACCTGCGGCTTGTAACAAATATCTTTTTGTATTAATTCTTTTAGAAAGAAATGTTCCTAAATCGCTGGAATCAAAATAGAATGTATCAGATTTTCCATTCCAACCAACTCCTAAGACCTCTGAAGCTATCAACGTGTTCAATGACTCTTTATGTTCATCTACTACAAAATTTAAATTTTTTAACATTTGATTTAGCTCGGAAGAGTTGGTTCTCCATTTCTGAAGATCCATACTTGCATCTTCCAAAATTTGTTTACTTTCTATGCAGGTCGTCAAGGCTGCTTGGACACTGACATTTCCACACAGAAAATCATCAACATACAATGACTGGTTAAGATGGTTAAATGTATCAGGAAAAAAATATCCACATATTTTTTAAGATGATGCTTTATCGTAGCTGCAAGAAGAAATAGACTTGATTTTACTCCAAATAAAACCCTAGTCATACGGAAAATATCAAGCCGTTTGTTTTCTAAATCAATTCCTGGATTTTCATCCCAGAAAATCTTGTAAAATCCCTTTCACTTTCGTCTATCTCAATCATCAAAAATGCCATTTTTATGTCAGCTACAAATGCAATTGGATTCACTCTAAATTTGATTAATAGAAAAATAGGTTAGGTATAAAATTTAGCCCTGTGTGTAAACAATCGTTCAAAGATAGCTGTGATTTCGCATGTGATGACACATCAAATACGATTCGCAATTTGCTTGTAGTTTTATCAGTACGTATTACTGCTCTATGTGGTAGATAAAAATATTATGCTTTAGATTTTCTTCTTCAAATGGAACACGTTCTATGATTTTTCTCAGAAAGATAATTATTTACAACTAATTTGTAATCCTCAAATAAGGAACTGTCATTTTTAAAACGTGATCTTAACTTTAGAAATCTTTTCCTAGCAACTTCTTCATTATTTTCTAATAATGTTTTCATGTTAGGTTTCCAAGGGAATTTAACTTTATACCGCTTATTTTGGTATGAAATTCCCGCTTCAAATTCAGACATTATATCATTATCAATATTTTCCTCATCGGACACCTCTCTCTCTGCTTCTATTCCTAAGTTCTCTAAATTCCAAAATTCACTAAGCTGTTTAGAAATATTGGATTCATTAACAATAACACTCATTGTTAAAAGGTCCTCAGAATCTGTACTCTGCCCTTGTAAAGACCACCCGAATAATGTTTCTACTGTCACAAGATTTTTGTTTAGACGCGTAATTCTACCTGTAACTACTTGATAATAATAGTCCGCACCAATAAGAATTGATATTTCTTTATCGTTAAATTCATAAGAATCGGCTAATTGTACATTTTTTAAATATCTAAATTTTTTATCAATATTTCTATCAGGAGTCGGTAAATTCGTGTGATAGAAATATGTTCTGTCTCTACCGCCTCTATTTCAATGCACAAATTTGGATCATCCCTGTTTTTCAATTTTATTTTAACTATATTTAAAGTTTTTGTTTCAGTTTCTTTAGCACCAAATGTGCAAATGGAAAGGTTTTCTTTTTCTAAGAATTGGAAAGTTAAATTTCTCAGAAGTACTCTTTAAAACAAAACTTCTCTGTGAACCATTATCTAAAAATAATCTAACAACTTCTTGTTCATTTTTGACATCTATTAATGCGGCGCATGTTTGTAACAATACACTATTTACTTCTGTTTTAATTACTGTTGAAATTACATTATCAGTGTCCCTTTTCGGAGACAAGTCGTCATCATGTCGATTCCGAAAACATATTGAGAAATGGTGAGACCCATTACAAATAGGACACGACTCCTCTTTACACATTCCATTGCTCTATGACCGGGCGACAAACATAAAAAACAACAGCCCTTCTTCTTTAAAATTTCTCGCTTTTCGTGAGCACCAAAGGAACGGCAAGTGTCGAGTTCATGACCTTTGTTGCAGTATAAGCATTTTCGGCTTCTAAGTTCTACTTTCTCCAAAGGGGTGGGAAATTAATGGGGTCGGAAATGTACTCTATTCGGGGTTGGCTTCATGTGTTGGAAATAGGAGCCTTTTTTTTTTGTTCTGTCTTGCGGTGGAGGGGGAATAATGACATAGTTTATGACTGTTTATTTGAGAAGCTCGTTCCCTACTACGGATTTCCCAGTGTAGGAACTGCAAAAGAGCGCTCAGGTCAAACCCTTCGTCCTTTTGAGAACGATTGAATTCCAAAACGAGTTCCGAAGGTATCTGTTTCAACAGGATGGGTGTTAATAAGTTTGAGTAGGATTCTCCTTTAACTCCTAAACTTTCAAGACTCCTTATTTGCGTTTCTGCTCTATCGTACAAATTTCTTAAGCCCACAATATCAGTAGGGTTTCTAACAGGTGTTAAATTTAATAAATTGCTCAAATGAGCGTTAATTAACATGTTTTTATTTCCAAATCTATCTTTTAATAAATCAAGAGCTCTATCATAATTATCATCAGAAATTGGAAATCCATTAATGCAAGAAGCGCATTACCACACAAATATGATTTTAAATAATTAAATTTATCAACTTTGCTTAGTCTATTGTTATTATGAATAGAGCTTTCAAATAAATTATAAAAATCTAACCATTCAGAATAATTTCCAGAATACTTATTTATATGCAATTTAGGTAAATTTATGTTCATACATTCAAAACTATTGGAATCAATATAACTTGGATATTTCGAGAAACTGTATCAACCTGGATAGAGTCAGAATTTATTCTCCTAATTTTAGAAGAAAGCTTCGTTTTCCAAAATATAATCTTCTCTTTAATTTCTTCCGAAGCTTCTATATCATCAGTAATAGTGTCAACAGACAAACGATCTTCAATTAGTGTATTTAATAAACTTAAGTTACTTTCTTTATCATTTAATTGCTCTAAAAAAGCTTCAAATTGATCAACAGGTTCATTTTCATTGTTGATCTTTCCTTCAATTTTATTTATCAATTTTGTCAACGAAGAACGTACCGCAGTACGCTTCTTTTTAAATTTTGAGAGATCTTCTGACATTTTAATCTTCTATTCAGGTATGATTCAATTTCAATAAAAATTCGGCTTACCTGAATTCACTGTCGACGATGATATTCCAACCTCTTGGTCGAGGGTATCAAAAATGATTCTTTCATCAATTTCATCAATTTTCATTAATTTCAGGCCGTTGCACCAATGTTACGATCATCGATGGTTCAGTTAATCAGTGGTAGAATGCTTTTATATCAATCAACTTTCAAATCATCATTAGACTCAATTAAATTCAATAAATCATCGAAGACAAGTGTAAGATTAAATAATAAGTTTAATGGAATATGGAGTGCGTCTGCACTCGGTCACGTACAGAAGATCTCTGGTGTCAACAACACATGTTATTACAAGCAGCGCCCTCTATACTGAGGGGGGTTCTACCACCGTCAGACATGTGACATTAGAAACAACAACGTGGAAAGAATTCTGTCGTGGAGAAGACTGACGGTTTCACCTATCGGGAAGTTGAGATGACTTTATTGAGTTTTGCGATTTGCCCAATGTAATTAAAATATTAGAAATTAAAAATATTACATTAAAAACTTAACAAAAATATGATTTATTACAGGAAAATTAAAATTAAATTGGATAAAAAGCTCTGTTATATATAAGAGCTCTAAAATACATGAAAATTGACAATCTGAAGAAGTGGGCAAAGAATTCAAGAGCCATATTTCAATGCTATGTGATGGCCACGAATTCATGTGCGGCACTTTCAAGCCACTGCAGAGGGACTGATGCTCCATGGATCAAATGTGGTTCTGGACCACCCAAAGAACATTAAATCATTTCTATTTTATATATTGTGGTGTGTTTTTCTCACGGGTTTATGTAATTTTCCATTAAAATCACTAAATTTCATTAAATTCCATGTTAAATCAATTTACAGTCGAACATCCTTATTACGAACCTCTATATTGCGAACTTTTTCCTGGAACCAAGAACATTTCACGATTTTCTTCGTAAAATAACCTCCCAATAGCGAAGTACATTTTCTATCTAACGAACTTTTTCTCTTGTGATTCAATCTCCCTATTTTCAAAGTATTTCTGGACACATTTCAAATTATTCTCTTTTTTAACACATTTTATGGTGGTCATAAATCTTTAACTGATTTTATTAGGTGCCCAACTCGCCGAGTGCAAAAGAATTCTGGGCGTTTCATCCAAGCAGTGCAACCTTTAACCCCCATTTTCCAATTCACTGAAAACATCTTCGATATCCCCTTTCACCCTCAGTGGAGTTGTCTCATATCTTTGAACTAGTCTCCGTTCATTTGTATTGTTGATCAGTCGTACTGAGAACTTTGTTTCTTGTAGCCCGAAAATGTCAAAACGTAAGTGCTTGATCATCAAAGGAAAAAATGTAATTCTTCAGGAAGGGGTTAAACGCGTCAAGAAACTTTCCTTGCAGTATTTCTTTCTCTCTCTCTCTTCTTTTTTTATAGGTAAGATATATTAAATAAATATATATTAATTTACAAAAAGGCGTGAATAATTAATTTTTAATATATAGTGTTAATGGATTTTAAAAAAAATTTATGTGGTTCATAAAGAAAATTGAAAGATGAACCTCTATACATAATGAATTTTCCATATAACGAACTTTTTTTCGGGATTTAATATTAAATCAAAACACTAAAATATAAGCAATCAACGTCCCCTCCGCTCTGCGGGCTGCGGTGAAATTATCAAACGTTGACCGGTCCGGGGCGATAAAAAGGCTGTGTGACGTTTATTTTAAGGAGCTGAATTTTTCCATAATAGCGTTCGATACGGGGGACATTTTTAAAAATTAATGTGAAAATTCTAACTCAGATTTGTAAAAACTATAAAATCTTATTCATCTGATCTCTAGAAATGGGAAAACACACATACAGTAGACAGTTGTATCTAAGGCAGTGGCGCACACAGGAATTTTTCAGGGGGGAGGGGGTTGAATGAAAGTTCACCATTCTTGTATCATCCTCCTTTTGATTTTGTCGATTTTCGGGAACAAAACACAGTAAAAAACTAATTTTTGAATAAATAATTAGCATTAATTAATAAAATTAATCATTAATAAGAAGTAGTTAATTAAATTTTACGTACTATATACTTAGAATTATAATCAATCGGATAAAAATCAAGGGCTTTGGGGGAGGGGGTCCAGACCCCCAGGACCTCCCCCCCTTGTGTGCGCCACTGATCTAAGGACATCTATACATTAAATTGATACACTTTGAATAGATACACGTTTTTTTTTTATATATATATAAGGTAGAGATAATAACCAAGGCATCGTAAACAAACATCGTTATGCTACAGTAGGTTATCTTGAGGTACAATAGTGGATGAAACAATTATCAAGGTCATTTGCTCTCAGAGTGATTGATTTTGTGTTAACGTCGCCCTTTTAAGTGACGTGAAAACTATTGGCGCCAGATTTCCATTTGCTCTCAGATTTAATGTTTTAGTGAAACTGTATAAATAAAGAAAATTTATCATCGAAAGATACAAAATAAGTGTAATTTTTAAGTTTTTGTTTGTTAAGAATTAAAAAAAAAGAAAGAAAAAGAAGGGAAAGAAAAGCGTACAAACAAAAATTGAAATAAAAGTTATTTTCTTGAGTTCTATGAAATATTTTGCAAAGAGCAATGTTAACGATCAAAAGAACATTGTGTGTGTGTGTGTTATGTAAACACCTTGTGAATTTAAACTTTAATAAAACGTTAAACAATATTGTTACGTTGATCAGGGTTCGAGGATTTTGTGCAAATCAGTCGCAATTGTCGAGAAAACCAAGCCTCGAAAAATAGGATTCAACAGCAATATTCGCAGAATAAATCTGAGAAGGTCTTCACATTTTCAACAGCACTCAGGCACAATTATCAGTGTCTAAAAATAGATTATTCACAAGCACCACTCGTCCTATTCAACAGCCGAGGTAATAGGTAATCACGGTCAAGGCAAGACTACTACTCGCTAGTCAAAGCAATACTAACTAATCGCTAGTCAAAACAACACAAACTACTTGCTGGTCAAAACAAGACTAACTCATTTTCGGTGAGCATCTCTCTGTTTATAGACTTCGCGAACCTTTCAAGAAAGATCCGCTTGCGTCATAGGTCTTGAAACTAGGACATCTCTCCACAAATTTCCAGGAAAATTTAGAGGGTCCCGAACTCGAAAAAATGGTTACCAAAGTTGCTAAAAAGGATATCAACTTGACTCTAGCACCAAGATTTCACCAAGTTCCCACTAAATCGTCTTTTTAACGTAAGGGACGGTGTTACTTGCGAATATTACAATTTTAGCATAAAATAAATATAACAGAGTGATATAAAAATGCATTACACATCCAAATACAAATAATTTACACTATTTTACACAAAATTCTAAACAATATATTTCAATGTCAAACAATCATATTTGTTCCTCTTGCTCTGATTACAAATAGCTACCCTGTACGATTCAATTTTCGTGGTAAGTTTTCTAGAACTGTTGATCTCAACAAATAATTTTCTCGCAGTCCAGTGTCTTATACAAAAATTTTTAGTGGGCTTGTCTTTTGACCGGAAAATACGTCAAAAGATGAACAAAATTACGAAGAAACTGTTCTCAAGATAAACTTGGCAACCTCAAAACAATCGTAAAGTCGTAATTTTATTCTACGTCAGTTCTGCTTAAAAATCGGGTTTACATTAAAATTTCCGTAATTGATTGATTGATTGAATATTAACGTCGCACTGTTCAGCTACACGGGGGCTTTTGGCGACGGACCACGTATAATTTTGAACCACGGTCAAGTGAAGTGGACGATACCTGAGCTGCCACCCCCCTCTCCTAACTACCACACCACACCAATGGGAGGACGTTTCAGCTCTCGACAGATTTAACGTGAATCGCTGCCCTTTACGGCGGGTCTTTAGTGGTACTGGGCTCAAACCCGTGACAAAGCAAGCCACGGTCCGATACCTATACCACTCGGCTACCGCGGCCACAAAATTTCCGTAATACTTCAGTCGATGGATAACAATTGCTTAATTTTTGTACCAGCTTTAAATATTATGAAATATAACGAGTAATTTAAAAAAAGAAAAATAATAATTTTAAATCGTTATAGATTAGACATGTTTTTAATGAAATAATGCTTTATAGCGCAATATTTATTTTTAAAAAAATTCTTTTTATATAAAAAATTTATTTTATTGTTATATTGAACACTTAGGATTGATTGATTGATTGAATATTAACGTCGCACTGTTCAGCTACACGAGGGCTTTTGGCGACGGACCACGTAATTTTGAACCATGGTCAAGTGACGTGGACGACACCTGAGCTGGCACCCCCCTCTCCTAACTACCACACCACACCAACGGGAGGACGTTTCAGCTCTCGACAGATTTAACGTGCATCGCTGCCCTACACGGCGGGTCTTTAGTGGTACTAGGCTCGAACTCGTGACAAGGCAAGCCACGATCCGATACCTATACCACTCGGCTACCGCGGCCTCTGAACACTTAGGAAGTGTAACTTTTGCTAAATTAGAATAATAACAGTACAGCAGTTTTTCGAATGCACTTTAAAGATAATAATACATTGATATATGATTTTATTTTGCTTATTGATTTCCTGAATTACCTCTCAATTTGCCACCCCACCCAATATGGTGGGTATGACACTCTGCTTGTAATCGAGTGGGTTCGAGTCCCGAGTAAGGCATGGATGTATCTTCGGGAAAGGAAATCGGACTTTCGCCTGAAATGGATTCCCGTTTCGAAAGGAAAGCAGCGTACTTTTGTTTTTTTCTGGGATCATCGTTTGTAATAAAATCTGTATTCTTCTGTGATTGTGTTATACGTGTTTCTGTTCGTCTATCTCACATCTTTCGCATGTATCCCAGTAATAAACAAACGACAAAAACAACCTCACAATTTGTAGAATAACTATAAAAAATGTATATTTAAATGACAAAAATATACTAATTATTCTGGTTTTACTTTCTAGCCAGAGCAGCCAAAGTTCAGTGGAAGAAGTTACGAGACAACTTCCGAGAAGCTCTGAAAAGACAGAAAGACTCGAAGTATGCCGGAAGAACGTGGCGCTATCAGCGACAAATGCAGTTCCTCATTCCATTCATGCAGAGTAAAAATCAGGATTTCAACGTGGATGCCGATAGAAACTCTTCATCCGAAAACGCAGAAGCTACTCCGAATGCTGACGATAAAAAACACAATTTCCTGTGTTCTTTCGAGGACGACGCGAACGATTCCGCATCGTCGTCGGTTAAGAAAAAGCGGAGGATATCTGAAGATCAAAAAGATGATTTAGAACTCAACAGATCGTCCATAGTGTCTGGAAATGCGTTGCTGGACTTTTTTTCCAGTATGTATAACACAACGGAGGAGTTGCCACCGCATTTGCAACTACAAGTGAAAAGGAAGATATTTGAAGTAGTTTCAGAAGCGGAAGAAACTGCTTTGATGATGCAACATCAAGAATATGATGCAGAATATTTTATGCCATAACATTTTCTGAGCTTTTTCTGTGTTGTACGTAAATAAAATTTTATTTTTACGTAAGTTCCTATTTGTAGCAGAAAAATTTAACATCAGGACAATTTATTGTTATTATTTGTAATAAAATAAAAAAATGTAATGATATATTTAGAAGAGTCAAGAATTTGTTTGAATTTTGGCACTTTAAAGCAATAGAAGTATTGTGTCTGTTAACTAAAGCAGGGGTGTCAAACACACGGATCCCATGCGGCCCACAACGGGCATTTTTGTGGCCCGGCCAGTATATCGGCACTCAAAAATACATAATAAAATATCAAAATTTCTCCCGAAATATTAAGAAAGGTAGTAGCAGAGAAGAGATGTCAAGTGTCAGAACGTAAACATTAAATTTCTTATTTTATTTATGTTTATATTATAATGTATTATTCGAGATAAACTTACATTTCTATGAATATTGATTTTTCTTTCCTGTTTTTTTTGCAGCCCACCGAAAGTTAAATCGTGTTTGCTACCGCCGTATCAGAGATACATATCAATGATACGGGGTCCCCAAACTTCAAGAATCTCAAAATGTACAAGTAAACGGTCGTAAAATGTTAAGGGGCTCTAAAAGACGGCTCCCTTAGAATTTAGATACAGGGCCCATTCGAGACTAGCTACGCCAGTGGAGGAAACTGACATAAAAGTTTTGTTAACTATCTTTTATTTACGATATAGAACTGTTGCTGAGTGTTGTTATTTTCTCGTAATTGTTTTAAAGTGAATTCAACTTATACATTTTCATGGAATTAGAAATTTCTCTACCCTACACATAAGGAAAGTTTTGTGTGTGTCCTTAATTTTAAATTTAAAAAAAGTTCATTTACAATGTGTTCAAGTAAATGTATTGAATTTTTTACTTATTTGTTGTGAAGTAATAAAATTGAAAACTGCATTTGAAAAACATTGTAATTCAAGTTTTTTACTGGTAATTTCTTCCTGGCTGCTTTGTGGGCGCGATATCCTAGTGGTCATGGTCATGGACAAGTAGCCAGCGAGTCCATAGTATCACTGAAGAATCACTGTGTAGTGGGGCTGATGCACGTTTAATTTGCAGAAGCTCAATGTCCTACCGTTGACATGTGGAAGTTCTGCTAGAGGGCTCCCAGCTCAGGTGGCGTGCTCGTCACTTCACCGAGGCTCAAAATAAAAAACTCACTCACCAAAGCTCTGAACTTATGAAACCTGCATCCTGTACATTCGCTTATTTGTGTAAAGTTATACCAATATTTTGAATTTGAATAAAAAAAATATGGAAGAACAGCATTTGTGTGTGTTAAACGTTATTAACATTGGCATATTAGTTATTTTTCACAACTTGCGTGTAAGAATTTTCTTTTCAAATTTCAGAAATTATAATGATTTCTCATAATTAAATTTGGTTATAAAGTTTTATCCGTTACCTTTTTATTTTTCTTTATTTTTATTTTATGAGCTACATTTATATTTGTAATTATATTCCCTTACAATTGATTGAATATTAACGACGCACTGTTCAACTACACGAGGTCTTTTGGGGACGGACCACGTAATTTTGAACAATTGTCAAGTGACGTGGACGACACCTGAGCTGGCACCCCATCTCCTAAATACCACACCACACCAAAGAAAGGACGTTTCAGCTCTCGAAAGATTTCACGTGCATCGCTGCCCTACACGGCGGGTCTTTATGATACTAGGCTCGAACTCGTGACAAAGCAAGCCACGATCCGATACCTATACTTATACCACTTGGCGACCGCGGCCACTATATTCTTATAAACAAATACATCAAAGACATCAAAAAGAAGAGACATTGTCAAAGAAATAAATTTTTTGTCACTTAAAATATATAATTCTAAATACAAATATTTATGCTCAGTTGATATTTTAAGTAAGCCACCCCCCACCAAGACATTAGCTATTTGAATTTATCCTAACATTTCGCTTTTTGAAATAGAAAGGAAATGAAAGAGAATTTTCAAAAAACATTGAATGGGGATACATTGGTAAATAGTATTTGAGAATAATTACGAGATAGGGAATGCAATGAAACATTTTAGATCTAGTACAAGTCTTTCAAATTTAATTGAAGTATTTAACTTATTTAATTTTTGAATGTGTCGAAATATATTATTTAATTACTAGAAAAAGGGGAGATAAATTTTTTTTAAGTATGTAATCTCCAAATTTATGGATGACACGAAATTTTTAAGTGTATAAAATTAAAAGAAAAATTCTATGGGCTAGAAATTAAAACATTTCCTTTAGGCTTTAGTATAAATATACGTTTAATTAGCAAGGTTCGTATAATTATTTCATGAAACTTTTCTGGAACCAATTCAATTGTCTCATCCTTCTTCATACCAAAATGTTCAATGCTTTTTTCAAATTCGACTCAAGTTTCTAATTATTCTACGAAAGAAAACGAAATGGAAAGCCTCCAAAAAATAAAAAATAACTTGCGTCGGCCGGGAGTCGAACCCGGGTCAACTGCTTGGAAGGCAGCTATGCTAACCGTTATACCACCGACGCTTCGACCTTGAATACTCTACATTATAATATAACGTATTTTATTGAGACTATATTCATTAAGAATATTTTGATTTTAATAAAGTAAAAAGCCTTTATGAAAAATATTTTTTGAAAAAATTATATTTTGTTGTAATCAATGCAATACTTATATTTATAACTGCAGAATACAAAAGATAAACCATGCAGACCATGCAGACAAGCTTTTAGATACCTTACTTCGTGCTGCCATCTAGTATGATTTTTAAATACAGTTTATTTTTATTGAAAATTATACTTCATTATATAATTATTTTTATGCAAACCTAACGTACTCGAATTGGAATTAAATTCAACAAACAATGTAAACAAAAGAATTCAAAATTTTAATTTTTCATACAAGTTTAAAATTTTATGTTATAATAGCAACTAACTTTAATTAATATTTTGTAGAAAGCATGTATTAAATATATATCATTAGATATTTTGTCCTGTGAAATGGTTGTGAAAAATAATAACAAAATCAAGACTTACTTTATATACTACTTTAATAGTTAATTTAATAGTTCTTTTCAAGAATATTCAGGACTAGTAGAAAATATTAATTTACAATAGGAGTACCAACAGTCAATAAAAATTCAAAATCAATAAATCGTTTTATAACTATGGTTAGATCAGCTTTCAGGACACGTTGTTGAAAACTTATTTTTAATTATGTATGTTGCATGAAACTATTATAGTATGATGCTAAATAAATTCGCAGTATAATTTTTTCTACAAATGCTTATCAGTTCTTGATAAATTTTTTTTTTTTTTTTTTTTTTTGCTTTATTATACATGAAGCTTTAAATGAATCTAAAACTTATAGAGTGAATATAATTTTCTAAATAATAATGTATACACTTGTATGTATATGTAATCAAAATTAAATTAAAATTAGAAAAGAAAAAGGTAAGTTCTAAATATTTAAGTTTGCGTGAATAATCTGATAAACAATATAATTGAAATGATACTTTGTACACAAAAATTTACCTTTTCTAAATTTACCTTGAAATCTGATATTCTTATTCACTGGTATTTTTTTTAAATTAATGTTTAACACAATATTTTTTATTTAAAAACTTTAAAGAATTAGTTTTATGCAGGACAGTTTTCGGATTTTCATGAACTCTCTGAATAATGACTACGGAAATGATTCAGCAAAATTAGCAGAGATTTTTTTTTATCAAAAATTATATTTAAACAACAATAAAAAAGTTTACCTGTTTATAAAGTGTTCTAATAATTAAAAAAAATATTTTTTTAAATTTGTATTACATATTCCCCTGTAGATGGCGCTACAAGAGATATAGGTAATAGGATGAAACAAATATAAAAACAGTAAAAAAAAAAAAAAAAATTTAAAAGAGAGAGAGAGATCATTTCAGAATTAATTTTTAAATAATGGATAGTGACAAAGCCACTCTGTGGCAAGAATAAAAAATAGTGTTAACTGCGTTATCATTTTGAATTTAAAAATCAAACTCAAATTTCAGAGACTAACAAAACGAAAGTGAGTGAGAGAAAAAAATTGCTTACAATCATTTATAAACAAACACAAAACAACAAGATCGGTAATCAGAGGTCATGACAGCAACCTTGTAGCTTAGTGACATTTTCGCATAATACAGCTGAAAAATCGGCTTATTTTTGTGGATAGGATATCACCGCTCCTATGCACACGTGCATTCCTAAATATTCCGGGGTCTTGTCATTTGACATCGGCCCAGCAACCTATGACAATGAGAAAACCCAATAGCTGGACACTTACGAGCAAGAAATTCCGAGTGTAATTCGGGGCCTCAGAAACAAACAGCCCCCATTTCAAGACCATGGACTGGAGGCTGGACCGATCCTTAGCAGGTGTGCAGTGCGTGCACCGCACACGGGCGGAATTAGACCGTATATAGTTCTATCAATCAAGCACAATTTTTTGTAAATTTCTCAAAATAATACTTATAATAACTTGAATAAACATGCTGAATTTTAAATAGTTCATGAAGAATCAAAGTAAGGCCCGATTCCCCCTCGATAGCACAGCATGGTTTTAAAAAAATAAAATGCTAGTGCACAGCGTGTTGATCTGTCATCCATTATTGTCTACTCTTTACGCACATCCTTCATTTGGTAGAAAAATTCGTGGCAGAGCGGGCAATACCGCAATAGAAAAGTTTTTTTTGTTTATCCTCGGCACTGGTGGTCGAACTGTGGATCGTTGCCTATCAAAGTCGTCTCAAAAATGATTTTTGAGAAAATTTCTGTGCGAAAATATCTAACACTACCTAAGACATAGAAGTGTTTAAATTCAATATGCATTTGGAGAAATTAAAAGTTCTCAATTAAATAATAGCCTTACAATTAAAACAAAGTAGAGGAAAGAAGTTATTTTTGCACCTATTTGCATTTTTATTACTGTTTTACTTTTCATACAGGTAGATGAGTTTATAACGCCAATGTTAAGTATTAATCAAAATAGGAAAAAATCCTAGAGGTGCGGCACATTAGGTCTTTGCACACAGGCGGTCAACACCCTATGACAGGGGTGGCGAACCTTTATGAATCAACGTGCCAATTTTCTAAAGAAATGCTTAAAGAGGAACAGACGTGCCGTCAAATAATTTTGACTTGCAATTAGTGGGAAAATAATAAAACTAAAGACTAACAACTCAAAACTCGTTATTTACCTCGAAAAAATACCTTTTGCACTGTATATTTGTAAATGTTTTAGTTATACGCGTAATTCAAATTAAAGTAACATTAGTGTGGCTTCTGTTGTTGCAGATTGGATGATAAATAACTTATATTAAGACTGGAAGATGTTGCTTTTAGTAGAATGTATGGTGAATTGGAGTCATCTGCCAAATGGTTTCTAAACATTTTGTTATTTTTGCTGTTGTTCACTTTTTTGACAAAAAGATTTGTCATTTCTTTCAAAAATGCCGCTTTACAGATGATGTTCTGCATACCACTGTTCCCGAACACAAAACGCACACCGCATTGCATTTACTAATAATCAGGGGCGTAGCTACCACCGTGTATCAGCCGTATCAATGATACGGGGGCCCCAAGCTACAGGGGCTCCAACATGCGTAACTACAGTCCAGTTACAGGGCTCAGATATCCAAAAAGGGGCCCCGAAGAAATTTTAATACATACAGGGCCCCGTGAGTGCTAATAATGTCATATTTATAGATTCACCAAGTTTGAAATTCTTTGTAACACTTACTATCTTGCACATTTTGTTCTTTTGCTGAACTAGCCATGTTAAGTAACAGTTAAAAAGCGTAAATGTAATGCAAATAAACTTTAAACTACAGTAGTTTCAACGAAACTGATTATGCTATGCGTAGACAAATTTTGCATCATAAGCAACTGTAGTCCACGACGTAACTAAGGCAGGACAATAACAAACGAGTGAGCTCCCGGCCGCATTTGTTCGTAATATTTCAAGTGAACCTTGTTATTTTGAAATAAAATGCAAACCCTTTTGATTGCTGTCGTGCCCAAAATATTGTGTCACGTACCATTTATGGCACGCGTGCCACTGGTTAGCCATCCCTGCCCTAAGATTCCTAATGGAGGAATCCTAGAGTGGAGGAAGATTCCGTGGAAAACACCGAAGAGAACGGTTGTGCTACCTCCTGTCTCACAAATAACATGTTCTGAGCATTAATGAAATACTCAATATTGTGAATAACTTCAATGTAAATGTATATGTAATTAATAACTGTGACATAAATAAACCAAACATTCAATTTCCTAACTCTCACGGTACCATTAATTTTCTCAAACGTCACAGCTTGTAAATTGTTCAGTCATGTCGCAATGGCACTGTTGTCTGGCGGAGCTCATGTACGCTAAATCTAAGTCGTCACATTGGCATCGTGAAGAAGTATGGAGAGTGAGGTGCCAATTCTCAGGTATCGATTTCACAATCTGATCATAGATGTTAATTCTGAGGTGCATAAGCTGTATTTAGCAGATCTTTGAATTAGAGAAAAGTAGGCAATACGTAACACATTCAATAATGAAATGCCCTTCGCCGAGATGTTTTCTTGATGATTATATTCGTTCATGTTGTCGTGTTGTTTCTAATGCCACCTGTCTGACTTAGTCAGATCGAGGCCCACGAAATTCATCGTGGCATGGGGCTAGAGGTACGCCTGTCGTTGGCCTTGAGCACCATACAGGTGACAGTACGATTTAAATCGGCGAAATTCCCCAAAGGGACGATAGATGGCGACACCACCTCTATCTCCACCTCCACAATTTCTGCATGAAAAATGAAGGGGAGGGAAATATTCTCCAGTCCCTGAGCTCGTGACTAAGCCCACATGACTACGGACCCACTGATTTAACGAGCACATACTCCGTGTGTACTCGAAGGGTATTTGGTGGCATCGGACATCGAACCCAGGCATTCCGGTCAGAAGTCCGATGCTCTAACCACTAGGCTACCCCTCATGTTGTCGTGGCATACTTGAGGTAGTTTGGTACCTTTTAATTTTATTAATTGAGGTAGAAGAACATTTCAAACAGCAAACATACAACTGGACATCACAACATGGGGGGGGGGAGATAAACATGAGCTTCGCACGTTAGGACATGAGGAAGACAAAAGAGAGCTTTTTATGAAGTAGCATCAAGAAGTCTCGGAATCTGCGTGACTTCCGTGGACGGAGACTATGATTGGTAGATAGATATCGTCCGATAGATTCTGATGTAATAATACTTTAAAAACGCAAGCTGTTAAATTTCAAGAGAATGAGTTATAATTATCCCGTTATTTGGGTGAGCTAGATAATTATTTAAGCTCGAGTCCTGAAGACCAGGACCATTACAAATTGAAAAGTCGTTTAGATGAAATTGAATAGAATTATTACATACATATACTGTCACAATAGCTTTATTCTCCCCATTAACTTTAAAAAATTGAATTCTAAAATGTTATAGTCCTTAACAGGGGTTTTCAGACAAGGGCGTAGCTAACGTTGTATCAATGATACGAAGCCCCCAAAATGTGTAAACAAAGTCATTGTAAAACGTTATCAACAATCCCATTGATAGAGCTTCCATTTTCGAAAAAGGAATTTTGATACAAAACTAGGTACACCAGAGTTTTCAGATCAGCATTTAGTAGTTATAGGAAGTACTTTTTTGATATTTTTGTTAGGAAATGGTTATAGAGTGCCAAAGCACATTTTATTTTAAAAGAACATTAGAGTTTCATAACTCTTAAGTAACTCTTTCGAAAAAAAAAGAGAAGGAAAAAATGTAATAAAAGTAAAAAATTAATACGAACATTTAAAAGTAAACAAGTTTTATTGATGTGTAACATCTTTCCTCTCGATTGCTGGATATTTGTCGGAATGATTTCGTGAAAAGAGACGGATGTGGGTAACAGGAAGTGACGAAAGTGCGCTATATATTTGACCAATGAGAGCGCATGGTGTTGTCTCTTCTCCAACCTCGCATTCTTCTTACCCATCCTAAAAGCTTACTTTACATCTTAATTCAAGTTGCAGATAGTTGAAGCATTATGAGCCCCTTCACCTACTAACAAAAGTATTTTAACTGATGATGAAGACAACAGTATTGTAATTCCACTCGCAAAAAGATCGAAGCGTTATAATCCACCTGCTATACATATCACGGCTTTTATTATGGCCATTCCAGGATAAAAGGCTTGACATGTTTTGCCATTTTCGATGTGTTGATGGCATTTAAAGGCCTCGCAAGTGAGAAAATATGAAACTACGAAAGCAGTTCGAAAACATGGTGTGAAAAATGCAATGGTTATGTATACTTGCCAAAAACAAAACAAAAGATTTTTACATTAAATAAATAATGAATTAATAAATGAGTTAATTATACATCAATAATTTCTTTATTTGTAACAAGTTTAGTTGATTTAAGATTGTTTCTTCTATCAACTTAGAGCTAAAAATGTACAACTCGTAAAATTACATAAATGACCTCGTTTCACAGATAACGCCCAACCCGCACGATCGTGCGGGTACCGTCTATGTTCCAAGGGGGGGGATTTTTAGTATTTTTCCCAGTGTCATTGGGGTCCATATAGTATTTAGAAGAATTTACCATTACCAACCAGAAGAATTTAATATTTAAAGATAAAAATAATTCGGGTCTTAAAGGGCTTAAGCATCACTGTGCCAAAAGCTGAGTCACCCATAGCTTTGTGGAATGATGAATTCAAGCACGAAATGAACACAAAAATCAAAATGTTTCGACTACTAACAGTGGTACTGTTATTGACGCTGTTTTTCAACGGTTCTTAAATATTTTGAAATCACAAGTATATGTGTCGTATTTTAGTTATCATAAGTCTGTTATCTACGCTCTTTCTTAAATTGAACAAGAATAATTGTTTTTGATAAAAAATTGCATTACTCCTTGTGTTAATTGAATAAAATTTTCATTAAAGATATAGTTATTCCATAGAAAATTATTTCCAATCATACTCTATTCATTTTTTTTCAGGATATAAGTTACTAATGCATATTTACCACGACAACATGCCAGATGTTACACATCAAGCCACCATGTAACCAAACTTGGTTACACATGTAACCCCAAGGTTGCGGGTTCGACCCCGGCCCAAGTCGATGGTTTTTCATGAAGCAGAAAACGAACAGCGGCAATGTCTTATGATTATACGGCATGTAAGAAATCCCTAGGGGTGCTCTAGGCAAAATTAAATCCTAGTACAAGGTTCGCATCGTCAGAGCTCAGGTGCCTCCCTCTAGGGAGGAAACTGGGTGTCAAAATTACCTGCGGCCTTTGGTCTCGACCAATATAGAGCCGCTCTAAAAAGAGATACCAGCTTTCGGTGAATGTACTACGTAGATTGATGAATTCTGTTAATAACTGTTCATAATCTGCCGTTAGAAAAAAAAAATATTAAAGTTAAGGGTTTTTTTTTTTTTTTTTTGCGATGAACGAGTTAACTTCGAAAACAGATGCTCTAATATATTTTTATTTGTTTAAATTAATATAAAGACAATTTACAATATTAGTTTTTCATAAATAAATACAAGAAAAAAATGTTTCAATTTACAATTAATGAAAAGATATAAATAAATAAATTATTTGATTTACGAGTTGATTGCTCTAAAGGTATCACAAATGTTTTAATCACAAAGTTAATAAAATTCCTGATAGCGGCTTGTTTTGCTTATTCAAACATTCTTGTCTAATCTTCTTCTTTGTGCAATATTAATAAAATAAAAAATATATATCTTTAATCATAAGATATGTCTCTGATAGTCGGAAAACTGTAAAGTAATTGAAATTTTATCCATTGAATTTACATGTGAAAACTTGATTCTATTGCAAAGATATGGTTTTTGAACTCATCTATTATTTGTTGTTCTCTTGAATAAACTATTATTTGTACTATTAAATTTAAAGCATATAACTTTATAGACAGGTCATTGAGAATTTGAATTTTTATCTATTAACCATCATATAAATTTAAACATTGATCATTAAAATAATTCTACAATATTATATAAAAAAAAAGGCAAAAAAAAAAAAAAAAATTTTTTCGCTGCGCTGCACATTAGCAACTAAGCCTTTGCTGACCGGCAAGTCTGCAAGTCCGAAAGCTATTTCGGCCGCGGTAGCCGAGTGGTATAGGTATCGGATCGTGGCTTGCCTTGTCACGAGTTCGAGCCCAGTACCACTAAAAGACCCGCCGTGTAGGGCAGCGATGCACGTTAAATCTGTCGAGAGCTGAAATGTCCTCCCGTTGGTGTGGTGTAGTAGTTAGGAGAGGGGGTGCCAGCTCAGGTATCGTCCACTTCACTTGACCATGGTTCAAAATTATATACGTGGTCCATCGCCAAAAGCCCTCGTGTAGCTGAACAGTGCGACGTTAATATTCAGTCAATCAGTCAATCGACCGGAAGCTATTTCATTGGTGGTACCATCTAGCGGCAGCTTCCGCTATCAATCGAAAATAAATATAACGGAATAGAATTCGAAGAATAATTTAAAAATAAAATCATAAAAATAAAAATTTAGTGCAATGCAAAGAAATAATTTGGCATTCGTTAGTAATAAAATCTATTAATAAGATTGCTATTTTTAAAAATTATTTATGAATGATTTGTTAAAAGCTTCTTGGTTTTTGACCTTTCAAATTACAAAAAGTTGCTTGAATTTCCTTGCGTTGTAACAAAGTAGCACAGTGAGACATTCCCTGATGTTTTTAACAGCAGAGCACTATTTTTCTTTGAAACATAGAATTTAACTAGGCAAAATTAGAAAAAATAATCCAGTTTCATTTGTATTCTAAATATTTTTAGTTTTGTATCCTTCACTAATTTCATTTAGCTTTTTTAACCAGTCTTTTATGAGTTGCATATCACTGAGTTTTCATCAATACAAATAGTCTGAACAGAAGTATCATGTATTTGCTTATGTTTATTAAACCCTTTGATGCTTTGAAATTCTGTAGTCCCAGACATTCCGAAATGGCATTTGCCTTTTCTTGCAATAATAATACTCCAATTTGAGGAATGATTCCTGTTAATACAGAACAAAATCAATTGAACGCTGCTGTTCCAATTTCGCATGCTTCAGTTTTTCTAAATTTTACAGTATTGGAATGCTCATCTGGAATATTAGTATTTTGTATTTATTATTATTATTATTATTATTATTTCTTTTATAAATTTTAGCATATGGCTCTTTCAGTAGCGCACACAGGAATTTTTCAAGGGGGGGGGTCCGGGGTTGAAAGTTCACCATTCTTGTATCATGCTCCTTTTGATTTTATCGATTTTCGGGAACAAAACTTAGTAAAAAACTAATTTTTGAATAAATAATTAGCATTAATTAATAAAATTAATCATTAATAACAAGTAATTAATTAAATTTTACGTACTATATACTTAGAATTATAATCAATCGGAAAAAAATCAAGGGCTTTGGGGGGTCCGGACCCCCAGGATCCCCCCCTTGTGTGCGCCACTGGGCTCTTCAACTTTAAACGCTCGTGGATCAATAAATCCACAATGATTCGCGGGTCACATCAATAAACTTACAACGATCCGCGCGTCACACGACTGCAAAAAGAGTAATGAGGTTAGTTTTACAGTTAGATTACAACTGATTACAAGGGAAGAGATGGTGTTACAGATTTGTATACATGTATCGGTTTCAAAAACGTTAAATGGAAGTCGAACTAAAGTACTTTGGAAAGTAAAGATAAAAGTCCACCTTTTCTTCTGAAAACTTCTGAGATTTTATACATAGGCAGATTTTTTTATATTTAAAATTATTTAAAACGTACAGTGAAATTTTAGAAAAATTTGTTATGTTAAGAAAATTTTTTCTTCTATAGATATCAAGCGTATCAATAAAATGTTTTAAAAATCAAGAATAACAGAAAAAAAATGACGTTTTTTATGGCAAAAAGCGGACAAGGCAATTTTTTCTAGAATTGCCTCAGATTTTAATGAAGGGCCACTAAAATACCTTCAGCGGTTCATTCGTGGCTCACAGGCCTCGGGTTGAAGACCCCTACTACTTTAGCACATGACGCATTTCGTTGGCACTTATTCCAAATTTCTGCCTTAAATATCCCAAATTAAGCTTTCCACAATTTTGTTTCAAGAATTAATCATATTGAATATTTTAACGTTAATATTTTTCTCTTTGAAGCAATGCCAGATAACTTATGTCAAAATATAAAACACGGGTACAAACTTATACTACTTCTTTTGATCCCTCCCAGAAAGAATACTAATAATGACAAATAATCATTTTATCTACATTATGCAATCCCTGTGCTTTTTGGTAGGTGGTCCCCAAATATCAACGCCTTTTTCCTTCCTTGTGTGGCATTTGTCTTAGATTACCTTACAATTTGCTAAGATGCTGAAATAAATTTACATTTGAAAGTGTTATTACGTTTTTCATAATTGTTGTATATGCGAAACATATCTACTCAAAAAGAATACAGTTTTCCGATTTCAGAGTTTTTATTTCTAATATAAATCCAAGAAGAAGGCATGCCACCACGACCTTCATTATATGATACATTTTGTTTAGTCTATGGCGAAGCGCCAAAGAAATTAGTGAACTTTATTCCCTCTCACACTCTTCCTTTCCTTTCTTTTATTGTTAGGATGATTTAATATGCAATAAATATAGATATTTGATTTTTTTTTTTTTAAAAAAGAGAAAGAATTTGAAAATAATATGTAGTATCTTTAACTGAACACAATTTTGCCTTCGAACTCAAAGAGTACTTTTATTTATTTATTTTTTATACACGTTGAATGATTCAAAAGTTTCCGGATAGAGTCTATAACTTAAGAAATATTACCAATTAAACTGCTGAAACACATCCTCCTCCGAAATGACCCTTGAGTAACAACACAGTTTGGCCATGACTTGTACAGGTCATCGAAACATTTCTGGAATCCATTTTTAGCATGTCCTTTAATTCAGCCTGCGATGCACTTTTAACTTCATCTGCAGATTGGTCTTTGTTTAATACGCGGGAAACGATATGTTAGCACACCTTATGCATGTAAAGATCCAAACCAATCAGGAGATTCTCATTAATTAAGATCCTTCGACATCATGCCTGTGACGTTCGATATGAATAACGGTAACGTGATATTGATTAATTTAAATATTGAGTTTATTTACGACACGGCTATTATTTACAGAATTATACATTGATGTTATTAAACTTATTAAAAGATTATTAGAGTTCAAAACAGTTGTTTGAGAGAGAAGAGATTCCTTCGGCGACCGCTCCCTGGAAAGTTCAGAACATGATCTCCTCTTTCTACTCGGGGATCAGGGGCAGGCGGCCCCCAACATCCCGTCACATACTGCTGGTTGAGGGGGAGGTCCAAGGCAGACCCCGCAACAACCCCCGACCTGCAGCTGCCGGATGCACGTGTGATGATCATTTCTACAAAAAAGAAGCCGACCTCAGCTGCGAGACAAGACATTACAGGCCACACTCAACACTTCAGATATGGGATGGAGAAACGCTTCGCGTTCCGTTTCCCAGTGACGTCCAGCGTTCGTATATAAAGAGCCTTAGTTAGTATCCATTGACATGTGGCCGAAGGTATCCCAACTGATTCTGCTACTGTTTGAAGCCTGTTGTTCTTAAGCACCGCCGCAGAAAACTTTTAGATGTTTTCAGCGGTGGGGGAAGTCTGCGGGCGTCCAGAGCATTTGTTGTCTTCGACACTTCTCCTGCCTCCTCTGAAACGTTGCAGCAATACAAAAGCTTGCGTTCGTGTCACAGCCTTACACATGCTTCAAAATTTCGAAAGTCTACGTTTCACTTTTTCCCAAACGAATACAAAATTTTATATTTATTATCAGCTCAACAAACGCAATTTCTTTCAATGGCCAACGACTAAATGCATCCGCCTACAAAATATGACGCCGTGGCGAGCCACCGACCACGGGATTTGGAACAAACTTTTTTTAGAAAAGAAGACTAATAATACAGATATGTTATCATACTGCAAAAATTTTCCACGTTATAGGCTCAGTCCGGGAACTTTTGAATCCTACTTCGTACTTCTACCTTTATTTTATTTTCTTTTAAAATTTTTCATCATCACCTACATAAAATGTCCTTCCATAAGTGATAAAGACATCAAAAAAAAAAAATATCTCTATTCAAAAGGACCGATACCGACAGAATTTTCCCTTAAGAGTTGTCCCTCAAGGGAAATGGGAAGCACTAGTGTACTTACACACTCATTTATATACAAATACACACTGGTGGTAAATTGTTAAGGACGGATCATAAATGGCTAGAGCAAGGATGGCGAACCAATGGCACGCGAAACAAACAAACGCAGGTGATCAAAATGGTTTTTATTTTATTTCAAAATAACAGAGTTCACTATGAAGTAAAGGGTGTTTTTTTAGAGGTATAGAACTTAAAATTGCAATAAAACAACGATGTATTATTCGATTGCAATGAATTTTTTTTATTCGAAAGATAATCTTGTGGCATTACATTTTAAATATGATCAAGCAAGGCGTAATTTCGTCGAATGGGCCCAAAACGAGATTGCCGTTGTTCCCGATTTTCATAAGCGAATTTTGTTTAGCGATGAAGCGCACTTCTGGTTGAATGGCTACGTCAACAAACAAAACTGCCGCATTTGGAGTGAAGCTAATCCACAAGTGTATGTCGAAACACCGTTACATCCAGAAAAACTGACTGTTTGGTGCGCTTTATGGGCTGGTGGAATCCTTCTTCAAAAACGATGAAGGCCACAACGTTACAGTCCATGGTGATCGGTATAGAGACATGATTACTAACTTTTTCATTCCTGAATTGAACAATCATGATGTCCAGGAGCTGTGGTTCCAACAAGACGGCGCAACATGTCACACAGCTCGTGCCACAATCGATTTATTGAAAGACACGTTTGGTGACCGCCTATTTTCACGTTTTGGACCTGTGAATTGGCCTCCAAGATCTTGTGATTTAACACCGCTGGACTATTTTCTGTGGGGCTATGTAAAGTCATTGGTCTATACGGATAAGCCACAAACGCTTGACCATTTGGAAGACAACATTATCCGTGTTATTGCCGATATACGGCCACAAATGTTGGAAAAAGTCATCGAAAATTGGACGTCCAGATTGGACTACATCCGAGCCAGCCGTGGCAGTCATATGCCGGAAATCATATTTAAAATGTAATGCCACAAGATTATCTTTCGAATAAAAAAAAATTCATGTCAATCGAATAATACATCGTTGTTTTATTGCAATTTAAAGTTCTATACCTCTAAAAAACACCCTTTATTATGAACAAACGCGAGTGATCGGTCGCGGGGAACACGCTCGTTTGTTATTGTCTTGCGTTAAGTAGCAGTCTACAGTTGCTTTTGATGCAAAATTTGTCTACGCATAGCATAGTCAATTTCGTTAACACAACAGTATTTTAAAGTTTATTTGTGTTATATTTACGATTTTTAATTGTTATATATAACATAGCTCGTTCAGCAAAAGTGCTAGATAGTAAGTGCACTATATAGAATTTCTAACTTGTCGAATCTAGAAATATGACATTATTAGTAAAGGCGACAAAGCTGTGTGTGTTTTATGTTCTGGAACAGTGGTGTGCAGAACATCGTCTGTTAAATGGCATTTTGAAACAAACCACAAATCCTCTTGTCAAAAAAGCGAACCACATCAAAAGTAATTGATTGCTTAGAAACAGTTTGGTAGATGACTCGAATTCAGCATGCATTCTAATAAAAGTAACATCTTGTAATCCTAAAAAGTTATTTGTCAACCAATCTGCAACAACAGAAGTCACACTAGTGTTACTTTAATTTGAATTACACGTACAACTATAAAACATATACATAACTATACAGTGCAAAGGATATTTTTTCGAGGGAAATAGTTTTGAGTTGTTTGTATTCAATTTTATTATTTTCCCAATAATCACAACTCAATATTAATTGACGGCACGTCTGTACCTCATTAAACACTTCTTTAGATAAAAATGGCACGTTGATCCATTAAGGTTCGCCACCCCTGGGCTAGAGATTAAAAGTTAATTGTTGTCTCCTCCCGGTGGACGTGGGTGTTGGTGGGTTCGAGTAAAGATCAACCATTATAATACCGGTTATCCATAATTAAACTTTTGCGAGCAGTCTGTAACAAAAACTATACAACGGAATTACATGAAAATTGGGTAAGGGCAGAATGATATGATGGGAATTTTATTGAGAGAAAACAAAACAATGAGTTTGCAAAATCACCCCTAAGGAGTGCATCATAGCTTTATTAAGAACATATAAATAATCTGCACAAGTTTACGAAACATACTCGATATGCTGCCCACTATGGTCTGCTACCATAAAGTGTAAAATCGTATGTTCGACTGTTGAAAGCAGCATGAATTGGGGAACGTTACGCACATGGCGTTCTATGCTTTTTTTAAGGTAGGATAGAGATGTGATGGGATCACGATAGACCATGCCCTTGAAGTATCTTCACTGTCCAAAGTGGCAAACATTCATGTCGGGGGCTGCAGGAGGCCAAGCTGTAGGTTGCCGAGGACACAGAATTACTATTGTTATGATATTTGCATATAGCAATACTTTACATTGCACAACGCCATCTAGTGGTGATTTTGAAACACATTGTTGTTGTTTTTTCCTCGATGCCATTCTGCCGTTACTCAATTTTCATGTAATACTGCTGCCTTTTTTTTTGCTACAGACTGTAGCAAATTTCAAGTTTAATTATGGACACCCAGTATTAACACATTTTTATTGGTTATTTCACATATTGACTTTAAACAGCTTAAGGTGAGAATGCACTTATATCACTAAACCCGAGAAGAAATTAAGTTTAATTAATTTAAATATCATAAAAATAAGAACACATCTTAATCCTTGAGTGCTCTTCTCTCCACAACATGGATAATCTTTGAATATCTTCCAACTTGACTAAACTATACGACATTCGATCGCTATCTTATTCACGCTTCTATGTCAACTTTCAACCGTCCACGCCTACTCTACTACTAACACTTAAATAGAAGTTCAAATTTACATAAACCACGCTCCTTCACAACAAGCGGTTTTCAACTGAAATCACAGTTAAAAAGATTATTTACCCAAGAGATTTATTAGTAAAATCGCGGATATACCCATTACAATATGAGGGTAGAGACTAACAGGGATGAAAGAGTATTGGTTCACCAAAACTAAACTCAGTGGAGCAACAGCCCTTGAGGGCTAAGGCCTACTGTGCCCATCTCAAATTTCATGACCTTAGGTACTAAGGTGTATAAACAGATACTCCGGTCAGGCGGTCAGTCTGACGCAGAAACCCCAGTGTTTAGTTCCAAAGCAAGCTTGGTACTTGATACTCATTTATCAACACACTGAAGGGATGAAAGGCTAAGTCGGACTTGCCCCCATATCGCGGGGGGAGGGGGCAAAGCCTGACTGCCGCCAAGTACCTACCCTTTGTAAAATCCAACCTAAGGGCCCTAAACCCGACTTTTCATGAGGACCCAAATGTTCTCCGTTACGCCACTGCCCCCTCCCCAGTAATCTTTATATTGTGGTCCGTGTGAGATAGTTGCTACATGTATGTGCCCGTGGGAAAAAAAGGTTGAGTACCCCTGCTTCAGACTTATTTCGTAAGAGAAGAAAGAAAAGACAAGCATTATATTATATTCAAAACAAAATTGTGGGTATCATATATGCGATAAATAAAATTTAAAAGAGAAAAATCATCGCGTTCGGCTCCAGCCTGGCGATGTTTACTCATTATAACTGTTTATAACGATATTCCTTGATATATGATTTAACGATATTTATATTTCTGAGATATTACTCATTTCCGCTAAAAAATCGAAACATTATATAAATAAACATTCTTGGGGTTTTTTTACATGATTTTCTTTCATTTATGATCCAGCATTGTGAACAAAATTATCCTTCTAATCTTAACAACCTACACTTGCTAGAAAAAGTCTGCATTCACCCATAACAAATTATACGGCAAAGGCAAAATTTAATAGAAAAATATATTTTTTTTCCTAACAAAATTTCATGAGTTTGTTTACAGTTATTTAAATATTGAGCATGCAAGAATTCTCTCTCGTTAATTTTGAAATAAAACTGCTTAAAGCTGTTTACGGTTAATGTTAAAGAATAGGACCCAAATTTGGAACATTTTTCAGATGTAAAAGAAATGAATATTTTATATGATATTCTGGCTTCACTATCCTTTACAGAGAAGCATTTTTATCATACTTCCTATTTTTAACCGAGTTGAATCATTTTTATCTGGTGTAAAATGTGTTTCGCGTTTTTTCTCCTATACCGTAATGTTAAATGAGCTATATATATGCCTTCACGTATTAAAACGAAAAAGAAAGTATTCATGGAATATTTTGAAGTTTCTGAAAACACTATATTGTTAACAGAGGTATGAGTTATAATACTGCAAATTTCCATGGAAATTGTGGCATTTTTCTGTCTGAAAATGTGCTTCGCGTTTAGTTCAAGCTCTCGTACTTTTACCAAAGACAGCCTTAAGATAACGGGAGCTATGTTGAGTAAAGCACACAAATAGTAGGCAGAGAAAGTGTGCATTCACTATTGGAATATTCTTGATTTCTGGAATTTTTATCAACAGGCGTTATAGGTTAACAGAGTTTTTGCAATCAGTTATCAAGTAAAATAGCTTAAAAAAATTGTAATGCAATAATTTTAGTTACTTACCAACCAGATATTAAATAGCTCATCATCCTTTTTAAATAATTTTTATAGTTACTACTAAAACAGTGAACGCAGACTTTTTCTACTTGATTTTTGTTAGTATCTGTTATTCTCAGTACTTGAAATGAACTAAATAAAATATAATTAAATTTTTTTTTTACAAATCCCAGTTTTTAAAATTTTTTTTCGTTGTTTATGTAAGCAATAATACGGGAACGCAGACTTTTTTTTTTTATCAAGTGTATATTTAGGCAAATAGCTTGAAGAGCCTTTTTAAATTTATTTTTGGATTACAGTAGAACTTGTTTTTGTGCGGTTCTTTTTATGCGATTTTATTTTAGTACGATTTTTTATTCAGTCTTTTTTTATGCGGTTTATGAATTTCAACGGTTTTGGTGCCACTGTAATTTTATCTATCAGTGTACATATATACACTTCAAGACGCTCTGTTAATTGGTTTTAAAAGTTATCTCGACAATGCACGTTCCATTGCTTTCTCGCAACGCAGTAGCAGCATGCACTTGGTCGAAGAAGAAACTTTCAATGATAGTGACATTATCAATAATTTGATAGATTATGAAGACGGACATAAAGAACCGGATTCGTTGAGAGCGGATACAATATATGCTGGGATTCAGCTTTCCAACAAATCAAAGACGTTTTCTAAAAATAGATACCGATTCCGAAAGGAGCAGGAAATTTCAAAAAGAGCTTCGATCATGCATATCTGGTTATCGTGACGTTCACAAGTAACTGACCAACTGACCGGCGTTACAAAAACTTATCAATCGAAAAAAATAAATCAATTGAAATTGTATGGTCAAGTGACGAAAACGATTTTGAACTAAATCACGATGAGTAGCAGTGAATTATGTATGAGCATTTTGAAAATTTCTCCATGTATACTGCGATAAATAAGCTGTCGCGTTTATCGGTGTTCGGGGGTTAGAATAAAGATCAGCTATAGCCAATACAATTATAATTTATTGTTCTTTCACTTAATTTAACAACCCATGGTAGGAAATGCACCCTTCTAAGTATAGGAGCAATCATACGGCAGAAAGGATACTTAATATTTAATTATAATTCAATATTAACTTACTCTTGGAACGTTTTGGTTATCTAAATTATCGTAACTCCGTTCTCAGTTGTTCGAATTCCGGTCGTTGTTATTCAATTCTAAATTTATTGACTAGATCGTCAATTAACAATATTGGATTATTCAGAAATTTATCGTCGAGTAACTCTCAGATACTTACCACTAACTTCGCATAGCTAAAAGTTAATGCTTAAATATAACTCTTCATTTACATAAACTGTGACTTCTTCGGGAAAAAGCTTTCACAATAGAACATTTAAAAGAAAGCAATTTACCCCAAGAGGATTAGTGAAGACTCGTGGATTGACCCGTTACAATACGATGCGAAGTTAAATATTTTTAAAATGTTTCCATGTGAAACTTTAATAATTTATTTTGTTTGGAAGTATTTTTTTTTTTAGTGTTGCGATCTTCGTCCTTTCTGACAACGTGGCCTTTCCATTAACTCGTTGTACTTTGATGAAGTTAACGATGTCAGATTCTTTATATGAGTGATAGAGTTTTAGATTTGATCTTCTCTCCTCCCCGTGCCATTTTCTTGAATTCCTCCAAAAATAGTTCTTAAAATCTTCGTTTCGTGGAGGCTTATCGTGCTCTCATCTGTTCGGTACATGATGGACCAAGTTTCTCATGCATAAGTTAATACTGATCTTAAAAGACTTTTATACAATAGAACCTTTGTTTTTCTCTCTCTTTTGATTAAATTCGATTTCATCTATTAGCCATAGTAATTCTCTTTTGGATTTCAGTAGAACAATCGTTCCTATTGCTAATTCAGAAACTAAATAAGTGAGTTTGTCACAACAACTTCAAAATTATACTCTCCAAATTTTAAAGTGGCAATTGTGTTAAAACGTGATTTAGTGCAAGGACTTTTTAAATTTGCATTATAAAAATCTTTACTTGCCCAAAGATATATATATAGAGAGAAAAAAAGATATATATATATATATAATATATATATAGAGAGAGAGAAAAAGATATATTTTTTTATAAAAAAAAGTTTTATAAAAAAGAGATTATCAATTAAAGAGCTTTTTAACAAGATAGATCATGTTTAGAACAAGGCTCAGTTAATGCTGAAAATGCAAGTAAAATAAAGCAAGAAAAAAAAAAATAGTATTTTTACACAAAAAGCAAATTTTCTATTAAAATTGGCTGAAATATTTTCGTTCTCCTTAACAAGGGTAAAAAATGAACAATGTCGAGTTTTTATTGATTTTTCTTGTGACTTAAAATAAATCTACTTGGAAATAGATAACTGCTTATACGAGATTGATTAAAAAAGATAAAATTCTTGATAAAGCATACAAAAAAATAGACTTTTAACAGTTTTTATTCTTAAAATAGAAACTGTTTATAAATATTTCTGCTGCTATTGAAAAAAGAGCTTAAAATGTTTTCAATTCTGGGACTTATAAGCAAGATAATTGCTAATTAAACTCCCTTTTTGATATATGGAAGTGCCGCTAAGGACTCCACCGTGTTAAGCCGCTGCACGTTAAATATGTCGAGACTCAAACGCTCTACCATTGGTGTGATGTGAAAGTTATGAGAGGGGGTAAGATGTCATCTTCGTCATTTGACCATGGTTTAAAATTACGAGGTTCGTCGCCAATAGCCCTAGTGCAGCTTTATACGGTGGCATTAATATAATTCTTTCTCGCTCAATTTAGGGATTCGAGGGTAAATATTTTGGGTATGGGCGTGACTGAGTGAGTGTTTATTAACGTCCACACACATCTATAGATCGACACGTGAGCCATTGATGACAAACCTCGGTCAAGTGACGAGGATAATACCTGAACTAGGACCTCCCTCTTCTAATTACCACATCACGCCAACGAGAGGGCTTTGAGCAACGGCAGATTTAGTGGGTATCAGCTACTCTACAGGGCGGGTCTTCAGTGATGCTAAACTTGAACTCATGACACGTCGGCCATCAGCCCCTGACCATAACCACTTGGCTACCGCGGCCACCTTGATATGCGAGATATACAGGGTGTCCCAGGATTATTGGGACAAACTTAATGAGGAGGTAGTGTTCATCAGGGACGTCTTAAGACTTCTTGAGGCTCCGAGTCCCTACTGAAAAGTAAGCCCCGGGCCCCTATACAAATGCAAGTCCCACCTATGACCGTTAAAAGTAGAGAATACGTAGCATACGTTGTCAATTACTCGTACTAAAGTTTGATTCTAATCAATGGGCAGGGAAACAAATTAAAACCATGAGGTCTTAATTTAAAAATATTAAAATTTATTTTAAAGAAAAAATATTTAAAGAAAAACACTCAATTCAATTAATAATACTCGGACATGACTTCCCTCCTTCGCACCCAAAGACAGAATGAATTCTTTTCTAACTCCCAAAGGAGGAAGGGGCTATTCATCCCCTTTTTCAGCTGCCACTCCCTTAAGCAGGTGGTGTTTGACCCTTCAACCCTATCCCAAAGGGAGGGGGGAACTAACCATCTCCCTTAGCAGGTGGTGATGGACCCTTCCATTCCTACACTAGTACAAAAAATAACCCTAAACAAATAAATGTGCCTGACTTACAATGGGCTCAATTCATGAAGTCACGTGATAAAAACAAACACGTGTTTTCCATTGAATTCAAAACAAACATTAAACTAACTGTACTAGTTGTTCTATTTGTAAAACTCAGATAAAATTTCATAATTGGGTAAGGATGTTTAAATGTTAGGGGAAAAAAATTCTTCAAAAACATTTTTTAAATAAAAAAAATCCTATTTTAAGTTTACACTTATACATAAAATGCATTTTGAAAACAAATGTACTTTTTAGGAGAAAGTTTCTGCAAAAAGCAAAACTTGGCAACACCGGAGCGCGTGAACTGATTTGCTGAAAACACTAGATACTTTTATTGTGACTATGACGTCGCATGAGAGTTTTTAAATGGATTGGCTAGAATCACGTGGCTTTCACTATCACGTGACTATGACGTCTCATAAATTGAGCCCATTGCACAAACCGGTTCGAACGACTGCCTCCTTTTGATTAAATGCGTAATGATGTTGTATGGTGGTAGGTCTGTACTTGGACAACGGTTATCACATGTAGCCAGTTGACATATCGTCCGAAATTCCCAATTTTTTAGAGAATATAACTGAAAATAACATTGAACCGTTGAAATTCTTCGAATTATGATCTTATTACGTCTGAGTCGAGAACGAGATGAGGCCCCCATTGTGGCCAAGACCCTCGACCCGGGTCCAGTTGGCCCATGCCTTAAGACGTCCCTGGGGGCATCACAAGGATTCAGATTTCCATAGCAACCCATAGTCGGAAACGTCTTCGTTCGACACTGGGTAGTGGTGTTCATAAAAGCATAGAAGGAAACAGACCAACATTTGAATTGAGTCCTGATTCTATTGAAGACAAATCGGCGGAATAATGGGTCTAGTATACGTTGAATTGGAAGCAAGTGAACCTCAAAGTTATCATGAGGTGTGGAAAGAAAGCCTTTTGCTCAAATGTTTTTTCTATCATTGACCTATATCTATGTCTATATCCATCTGCACATTATTTTTAAAGTGATATATTAATTCAAAATTTACAATTTTCTGGTTTTAAATGAACGTTGCCAAAGAAGTATAATAAAATAGTCTCTCTCTTTTTTTAAATCTCTCCAAGAGTAATGATTCCTAAACTTTTTGAAGTTCGCGTTAGCCAAGTGGTTATTGTGCGAACTCATCGCCGTTTTTTTTTCTGACAGGTCGCGGGTTCGAGTTCTGAAGCCACAAAATACCCGTCTTGCAGAGAGGTTGATTCATGTTGAATCTGCCAAGTTTCAAAGCCCTCACGTTGGCGTAATGTAAATGTTTGGAGAATGGGCTACCAATCCAGATGACATCTTCTTCACTTAATCGTAGCTCAAAATTATAAAGTTCATCGCAAAAAGCCCTCATAATTGCTTCAAAATGAAACGCTAACTAAAACTCAATCAATCAAGAGCTGAATATCATTTCATGTTTGACGATTTTTGATTAACATTGCATTCCAAAGAAACACGAGGGCTACAAGCGACGGATCTCGCAATTTTGAACGTTGGTCAAGGACGACGACAAAGCCGGCATCTTCTGTCCGAACACCATTCCCCGCCAACGGTTAACTCCTCTACATGTCTAGTCTTCAGTGGCCCCAGTACTTGAACGTGCGACTTACCGATCATGAGCATGGACTTTTTAAGACTCTTTGAGGCCCTAGGCCAAGAGTAATTTTAAGTTTTTTTAAGGCCCTGGGCCTCTATGCAAGAGTAGGCCTTACCAGAGATCTTTAAAAGTAGACAGTATATTTTCAAATAATCGTTCAAACGGTAATTTGAAACAAATAAATGTGCACGAGACTTAGAATCTCAAAAACCTAGGGACAAATCGGTTCGAACGATGACCGCATTTCGACTAAATGAGTGGAATGATTGTTTAGGCTAGGCCTAGGTCTGGAACGGACAACGGTCATCACATAATAATGCAATCGTACCACTTTTGCTAGTTGACATGCTGTTTGAAATTCCCTGTTTTGGGGAAAATATGTAGGGGAATAATATTTGACCGCATTAAAATGATTCGGGTTGATTGAATATTAACGTCACGATTGATTGAATATTATTGTTTAGCTACACGAGGGCTTTTGGCGACGGACCGCGTAATTTTGAACCATGGTCAAGTGACGTGGACGACACCAGAGCTGGCCCCCTCTCCTAACTACCACACCACACCAACGGGAGGACGTTTCAGCTCTCGACAGATTTAACGTGTATCGCTGCCCTTTACGGCGGGTCTTTAGTGGTACTGAGCTCAAACTCGGGACAAGGTAAGCCACGATCCGAAACTTATACCACTCGGCTACCGCGGTCACTAAAATGATTCGGAGTATGATCTTATTAAGACAGAGTCAAGAACAAAACGAAGCTCACATCGAGGAAGAGGTTCTGGGCCCGGGCCTAGTTGGCCCATACCTTAAGTGATCAGGAGCTCGTGACCAGGATACTTGGCTGCCATGACCCATTGCATATTTGAGCATCAATTGAATATAATAGATTATACGTACTCTCTCTCTCTTGGAAAAGCAGGGGATCGGGTACACTTTAGAATTGCATTTGAAGATAATAGGGAAAATTATACACTGTATTTTCAGGAATCTAAGCCGCACTGTTTTTACAGTGTTAATGCTACTGAAAATCGGATGCGGCTTATAATCGAAGGCAAAACATTTGTTGGTTCAGGGAAATTGAGTTTCCAACTCTTTCAAAAGGAAATATGTAAACATCCATTCTAGACACTTGCATCGATGACTTATCCTATTCCACAATTTATCTCCATTGTTCAGTCTATCTTGAATTTCGCTGTCTGTTAGTATTTAGGAAATTTTTTTTGTATAAGCTTTCTTTTAAAAACCTAAGCATAAAAAATATTGGTAATAGCCTTTAGGCGAGTTCACTAAGACAAAAGTATGAAAAGGGAAGCAATTTTACACGCAGAAAAAAACGGAAACACAGCAGTGGTCATTGAAAATTTGACATGGATGAAACAAATATACATCGATGGCGTAAGCAAAATTATAAAATGTTTACTTGTAAATATTGAACAGTCTTGAATAATTCTTTTACACTCTTAAAAAACATTCTTTAAAAAAAAAATATCGCGTAACAAATGCATTGGATGGCATGGAAGACGACACGGTGGGGGAAAATGGCAACGCCGGCACTAATACCGAAGTCAGCTGTGACAATGAGAGTGACGAATCATTTTCGAAACATGATTATTTAAAGTAATTTTGGGTTCAAGTATCTATTTGAAAGTTTTTAATACTGGTAAAATAAATTAACTTCTTGTTCATTTCTCATTAAAAATATTATTTAAAATTTCTTAAATATCAGAAATCTCGATGAACCTTTTACACAATTTTTCATTTTTTTCTCAAAAACGTGTGTGGCTGAGGTAACCTAGTGGTCAAGGTATCGGATCGTGGCTGGCTTGTGACTACGAGCCCAGTACCACTAAATATCCGTGTGTAGGGGAGCGATGTAGATTAAATCTATCGAGAGCTCAAACGTCCTTCCGTTGGTGTGGTAGTTAGGAGAGGAGGGGGTGTCAGCTCGGATGTCGTTCTCGTCACTTGACCATGGTTCAAAATTACGAGGTCCGTCGCCAAAAGCCCTCGTGTAGCTGAGCAATGCGAAGTTAATATTCACTCACTCACTCAAAAACGTGTAGAGAATCGCGGGTGCGGCTTAGATTCGAGTAAATACGGTATATTTGGTTTTTCTGAGGAGTTCTATGGGAGAATGTTATTAATTTAAAACAATATTTCAACCAACCGAGATTTGAAATTGCACAGGTAAAAAAACTAAAGCTATTCTTAACTTAATTAATTAATTTATTTATTTGTCTTCTTTTTAGTGAATTTTATTCAGAATATTGAGAACAACTGCCCATCAAAAATTTGACTGTATATTTTTCCTGTATTACTTAACTCCCCTACCAAAATATAGGCTTCAATCATGTATAATCACTAATACAATTCTTCATTTAATTGTGTGTGAATTTTTTAAAATCTATCCTAAATTATAAAGTGTTAAATGCAACACCAGTCAAATAATTTTGAATACAAATTTAAGAAATTAAGTACGTTACTTAAATTAACCATTTTGGGAAATTCTATTAGTACTTCCTCAAATGTCGTCCTTGTCTTTTGACGAGGTTCATAATCGCGAAACTAGATTCAAATGAACTATACTTTTATGTAACTCGAAACAAAAATAAATAAAAAAATTCATAAAAAAATCAATACATTTTGTATTATAGATCATCTAATTTAAGATTATTTGTAAACTAACAGCTGGCCTTTTGTTAAGTGATACAAGTGTTTCTGAAGTATGTATTCAAGTTTAATATTTAAAGGAATAAATATTCGTCAATTTATGAAAACTTAATACTATTTTAAATTTTAATAATTTTTTAAATCATTGTAGTTTAAGCCTAGTAATATTAGAATACTATTCGCGCTCTTATTTCTCACTTTCGCTTTACTAATATAGCATTTTCATAATAAATATTCTTATTGTCAACATTTTAGATTTCAACCAATTGCAAAGTTGTATTGTGGATAGTAGATGGCGCTACTAGTCGATCTGAAGCTCATTAGAAGAGAAACGGCTTTCTCTGCCATTCTGTACTCGTCAACAAACCGACTGGAGCAGCGTACTGTTACGGAAGTGTTACTTGTTCAGTGGTGTATTCTTAACGGTGATATGTACAGAACTTTGACGTATTTTACGAGACGATGTTAATTACTAAATAAGTCTTCCTTACTTTCTGAAATTTCAGGAAGACATGGCGGGTAATGGATTAGTAAATTCGGATTCTCAAGTTACGACAAATGGTGACAGAAATTCTATTGATCTTACAACTGCTTTCTTTGTATCTGACTTTATACAGTACAAGCTCGGCGCGAGTGGTTATCAATGGAATAGTCCTTTGAGGACTGGGGGCGCCGGCAACAACCATTCAACTACTATAGTGCGAAATGCTTTACGTGCTCTGGCTGATGAATTCGCTACCCAATTTCAGGATAGATTCGTTCACATATGTGATCAGTTGGAATTTCGTGCTGATACTATGAAACCAACAATTGAAGGAGTTGCTAACGAACTTTTTTGTGAAGGAATCAAATGGTCGAGGATTGTAGCTTTCTTCGTTTTCGGAAGTGAGTTGGCAGTTCATTGTAAAAACAGAAACTGGTTCGATTTAATTAACATCATAGCATATTCACTAGCTGCATTTATATCGGAAAACCTGCTACCTTGGATAAATGACCACGGTGGATGGGTAAGTAACTATATTACTCGTTAATTTAATAAAATCTTAAGTTCAAATAATTAATGATATCTGCATGCTTTAAGGATTTAATGACAGAGTAACTCAACACATTTGCTTGATAAAATGTGTAGTACTTTTTAAACATGTTACTTATTTAGAAATACTTTGTTTCATCCTTATTTCTTTTCAAAATTAGTTTTCTAAAAGTAATCCCAAATTTTGTAACTCTACAATTCTGAAATTTTGTCGCCGTTAGTAGTATTATGGATATTCTTTGTATTTTGGACAAATGGTATTGTAGGAAATTTAGAATATTTTCTTCGTCAATCTCTTGTCCATTACGTGACTTATCTCTTCTATTTTGTATATACTAATGTGAACGTTTGCAATTATCCTTTTCATGATACTGAATCTTAACACGCATGTTGTACTAGAGTCTCGTTAAGTTCTTTAAAATACTAGTTTTCTCTCTTCTGCATGTCGGTGGTGTTTACTTCTCTTCTGAAAAGCTGGGTTGAAAATCTGTGGTCCCATATTGAGTCTTTCAGATTTTCTAGTCTCTTGTCTTCCATGATAATTTATGGATCTTGGAACTTGTTTACTATTTTCTGAGTATAACAAGAGTCTTGTAGGATTGTAATACGACTAAAGTAATTATCATAGTTGATATAGTGACTTTTAATTTTATTGTATTTGAAACTTTTTAGTTGACTTAATATTAGTCTGGTGGCTGTGTCCGATTTATGTATTTTTAGCTATCAATTAATATTTTGAAATTTAGTTATATATTTTACTTTAAATGTAACGAAAATTTAAGTTATTTATAAAATATATTAAAATTAAATTGCACTGCAATATTAATTGTAAATTACAAAGGAAATTTGTTTTTAATGAAACTTGAGAAAATACAATGATTCCCTTTTTTACTTTTATAGAACATTATTTTAGAAGGTGTTACTCAAAAACATCTTCTAAATGGTTCAGGAAAATGAAATGCCACAAGATTACTCGGATGAATTAAGTTGTAGCCAAGTATTGTAGAATTCGGAAAATAATTAGAAAGGGAAATGTGAAAGGAATGTTGATCGTGGTAAATTTCAGTGTATAAATTTTGTTTATGAATGTCTGTAATGGATACAATTGTATTATATCATTTTGTATAACTCGTAAACATGCCTTGAAATATTGCAAGATTCTTTATGCATAGTCTCTTCAAATTGTATTTCTGTAATTCAATATTATGAAAGTTATTCCTAGTTTATACACTAAGTATTAATTTAAATACTTAGTCTTGTATTTCTATTTTATACTTTTTTGCATTTTACTACATAAAAAAATAACATCCATTAGAAATGTTTTAGTCCATGAAAATAAGTAGCCAATCTTAAAATAGTATATAACATCTTCAGTCTATAGCCCCTTCTCTTTTGAAGTAAAATAGCGTATCCTAAATCGGTCATTGTGACTATGTACTAATTTTTTCTTTGTACAGTGTACTTATTAAGCTATATTGTAGAACTCTCAAAGTAGATTTATTACGGCAGTCTTCGCTAAATGTTAAAGAGCCTGATCAAAGTAGCGATCAAGTTTTTATTCGGATAAGTGATGATTTTCATTAAGTTTATAAATCTTTTTCTATAATTCTAAATTTTACATTTCAATATTCCATAATGTTTCATTTTAATATCAAACATCAACATATCTTGCATTATCGACATTATAGTATAGATGAGATGTAAATAATTTTATCAATGGGGGAAATAAACTTACTTTATAAAAATAAGTATGAGATGGTGAAACTAGAATAAAATGTTCTAACACTTTCTCAACCTGTATATTCTGAATACAAATCTTCAACATTATGCGAAGACAGCCTTGAAATGCAGGATATGAAAATATAGAACATACAATATATTATCGTGGATGACTAGAGTATGCAATAGATAGAAGTCGGAAGAAATATCTGAAACATTCTTGTTTTAAATGGGTTGAATGTGATTGTTCAAGTCAGATTAGAAACTGCAATTATAAGAGTAGAATGAACTGCTCATATAATTGATAATATAAAGATATAGTTGATATAAAATATCTGATTTTACGCTTTCTCATTTTTTTTAATTGGTAACTTAAATTTGTATCATAGCTTTGTAAAATTCCACTCAAGTATGCTATAACCTAATTAGATAAAGTATATCTAATTAAAATTTTGAATTATTCTTATGTATTAAATCCTTATTAATCTAGGCCTTAAATCATATGACTAATTTAGATAGTAAAAAATACTCAAGTATTGAATATAGAATTAATCTTGTTTACCTTATACATATTATACTATTCACATTACAAATATGAATTTTCTTGTGTACCTATTTATTTTTATCCTAGTCTTATTTAAAAAGGGTACTTTCTATAGAATATTCAGCTATATACCTTGGTTCATTTTATATTGTTGAATGAAGATTTTAGTTAGGTATTCTAAATTTAGCCTTTCACTTGGTCCAGATTAATAAGGGTTTATATTCTAATGTAATGACATGTTATATATAATTATAATCTATCGGCAAACTTTTAAATTATGAATTTAAGCTTCTACATCTATAACTGTTTTTAAATGGATCCAAAAAATCCATATATTAAAGTTTTACCTGGAAAAAGTGTACTAGGTAGTCAAAATAAAAATTGCCATTAAAAGAATATTTAAAGTTGTTATAATGAAATGTGTATTGAAATGGGGGCACTTGTGAGTATTAACATCATTACAGACGAGTTTTGCTGCTGTGATGCTAATACATAAGTACCCGAAATGGACAATTATCAAAGTATCCAGAATGCCATCGTAAAATGAAGTATTGATTTATATTGGTCAATTTCGATCCCTTTCAAAGTAATCTTATCTCTAATGTACTTCTATCCGTTTTATGCTGTGGTCACTCTTATGAAAAACTCTTCTCTTATTACATCAATAGATTAATGATAGCAGTTTTAAACATTAAAGTAGTCTTATCTTGTTGGGTGAATATGAATCTTAAAGGCATATTTGTCGAATGCTTTATTAAAAAAAATGGCTAATGGTGTAATGAGGAGGCATTTGATCATGAAACAAAATTCTTAGGGTGTCTTGCCTTAAATGGAGTAGTCTTTAATCCCTTCCCAAATCTTCATTGATCATCTGGACTGTTCAAAGGTAGATATTGGACACTTAACCTTCCCCATTAGTCAACAGATTAATCTGTTTAAAAAATCTTTTGTAAAATAGTCATTACTCCAGGACTTCTACAAAAACTCAGTTTATCAAACAATGAAAATTATAGCTCTTGTAATTGTTTAAATGACTTGGACCATATCTTAAGCTACAGTAGATACACTCTTCCTCAAAATCATCTCACTTTCTCCAAAGTGATCCTCTCTGCAATATCACCTTAAAAAAGTTATGGGAGAAAGCTGTGTCAAATAGATCAATATTTACATTTTTTTTTGTTCGAAGAAACATTTGTCTATTAAATTATAAATATTTTAGTCTTTTAAGAGATAATAGCCTTTGTTGCTCCATATTCCCAAAATGCATTAATTTTTACTAGAGAAGCTATGTCTCATTTTTCCCAAGATGTTTTTAGAATATAGCTCCCTCCCCATAAGAGGTATGTCTGTATACATTACAGGACTGGCCAGTTGATCTTCAGTTGTGTGAATTCTGACCATTAAACTGTAAATACTTTTTAAAAGATTTAAATTATATTCGTAACAAATTACAGAGGAAACCAGACTCGATGTATATCCTTTACACAAATATACATGACACTTAAAAGATCAAGTTGCACGTTTTTTGGGATACGGTACGAAGGCTATTGTCCCTTTTGAAATGAAGAGATTTTTCCTTCATATGAAAGAACTTGATCTTGTGCCAAAGGACTTGGAAAGTTGCTTATTAATTGTTACATGTACATGAAGGTTGTTATTGCATGGGTCTATTTTCAGTCTATTCCACAAGTTATTTTATCACAGATAATGTGTTCCAAATCATTTATTTTTTGCTTCAATTAAGTGGCAACTCTTCTCTTGGTAAATGAATCTTCAAATTATAAAATGAAGGTCTTGAGTGTTGCCACATATTTAAGTCGTAAAAACAAGTTGATGAATAATACTTATATTTTAAAGGAAGCATTCTGGATACTTTAATCAGTAGTATAATAAAAAATCCAGTTGAAATATATGGTTTTACATAGAATATAGAAATTTTGTATTGCATAAACTGTGTCAGATTTTTTAATTAAAATCTGATTTAAATATAATTATACATTGTTAGACCATTTTTAATGTTTCATTCTGTAATGATTTTAAAGAAATATGCTATTAATGTGTTAAGAGCATAATTGAGAAATCAGTCCCTTTCTCGGTTAAATTTCTGTTGGATTTAATCAACTTTCCTGACTCAATAAAGCTATGTGTGAAACGGTCTTCTGTTTTCTTTATTAAACTTGATTTATATTTAAACTTTTCAATCTTTTGTAAATTTTAGTATTTCAAGTAATGCCTTGTAGAAAGTTTTTCAGATATCGGAGGATTTATCATTGAATCAAACTCAACGAATTAAGTTCAGATCCCAACGGCTGGTATCTTATCAATGAAGTGGAATTCTTAACTCTTATTTGTATTGTTGTTCTTAATCGCCAAGAGCAAAGATACTTCTGAACTTTTAAATGAATGACTTGTCCACGTCAATTGATGCTTTTCGAAAGAATTTCGCGATACTTATTACAAGTACTAGATTCCATTCATGGCCCCCGATTTGGTCACAAATTTTATCAGAATTCTCTAAATAACGTACAAAATTTCTCGTTGTTGCGGTAACCTTGGTTATGGTTGTAACTGAACAGGGTATTAATTTTGTATCATTGAAGTTCATTAATTCTTAGCCGCTGATCCGGTATAGTGGTTAGTGACGCTGACTTCGGTGGCCTGGGTTAGAATCCCGGAGAAAGCATGGATGATTGTTTGTAGATGGATAGTGCCTTTTGCGGCATGGGGGGTATTCTAAAAAGACGCCGAGCCGCAAGTCCTCGTGAGGTTGTTGGAAGAGGGGTGGGAGGCCCCTGACCATTCCCAGGGTGTTCTCCTTCAAAATTGGGGTGGAAACGAGAAGTCGTACTGTCACCTGTATGGTGCTCAAGGCTACGGCTAACGACATGCGTTAAAACGCTAGTCCATAACCGCGATGAATTTCGTGGACCTTGATCTGACGTTACTGTCGATCAGGTAGCATAAGCCAGTATTCCCGTACCTTTTTATCGCCGCGGAACAGTCAACGTCGGAAAATTTTACCGCGGCCCGCTGAGGGGGAGGACGGTGATTGTTTATATTTTGGATTGTTTTGATTTAATAATTTTTTAACTGTATTTAAACTTGCCTTCAGAGTAAAATAGCTACATCAAAAATGAATAGTGATTTAACGAGGAATATTAAGTGATTTTCGTTAAAAGTAGCCCAAACCCAAGAAAAAATATACCGCAGCAAATAAAATGGAAATTTAATGTTTCTTGTGCGGACCAGTATTTGATCGAAGGACCGGGGGTTGGAGATCATTGGCATAAGCAACACAATTAAGAAATTTTTGGTTAATGCTATTTGGAGAGATTTGATATTAAAGACTGAAGGTGGTGGTATCAAATTTTAGGGAATTGTTAAAATGACGTTAGTTCGTAAACTTTGATTTATGACAAATTTCATAGTTTCACTCCTTGGCGTGTATAGGTACTTGCATCGAAATCCCATTACAACGCAATTTCAGTTGCTTTTAGTTCCAGTTTAACCAATGCAATCTCTAATCAAAATTTACTAAATCTGAATGTATAGAATATTTAAAGTTCTGTGTATTAAAGTTTGTATGAAGGTCTGTTGTTAACCTTGTTTCTAATACACAGGAAGGACCTTCTAATGGCATTCAACCATTTCTAGAGCTGGTTTAATTTGAATGGATATAGTGGTCACATCAAAATGTCTACTGATGCAACGTAAAATTTTAATGTACTGTTAATTCCAGTTGGAATATTTCTTTTCTATTCTAAATTTCTTAAACTAATTTATGGATTACTGGGGTTGTAATTTAAACTTGGTATGAGCAGGTTATTAGTTGAAAGCTACGCAAACTTGCTTTTTAAATTAGGATATTTCTTAAGTGTTCAGCTTGGGTTATTTGTTTCAAAAATGGGAAGGTAAGTTACTCGTGATGTATACGAACGAGAACGTAACTTATTTTTCGGAATTGAGATTTGAAATATTTCTTCTCTCCCGTACCTAATCCCGCCGATTGTCGAACCTTTAGTTTTCGTAAAGAGTAACTGCAGAGTAGTAACATTGTACCCTTCGGTTTACAGGCTAGTGAGCGTGCTATTGTGTCCGGAGTCTTTAATTAGGCCTTCGGGGTAATTATCGTGTACTGAAATTGCTATTGTATGCCATCTTCGAGGAATGGTGTAGTCTCGTGTTCCCACGGCAAAACACTCGCCAAGTTAACGGTCCAATGACCAGAGTCGTCGTTAAATGAAGTGACGTCGCAGATTTTGAAGTTGTGCACGTGATGGGTGTTATGCATGGCATATACTGTTACAACTGGTTTTTATTCTTTGTTTCTGGATCTGTCCTTGTTTCATGGCGCTGGCTCTTTGTCGAAATGAGAATTGTGTCAGCTTTGTTTAAAGGGAATCTGAATAGATTGAATGAAAAGGTATTGTGAATGATTGTTCTTGGCGTAGCATTGGCGTCTAAACCATGTATACGAATTGTTAAATTAGGAACTTGAGTCGGAATGGCTGCTAGCACAAAGCCTTTTTTCATTGGAATTCAAAAGTATTACTTCATCTGCGCGGATACTCTAATGAGGGTCTGTTTTAATTGTATTAATATAACCTTACCTGTTTGGAATACTATGAATCGGGCAAATTGCTTCAAACGGGATTCGTTTTATTAACTTGATTGTATATAGACGGATTCGAATTGAAGTTGTTTGCCCTTTTAAATCGCCAAAAATTTGTTTCGCAAAATAGTTATATGGTCGGGGGAAATACAGATCTTCCTAAATCGCTGTGTTGAGGATCGTTACTCGGTAAACGGAATATTCGGACGAATTAAATGTTGTGATGCAGAAGCATGAGGAACGCTAGTACGTAAAATGTAATCGTTGGAATGTAATGAATGTCTTGAATTCCGTTAAATCTCAAATTGTAATGTCACGTTACTTCTAAAAAAAAATCTAACTTGTCGATACATCCCTCTTACGGACTGTAATATTCTGGATCTATGCCAACAGTTACTGCCATTTGTATAAAGATTTAACTAAGCAAAAGCATAACTATGAGTTTTGTCACAATGTATTTTGAACAGTGGCGCACACAAGGGGGTGTCCTAGGGGTCCGGACCCCCATAGCCCTTGATTTTTTCGATTGATAATCCTTTGTATACAGTACGTAAAATTTAATTTGTTAATTTTATGAATTAATACTAATTCAATAATTGTTTTTGTTCCCGAAAATAGACAAAATCAAAAAACATGTATTGCAGCATGATACCAAAATGGTGGACTTTCGAACCTGGACCCCCTTTGAAAAATTTTTGTGTTCGCTACTGACTTTGAATAAGATTTTTTGGAAAGCTTAAATTACTTTGAATTCGCCTAGAAGTGATGTGATCTTGTACTCGTATTCTCTTCCGTCAGTGTGATTTCATTTAAACTTAATATTTTTCTTTGTTGTCCAGGAAGCGCTCGGAAATGGTGATTAAACACAAATGAAGAGGATTCTTATTTTAAAGAATATTTCAAGAGCAACAACTTTGGATTTGACAGTATGAATTAACAATGGCAATGCAATTTTAAATTTTCGCCAATATTGGTAACGAATTGTACAATGCGATACCGCAGAAATGTTTTTATGTGAATTGTTTTCTTAAGTGCTAATGATCGTTTTGAATGATTTAAATGTTTTTATAAACTGTATGCTTCGTATTAATAAATTTTAGCTCATTGATTTTGGATTTCTTAAGTTTGTGTTCGTGCACTTGGATCATTTATGAATCTCATTCAATCAAAAATTTATTTGGGTCTAGTTCAACGTACGAATTCGAACGTCGCTTGCCTATGACATAATTTCAAGGTCCGTCGCTAAATACCATCCATGTAATTGAATTAATATACTAAACCATGAAGATTTAAAAACTGCGTGATCTGATGTTTACACAAGTAATTTTCCTCGTTTCTGTGTCAAATGCAGAATTCGATCGATGAAGTTGTACGAATACACCTTGGATTATTAACATTAAGTGACGCAACGCGCACCCCTGCAAAGCCGGGTTCCACGAATCGAGGGGGGCTAATGCCTGGCTGACTCTTTGTAAGATCAGACTTTTGGTCCAAAACTCAACTTTGCAGGAAGGAACCCTGATATTCTCGGTTGCGCCACTGATAACATTTCTATTCGTAAAACTAATTTAAAGACCTCGGTGGTTAAGGTCGTGTCCGTTGGTGTTGAAGTCAAGAGATGGGTTCTAATTCTGGCTCAACTAAAACCCATATGCGAATTAACACTCTTAAAACGGGGCTTTGCAACCTTTCCCCGCCGGGCCACATGACGGGTATTTCATGCGGACCACAACATCAAGATAGCGGAAAACACTGTAAAACCCAAAGTAACATTAGACAAAGAAAAGTTGATCTAAATATTTAAACTCGATGTGTGTTGGCTTTCACTTGCTATATAATCTATTACACTCGCACAAAAGTACTTTTCTGAATTTTTTTTAGAGTTTTGGGATGGTTTCGATTTTCTTTAATCTATGACCAAGCCTTTTGCTTACATTCTATTATAAAAAAACGTATCAAAAGCAATATTGAAAGATTTGATTGCATGATAGAATTTCCCTCGCAGTTGTGTAAAAGGTGGGGAAAATATTAAACAAATGCGCTGTAAAATTAACAGAAGTGAGTTTTGAAGAAATGGGTTAATTTCCAGTCTTCTCGTAAAGACACTCGTGTTTCTAATCGCTAAACATCCCTTTCGTACGCCTCTTGAAGTCACCTGAAGTAAATGAAATCAGTTCTGAATTTGAGAATCTTCACTTAGTCGAAAGGACTGCACGGAGCCTTCTAGTCCCGTGTTAAGGTTTTCGCCTAACATTCAAAAATATCCACACGGAACATTTTTTCAGGTACAGAATGTAGATTCAAAATTACAAAGTAGCTAATAACTTGAGTGACGTAAAGTTTCCAAATCAGTTTTATATTAAGGAAAGGGACAATGTTATGCAAACTGCGTTGGTTATACCCTGCAGTTACATCGCATTCTGTTTAAATCCATTTGCAAATAAAATTTTTGTTTTAACATGGTAGAATCAACGCTCACTGACAGAAGTTTATTTCGTGGTAAAGCAATTCTTAATGTTCGTTCTTATGCTTATTGTTTCTGTACAAGTTATCTCGCATGCTGATTTCATGAATGAAAGTTATGAATGACCCATGGCAGCCTTTTCAACTTATTGCCTCTACTCATGCATCGTTCTTACAATTGAAGCACGCAAGTTTCTAGTGTGATGGACTTCAGTGTACTATCTTTCCTCTGCCATTAACTGATCGTGGCATTTCCTTCATGTCATTGTATTGCGTATCCAACGAAGCGTGGAATGGTGCCTCCGAGATGAGACTTGTTTTGATAAATCTATGCCGCGTGTGAAATTGTCTATTCCCTGAAGCACTGGAACATAAAACAAGTTTCTATTAATGTACTGATTGATTATTTGCATGAAATCACTTGGTACTTTTCCCGTCATGAAAACTGTTACACCAGGAATTGATAGTTGAACTTGGTTTTGTTTTTATTTTGAGTATTAAACTAGGTTGTGTTGCTTTTGGCCACGAGCCTAAAAATCTAAAATAGCTCGTCATAAATATGGTTCAATTGCTGCTACACTTTCTATTTCCCCTCTTCATCGCGAGGTCTTTCCTTTCGTAAAATTTTATTCCATTACTAAAATTTTAATCAATGAGTTTAAATACGAAATTGTGTGCGAGAAAGAACCGCTGTCGATACATCCTAAAATGTAGTTCGTTCTAAACAAATAATGCAAGAATATTTAACTCAAACAAGCCATTCACACACTTCTGTATTTTAAATTTTTTTGCTGAAAGCTAGTATACCAGGGTTAATTCACTTTGTTTACATTTAATAAAGTATATAAAATGTTTTTAAACTCTCGTTAAAATCTTAAATGTTACATGAAATTATTGACAAGCATAAGCTAATCAACCTTGAGAAGGACTTTTCTCTCAACTCCTTCATTACCCGTGGCACTCGTAGGTTTATGTGACGTAAACAAGAATGTTTCGCCATCTGCTTGTTCGGGTGTTTTCCTGTTTTGTTAAATTCCTTTATTGGAGTGTACTCTGACGTCCGGTTCGCAGATAAAACTTCATTCAAGTGACTGATTTTGCAACTTGCTCGTTGACTGAATGTTGCGAAATTTCCACGTGATTCATTCATTGATTTGATGGTCGATTAATAAAATTGCGGAATTCTTTCACAATTTGTTTATTTGAAGGTTATTTTGCTTTCTTGACTTGAATGCAATTTTGTCAAGAGTTATTGGGTTTCCATGATTAGGATGTAATGAATCTGTTGCTGACTTTATTTGTCGGCAATGTTATCGATGTTTACATTCGAGTAACTACGAGTACTTCGTTACAATGATATCCCAAGTATTTAGTTTCTATTAGGAAAGTCTTTTGAAGATATATACTGGTTGTACACAGTGACGTAACGAAGATTATTACAGGCCCCTTGCAACGTCGGGTTTTGGGTCTCGAGCCGTACATGGCGTCAGTTAGGCGTTGGACTCCTAAGATCTTGTACGTTACGCCACTGGCTGTACATGTTCGGCTCAAAACGAAAATATAAAGTTTAATAAGTTAACGATTATAAAGAGAATTCAAAATTTTCTGGGTTTTTTATACATTCTTGTATTTATACATTAAAATATCATCTTTCGTAATCGCTTGTATTATAGTAAACTTCCATTCCTTGCTTTTGTTGTAGTTTTATCAGATTCCCGTATTAATCAACCGACCATTTACTTAAAAATTAAATACTTCTAGTCTTAAAACTCCTTTACAAGATTCAACGCCTGAGGTTTGAATGCTGATTGTTCAGCCGTTACAAATTAAAGTACCTCTAAGTAATCTAATACCAAATAACTTTAATTTTTGAAAAGAATATTTTAATTTTTCTCAATTATCTTTACAAACTTATAATACACTTATTGAATAACTCCATTTTTTAATTACATAAGGTACTCTCAAAGCTGTAATTTAAATAAACTAAAAGTATTTATAATTGATGGGATCTCTAGCCTTCGTATCTTATTCGTTTAGAATAAATTTCACCGTCAATTGATTTAAATGTTTTTCTTTCCACTCGATAAGTATGAGGAGCAGCAGAATGATTATCAATCCTCCAGACTTCACCACCTTATCGTTTCATTCGCCATTGCACAAGATTCGTGTATGGCGTCCCCAAGCACTAACTATTCCTTCGAAATGCTTGGAGGAATCTCTTCTCCATTTATCTGGCCAGCTGTCGAGGGACAGTTTCTAAATGGACAATCTAGTCCGTAACTCCAAATTGCAGGGAAGACCTATAAAATTCCTCCGAACTATTAAACTGAGCGATCTTGTCTTCCTAAATGGCTGTGTTTGGTGGTGTGAGAGAAATAGCCCGTGAGGTAGTACATTACCATAATTTCGAGTGAACTGTTGACAGGGGGTATGTAGAAAGTGCAATTCGAGACACTGGTCCTTCTCGAGTGATTTGAATAGTTTCCTGTATAAACCGAAAAGACTTGAAACGAAGGACTTGGGACATTTCTGCTGGGTTGCTGTAATACAAATGTGTTGGCTATTTATATCAATCTAATACTTTTTGAGAATGAAAATGTTACTCATTAATTTAAATTTAAAACTTTGTTAATATGCACGACTAAGATTTCACAAAATATTATACTGAACTAGATGCATTATTAAAATATGCTTTTAAATTTGTTGCATTTAGAGATGGTTTAACCCAGCGATACTCGACTTGCGGTCCACCGAGCCTTTTTAAGTGGCCCGGTCATGGTCCATTGCTCTGAGAAATTTACTTATTTAAGAACGCTGTATTAAAAATTTGGGAAATTTTTAGTCAAGAAATCAAATATATCGTTTTTGCTGTCGGTGTCGTACAGGTACGAATTGGTATTCTTTTTGGAATGGTTACGGTTAGTGATATCAGATAACAGTGGAGCAAGTGAAAAATATTCGAAAAATCAATTTCAAGACGATTGGGAGATTGACTATTTTGTAGTGTAAAACAAACATGGCTCAGTAATTGTTTGTGTCACGAAAGTGTATTTAAAAAATACCAATAAACGGGAATAATTAAATGACTGTTTTTCCTCGAAGATCTCTTTCAAGAGGTGATGATAGGCTTTCTTGAATAAGCTTTGCAACAGCAACAAAATGTGTTGTCAATCGTAATGTCACAGCGGCAACAAAGGCACCATATGAAGTTTGTTATGTTATTGGTAATCATATGAAACAGTTTCTGATGCAGAAATAGTGAAAGAGTAATTCTTAAATGCTTCCCATTTAGAAAAATTTAGTGACAAAAATAAAAATCTTTTAAAAAGCAAAACTGGAGTTTTTGATCATTTTTTTAATATTTTGAGTAATATTTTGATAAATTTTCTACATTTTAAATCTCCAATGCTACCTTGGTCTTAAAGCATTTCTCCCCCAACCCTCTCCATTTATTCTCATGTTGCGACCCGCGTGAAATAACTAACATATGTATGCGGCCCGTGTAAAATAGCAGACATATGTAAGCGTCCCAGGAGGGAAAAAAAGTTGAGTACCCCTGGTTTAACCTATAGTTGTGTTGAATTTAGCTCCAGGAAGCTATTAAGAATGAACCATTAATGAATCGTTTTGCTTAGAATTGTGTAGCCTTGCGATTATGGTCGTGAACTTTTATACAGCGTGTCGCAGGTTCGAATTCTGGTGCCACTAAAGACCCGCCGTGAAAAGGGGCTGATGCACGTTAAATCTGGCTAGGTTCAATGACCTCCAGTTGGTGTGGTATTTAGGATAAGGGGTGCCAACTCAGTAGTGTCGACTCACTTGATCGACGTTCAGAATTAAGTGATCGTTGCCAATAGTTATTATAATTTTTTGTGCGACATTAACAAAACTGTGATTAGTCCGTCGCCAATAACCCTCCAATTGTGTTATAGAGCGACGTTAGTAAACTCGCACATTCACTTGAATATGATCGTTGTATGCGTTATTGCTAAAGTACAGTTTCAACTATGTTTTTGTTTCGGGAATTTTCAGAGTTCTATTAGAGAAACCTATAAATTGCAAGATATCATCAACCTTTATTCGAGCGCTTGCAACTGAAGTATAAAGTCTTTGCCCGTTTAATGCAAATAAAAGTAAGGTCCCTATAGGTTGCGTAGAATTTGAATGTTTAAAAACAATTCTCTCACTGTAAACAAAACTATTAAAGTATTTCCAATTGCTTTTGATTTGATAATTTTCAAAATATTTTTTTAAGTGAAACTTGCTAGTCTTCCCCCTCCCTTTTTTAAGGATTCAATATTCTGATATAAATTCTGAAATGTGTCACTTATTTACTTAAGTGAGATCACAAATTCATGAAGTTGAAATGCGTGATTTTTTTCCTCTCCGCATCCATAGAACTTTTTCTAGTCAGGGTGATGCAAGTAAAGGTTATTTGGGGCAATTCTGAGTAATTAAACTTGTCGTTCTTGGAACTTGCATTTTCACAGAAGCTACACATCTTCTATTACGTTACGTTTTCCGGGATGACTGCATTTAATAGGAAATTATATGGATGAATCGTTTAATTGCGTGATTTAATAAATACATGTAGTTTCTTTCCGTGAATTCCTCCCGGTTCACTGCCCGTTTTATCGGCTTTTTGAGCTACTTTCTTAATTTTATTTGAAAGCATTGAAATCGGACAATTTCCGGGTGGGACGACTTTTTACGAGTAAGTTGTGGACACAGTAGCCGAATGGTAATATCGAAAACTCGTGGCTGGCATTGTCGAATCGCAAGTTAGATATCTAGTAACACTGAAGATCCGCCGTGTAGAGACTGGTGTGGGATGCCACATCGGGTCATTTGACCCTGGTTCAGAATTGCAAGGTACCCCGCCAATAGCCATTGGGTTGCTTCATTGTGCTGCGTAAATAAAATTAAATGTTCAAATTTTTTTTAAAAGTTTTATAAGATTTCTTATAAACTGATAAGATTTGAAGCAGTTTGTTACAAAAAAAAATATCTTTGAATCATTTTTTTTTATCGTTGTTAAAAAAACGTAGTATTGAACAGCTGTACTATATGCATATTAAATTTGAACAAAGGAACAAATAAATGTCAAAGGTGTTTTGCCCGCATTTCTTGTACGTTTTCACCTTCATTTTGAACAGTAGAAAATGTAGGAATTTTCTCCATTTCGTAACTCTATTTTTTTTATATCGCCTCTGCATAAATCTTAATCGAACAAAATTTTTATCAAAATGCATTCTGAATTTTGTGTGTGTGCTGGTATTTTCTACCCTTGGAAATAAGAGCTTTAACTTAATGAGAATCGGTATATAAGTATAGTAATCTCCTTTTTCTTGGTGGAGGTACCTCCTTCACATCAGAGTTGAAAAGGTGGCCACTTCTTAGAGGAGTTTTTCCCGCTATCACATGACCTGAATCGAGGATTTTCGGACCACCCATTGATCTCAAAGAAATATTTTTTTAGACGTTCTTTCAGACCACACAAGGTATGCTTTCGTTTCAGTTCAAGCTCGCTGTGTTCTTTCTTTAAAAAAAACTATGGGAATTCGAAGAACTCTGCATTTCGGTTCCGTTTCATTTTCGGCATTTCACAATGGTTTTTAAATTTAAAATTACTGTGCGTTTATTTTTCTTGGGAACAATGGTATTTTTTTGTGTGTGAAATGGAACAACTCATTTTTATTTATACAACTATTCAGATTGCTTCTCTATATAATACACTAGCTGGTATACCCGTTATTCGCACGGGTGAACTGAAAAATTAAACACAGATTGAAGGAAAAAGAAGTTTTTAATGAGTTAATTTTACGAGAACTGCAAATTAAACAAAAAAGCTTTTTGCTTAGCTCAACTAAACAAAAAAAAAGATAAAAACACCTTTGTTAAATTTTTAAGTATGTAGATCTAATAGCTGATAAAAAGGATTTTTTTTTAAATTTATAACTCCCCGTAACACTCTTGAAGGTCTATTTTTGAAAATACCTTCCTAAGCTGATCGCTGCTCAGCAAAAGTAACACATTGTTTAGTTTTGTGTAATGAACGCTTAAAACAGTGAAAGTAATTTTTATCTGAAAGTATAATACATTAATATTTCTGTAGTATTTTTTTATGTTAAAATTGTAATATTCGCAAGCAACGCCGTTTATTAAATTATGACGATTCAATGAAAAACATAGCGAAATGGTAACGATAGAGTCAAGTTGGCAAATGCCTAGCTACTTTCATAACTCGAGCTTTATTAGAGCTTTGTAAGACCCGCCGTGTAGGGGCACGACGCACGTTAATACTTTATCCAACAACATTATGATTTACTGCAGTTTTTTTCATACAATATTTTTTTGGATCACTACATTTGAAATTAAGGGATATATATATATATATATACATAAACAAAATACTTCACTTCGGAAAATTTAATCCGTTAGAGCTAATAAATTAAAGACATCCCACTGTAAAATTAATTATATATACCGTTCACTTAAAATACGTAGTCAAATAATTTTCTAAGGTCTTCATCAACATACAAAAACATAAGACACTTAAATTTTGATAAACTTATTTTTTCCGCTAAAATACTCATCATGGAACCCGTGCTGCTATATCTTGGAAGAGTGGATTTCAAAGAATATTCCTGCTAAATATTGGTAGAATATTCCTTCTAAGTTGGTGTGGGATGGTAGTTAGGAGAAGAGGGTGCCAGTCAGGCGTCGTCCACGTCACTTGACCATGGTTCAAAATTACATGATCCGTTGCCAAAAGCCCTCGTGTAGCTGAACAGTGCGACGTTAATATTCACTCGTTACGAAAAAATACAGTACAGTAGTTTTAATTATTTTTATACTTAAAAATGCAATATCTGCCTATTCAATTAAAATTATAGTGTTTTAATTAACTACTAACCACAAACATATTTTGAAATTTGTCCAAATGATGCAGTGGGAAAGAGAAAGTTTATTTACTTTAAGTATTCAGAACTGATAAAAGCATTTATTTGGAAAAAAGATCAATTTCTTACTACCAAATGTGCATAATAAAATGTTTTTAAAAAAACCATTAAAATAAAGAGATTTATAACAACCTCTCCCTTCAAAACTTAGTTTTAATCTGAAATAAAAAATAGGCATTATCAGAGAAATTAATTAGAAGCGAGCACCTTGTGTTGCCAAAACAAAAAAGGTTTTCACAAACAAAAGATAGATATATGCAGACGTGTTTTTTTTTTTTTTTTTTTTTTGCAGCACATGCCAGAATTGTTAGCAGAAGACAGAATTTTTTCCTACTTACTTGACAAATATCGTTATATTTTTGACACTTTTCCCAAATCTTTATAAATTATAGTCTATGCTATAAATTATAGCCTATGTGCTATTCTGATGTATAAGCTATATTACTGTAAAGTTTCATTAAAATCCATTCAGTAGTTTTTGCGTGAAAGACCCACAAAGATATTCACAAACTTTCGCATTTATAATATATATTAGATTGTGCCAGACACTTCAAAATTAAATTTTCTGTCTAATATGAAATCTTTACAATGGTTCTCTCTTATTTAATGTGCTTTGTATTGATCCAAGAGTTAAGTTCCTTTCTAATTGCGATGAATACAGTAGCGAAAGTCTATTCATAGACTTATTCTTAAATTACTCAAATAATTAAACAGATCTCCAGATTGATAAAATCTAGAACATATACAAAATTATTACATATTTGGTTCAACCATCGTCTATCATGAGTTAAAATTTCTGCAACTGAGAAAAACATTTAGGATAATTGTAAAAGATGTCAAATTAAGCAAATTTAAACAGACTATTTATTTATATCAGTAAATGCATAAAGTGTTCTTATAAATTAGCTACAAAATTGTAACTAAATATTTTACTATGCGAAGCAATAATATTCGTATAAAAACTTAAATAAATTCGCTTCCAAGAAGTACTGTACCTTAAAAAAAAATTTTAATGTTTCAATCACACACGCATTCTAAATTAATTTTAATATTTTAATAAAAGTATGTTAAAAAAAAATTCTGAAAGGACTTGACTTCCACATTAAAAACTATTGTGCTAATAGTTTTAATAATTGACTGTGTCGCAGGAAAATGATGAAATTAGGAATCTTATCAAATCGCTAAGGGAGATTACTTGACGGTGGGTATTAAAATAACGTCTCTTCAAGGTCATTTTGCTGATAAAGGTAAGGGATTTGAACGAATCCCTGAGCTGTATAAGTGAAATGATGAAATAATATTGTCATGAGTTTAAAAGAGTTTAATTAACAAATAAGGTGCATTATTAAACGTAAGAGTAATAAAATAGTCAATGAAATACAAATTATTTATTCGAAACTAATTTACAAGTAATTAGAAAATTAGACTGGTAATCAATCCCTATATTATACCTATGGTGCTTTTTTTTAAAGATATAGGGTTGATATTTAGGGGATCGATAGGGAGTACTACCTGTATGGATAGGAAGTACAAGGACTCGATCCCCAGGTCTCTTCCCCCTCCCCCGTATAGCATTTTGTCAATGCAAATCCTGACTATTTCATTTCATTGAAACAGTTCAGGGATTTGATAAAATCACTAACTTTCATCAGGGAAATGATCTTGAAGAGACGTTATTTCAACATCTCCCGTCAATTGATCATATCCCTTAGGGATTTGATCAAATTTCTGATTTCATCCTTTATCTGCGACAACTATATTGTGATAAAGGTTGAAATGTAGCGCCTGCAGACTATCGTGTGGTTCTGATACGATTTAAAGAAAACAATCGAATCGAGTGTTGCGATCAAATGATTGTTGTAGTATTTCAAAGTATAGCATAATCTTTTATCACCTTCGGAATTTCAATTGTATCTATGGTTTATGCAAATCTCTTTAAATGTTAATCTGACTATTGTAATAAAAATTTTAAAATTTTTGACGCTGAAAGAACCTGTATTTACCAAGCGATATTGTTATAAATTGACTTTTAAAATTTGTTTTCCTTGCTGATTGAAAATCATAACACGATCGTTTCTTCTGATCATTTTGATTAACTATTTTAAAACAATTTGTTAAGGTGATAGACGGCGCTGTATCAACAGCTGTGTTGTGCTGTTGTACCCCGATAGTGCGGGGCGAGTTATGGGTGTGACAGGAGAGTTTGTGAAGTTATGAGGAGAGATATAGTTTAGTAATGCTTGATGGAGTAGTTATACCTAAGGTGACCAACCGTCCTCCTTTAGGGAGGACAGTCCTTTGATAGGTTGCCCTTCCTCGAAAAGTGTCCTCCTACTTGTCCTGTTTCAATATTTTAAAATTGATCTGTTAATCTTTATTCAGAGAGGAAACAAATATCACAGGAAATAAGTTTTTAACGGTGTTTTTTTAGTTCATAGCAAAGCAAGTAAATTGGGCAGATATAGAAAATTGTCGAATTTTTATCGAAAGAAATGCCTGATATTAAAATTGATAACAATTGTCTGTTCGAATAAATTATAAGATTTAATGTGTATATTTAAATTCTAATAAATGGGAACAATTCATAAATCAGCATGCTGAAACTGATAAAAGATGAGTGGAAATATTTAACCATTTCAAAAATAAACACTTCACATATAATTTAGTTATTCGTGTTGAATTTACGTTGTGCTGTCCTGGAACTAATACAGAAATTGAAAGGTTTTTTCAGTTGGATAATTGAGAAATCAAGATTGAATGTTAATATATTGTCTACAGTGCTTACCGTAAAAATTCAGTATGAAGGATATTTTTTGCTCTGAAATTTCCGATGTATTAGAAAATGATGTATTGATAAAAATTAAATGGGAAAATACACGTTTAAGTAAATAATTAATAGGAATAGAATTGCAATTTGCGTATTTTTATTTGAATTAATAAAATGTTTCATATATATATATATTTACGTTGTAACTTTTTCTTAAATTTTTCGCACGCGTGTCCTCCTTTTCATTGTAAAAAAAAAAAAACCTTATAACTAAAGTTTGTTTGTTATTAGTGAATGGTAACTAATTTTAGATTCAGTATCGTCAGTACAAGCTTGGGTTCGTCCTCCACTTCGGACTCCATGGCGTGTATTCACGATAATGTCCATCTAAAATTAGCCACAACTCTTAATAACTATTTACAACTACTAAACCTTATACAATCCTTAACTATCTCACACCTCATAACAAACTCTACTCTCGTCATATACTACTCTCGCGTACTGTCGGGATACAATTGTACAATACTGTTGATACAGAGCGTCGTCTATTACCTTAATACCATTTTATTAATATCTTATAAAATAAGCGAACTACGTTCGAAACGGGGATTTTGAAAAAGCGTAAAATGAATAATTTAATATTTAGTGATAGATGAATTTGAATATACTTATAAGTTTTATTATGAATAAGAACATTTAAATTTTCGCCATTTTACAGAAGAAAAAAACTGAATGTCATTTCTCTAAACATTCTCCTTTATGAAAAATGTTGATACATTTTGCCTTTATATAGCTACAACTTCGGTACTGGGGCTGAACTAGGATTTCCGAAAATTTCACTGTATTTTTAAGAGTTTAAGTAAATTGATATAATAACCAGGGGTGTGTAGCTACCGCTGTATCTTCCGTTTCAATGATACGTGCCCCCCAAGCTACAGTGGCCTCAACATGTGTATCTACAGTCCCACTTAAAGGGGTAGCCGAGTGGTCAAGGTATCGGATCGTGGCTAGTCTTGTCACGAGTTCGAGCCTAGTACCACTAAAGACCCGCCGTGTAGAGGAGCGATGCACGTTAAATCTGTCGAGAGCTCAAACGTCCTCCTGTTGGTGTGTTGTGGTAGAAGAGGGGGTGCCAGCTCGGGTGTCGCCCACGTCACTTGACCATGATTCAAAATGACGTGGTCCGTCTCCAAAAGCCCTCGTGTAGCTGAACAGGGCGGCGTTAATATTTATTCACTCGCCCACTAAAAGGGTTCTCGTGTCTAAAAAAGGACCCCAAAGACATTTTGATACAGGGTCCACTCGGAACTATCTACGCCAGTGATAATAACTGTTTTTTTTTTTAATTTTTCTACTCGTATATTAAAATATACATAAATCCACTTCTAAATTATATATTTCAAAAATCCTAGTTCAGCAGATGTATGCTAGGCAAAATATTATAGAAGCATTTTTCATAAATGTCTTGAAAATGTCATTCAATTTTTTTTTGTTTTAACTTTCTTATGACCATTCATATTCTAATTTAACTGACACTAAGTATGAAAAAAAATATTAATTTATACGCTTATGAAAATCACGGTTCCTAACGTTGCCGCCTGAATTCTTTCCTCGGAATTGTCTGTGACCACCACTATTTTTGCTGTAGGAATAAAAGGCAGTTTCCTTAAAGAAATTGTCACCTATATGGTTATAATTACAGCCGATGAGATGTGACAGCAATGCAATGAAGTTTATTCCCCTTTTAGAATTACAGCGGTGCAAAACAGGCATCCAAACACAACACATTTCCTGACCTATTCAGGTCGTTCTCGCATGGTTTGTAGTGCAGCTCCCCTTTTCCGCTCTGTTGAGCTAAGTCATTCGAATCTCTCCACTATCCTTTATGCCACAAACATTCCATTGCATTTCGTAGAAATAAAAAAAAGATTGAATATCTCTCTTCCCTCCCTCTTTCGACCTGTGTGAGAAAAGTAGCTGTTGTGCGTGGCATACAGGTTTCTGACCCTTCTCTCTTCAGCTGATGGAACAGGAGCGGAGCCTCAAGCGAAGCTTGGCCTATAAAGTTCACGAATGAGAATGTGGTAATGATGGGTAGTGTAGTCCGAGAATATGTTGCCAGACTGACCTGTTCAGGTTATTTTGTTTGTGAGAAAGCTAGCTGTGCCTATTTGCCTAGCTTTCGTTCGTCAGTGATAGAGTGAGCTCTATCATTTGAAAAACGGATTGTTACACGGTTGATTCTGTTGCAGAGATGAATCGAAGCGTTTCGCACCCATTTTATCGATCGTTATTTTGATGTAGGACGTAGTGAGGTCATGTTATTAGTATAAAAAATTTTTTAAGTTCTACTTGTGTTTTTACTGTGCTGGCTGCGCTTGTCAAAATGGCCTTCATACGGACCGCCTAAGCTACAAGGGCCCCAACATGTTTTACAGTCCCACTAACAGGGCTCCAATATCTAAAGGGCCCCGAAGAAATTTTGATACAGGGCCCCCTCAGAGCTAGCTACGCCAATGAATGAAGCAGAACATTTCAGAAGAGGTATTTTCATATTAGAATTAAATAAAGCAAAATAAAATCTGATGCGTCCGATATATTGAACGATCTTAAAAATTTATACTAAATATTGAGTTGCTGTTCGCTTATTGGATGCTAATATAATTTATTTGATTAGTTTGGAATGCTAGTTTTAACCGTATTTGAAAACACCAAGGGATGTCGCAATGAAACGATTTCCAGCTAAAATACTTTAAGGAGCATAATTTGAATTAGTCGCTAGCAGTCCGACTTTTTACCAGGGGCTGCGGTAGCCCAGTGGTTAAGGTATCCAACCATGGCAGGCATGTCATGAGTTGGATCCCAGTACCACTAAAGACCCGCCGTGTAGGGCAGCGATGCACGTTAAATCTGTCGAGAGCTGAAACGTCCTCCCGTTGGTTAGGAGAGGGGGGGTGCCAGCTCAGGTGTCGTCCACGTCACTTGACGATGGTTCAAGATTACGTGGTCCGTCGCCAAAAGCCCTCGTGTAGCTGAACAGTGCGACGTTAATATTAACTCAACTCAACTCCGACTTTTTACCAATTCAGCTATAGATTCTCCTTAAACGTTTAGCTTCTTTAAGCCAGAAGTTACAATATGTTCAATTTGTTCCCCATTGCCTCCTATTTAGTAGCGCCTAAATTTTTTTACTTTTGTATTTTTTATTCTGTTACTTAAAAAGCAATAAAGGAGTGATTTTCACGAAATGTTCTCTATTGTAAGAATACTCTACACAGATGGCCGATTATGAGTGTAGGGAAGGATAGAGCGGTATCTGTTAAAATGGCAAAAACAGATTGCGGTAGCCTTGTGGTTCAAGTTGAGACAGTGATAAGCAATGTCGGAATGTACGTATCAAAATTGTTCGTGTTTGAATAAGCTTTTGCCGGTAAAATAGAATTGAACTCGAAATACTATATTGAAGTGATGTGGAAGTTTGATGAACCAGTTCAGATGTGTAGCTCCATATTTTTAAACTTATATAAAAAGAATTAGGTTTCAAAATTAAAAGGGCTGAATGGTTCGTGCATTGGTGAATGTACTGTGAGAAGTGATCTTATATTCCGAGATTGAGCACTTAGAATAACTTATAAAAAAATCTTTCTCGTCTGTGAATCAAAACGTTAACAAATAAGAATATTCTTTTGTTAATATTAATAGTTTTATCGATAACTCTTACCTTTTAATAATTATCTCGCTGATTTAATTGAATGGATTGGCGTTGTACAGAACCTAATGGAGTAATGAGATTCCCTAATTCTGTTAAAACATGGCTTATTGTTAAACTGAAGTGTGCTCGTTTCACTCTCGCCTCTTGGATGCCGGTCTCTATCCACCCCAAGAGATGACTAACTGCGCGTGGGTGTCGTCTTCTCCCATCGTGCATCCTTCTCCACACCCCGAGTCATTCCCATCAATGAATTAAGGTCTGGAGCAAGATTGCTTTTTAGTTCTTGTTTTTCTTCGAAAGCGTATCATCCGGCATCGTTGTGTCAGTGCCACATTTGGCGCCAGCTTCTTGTGCGATCTGTTTGTATACACACGCTTGGTATCTAGACTATTAAAGCCAAATTTGGACAGCTGGTGTATTTTTATTAAGTCCTGAATAGTTCACAAAAATAAACGTTTTAAAATTGTCACTTTCATTATTGAAAATCGCTAATTTCGTATTTAAATGGTTGGCTACGTTTTAGTAACGATATTTTTCAATTTCAGGACTTCAGTTTTGCCACTTATTTTTAAGAAACTTTTATAATGTAGGTATTATACATCACAGAATATTACTTGGAGTTTTTAACTTTGAATTTAGTTTAAGTAAACAAATTAAAAATCACCTATTCTATCATCCTCGGACAACATCATTGGAGAGTTTCATTACTATGAGTTGTATAGTTTTATAATAGTGACAAGCGTTTAATACGAAATTGAGGGGATTGAAATATTTTTTCATGTTTAAAAGAATTTCGTGATAAAAGATACTGCAAAAATATATATGTATTTAACAAAACTAAGTTTATTATAGTACATTTTATTTTTACACACACACAATAAAACTTGAGTGGTGCATAATTTAACATTTGATTGGCATTATTGGAAAGACAGTGGGTGGTCGGTGGTGGTTACGGTATATTAAATACATTTTCTATGCTGGTTGATGTTGTGTATTCAATGTTATTGATGAGGCATCCTTGTGATCAGTAAATCCAGTTTATTACATATCTTGAAACACATAGACATTTTAAAGGTATAAAGCATGGACGACACTACACAGAGCAAAGAAACTACGACACTACGCAATGCAGCCGGCTACATGATTAAAGACAGAAGAGAACAATTTCCAGAAATCTCGCTTATATACCAAACAGAAAATCACATTATTTGGGAGTGTAACGAATTCTAGACCCGTTCTGAAGCTCTAGGTGACAACGCGGACTGATCCGAAGCACTGCCATGCGGTAGTCGGTTATTACCTATGGATGAGAGAGGTCGATTCTTGTGCTCCGCTAGTGAGCGTAGTGTGGAGATTTGGATTCAGTGATTACCTCTCGTAGAGAGATTGTATTTTTTTCTCTCCACCAGCAAGCGTAATTTGGATTTGTGAAATCTACAAACGAGTTTAAAATCAAATCTTCATTTTAAGCGAAATATCAGTTTGCTTTCCCTTGAGCTGTTTGCCATTCTGCTCTTTGTTTTTTTTCTAAAAATAAAGGAAAGAACGGGGACCAAACGCATTGATTTTTTCTCACACTGCTATGTACTCGTTACCGAATTTCAAAGCGAACTGATTAGATGTTTTTGTGCGGCTTGAAAGTAGTGATTTTTGTAAAAGTAGCTTTGATAAAAAAACAAAACAAAAATTGACACGTGTCGCAGGCTATTCCGTAAGTATTTCGAAGCAAAGTTAATCTCCTTGCTATGAAACGATGTAAAACCACACCTTTCATTTCACACCCCCTCTTAAATCTGGCCATTGCAGCTGGTGTCTTCCGTATTTTGTTCATTCCTAGAAGGGAAATCTTTTCGTGCTAAGCGATTTTGGTTTCTTAAGAGGAAAAAAATGCATGAAAATACAGTAGTTGCTCGGGACCGTTGTATTATTTCGTGTCAACAGATATTTTATCGTTTTAGCGTAACTTTTTCATGTTAAACGTATTTCACTGGGCATCATAATTGAAATGCACTTAGTTTTTCAGGCGGATTTATCTCAAACATAATTTCAATTATTTACGCTTTAGATAATTTTTCAGAGTACTTTGAACCCCTTGCAATATCATAACTGTAACATGAAATTGCATTATTCCCCCTTTAAAAAAAATTCATAATTATGCAAAAGCAGGTGCATTGTTGTATCTAAATAAATGGCAATGCAAGCTTCTCATCCCTAGTGTTAATCACTGTAACTCGTTCATGGTAGCTGAAAGAAATTGGAGCAGGCTCAAGGAAAACCTGCCATCAACCTAAGCGGAAACTTCATTTTAAGGAATTTTTATGTAAAAATTTTAATGAGGATGCACATTGTCTCAGACCCTCACTTAAGTAAAGCTTACAAATTGAATAATTTAGCAAGCTAAGATTGTTTTGAGAATATTGCATCTCTCTGGGAATAATATGAATCGACGAACTTAAAGGATTAGTAATATGACTTATAAAATGATTACAATTGGTTAAAATTGGGTACATTTTGTCGCCAGACGGTACAGGGATTAGTAATGCTAACTGTTGTGCCGTAGAGCCTGGGTTCGAATCCCGTTGAAGGCGTGGAGACACTCTAAAGCAGTGATACTCAACCAGTGTGCCAAATGTGCCCCCGCGCCGGTCTTTTCCGAGTGGCCCGGTCATGGCCCAATGCACTAAGAAATTCAATTATTGGAGAACCAATTTACTAAAAATTTAGCAGAAATTCTATTAATCAAGCAATTAAATATATCAATTTTGAAATCAATTTGTTTTAATAGTAGAATGTAAGCAAGAGGCTTAGTCATAGAAAAAAGGAAATGGAAGTTATCCTATAACTCAATAAAAAAAAAATTCTTACAAATATTTGTTTGATAAGAAAAGTTAATATAGTATTAATAAAAGCCAAAAACGAGTTTTAATATTTTTGATGAATTTTGTTTGTCAATGCTGCTTTGGTTTTATGGAAGTTTTTTTACCATTATCCGCATGTTGCGGCCCGCATGAAATACCTATAATTTCTTTGCGGCCGGGAGGGGAAAAAGTTGAGTACTCCTGTTCCAAAATATTCATCGAGCCGCAAGTTCACTCAAAAAGTTGCTGGACGGAGAAGAGGTGGCAGGCCCCTGACCACCCTCAGAGTGTTTTCCTTCAAAATTGGGGTGGAATAGAGCCAAATCGTACCATCACTTGCGTTGTGTTCAAAGCTGCGACTAACGGTATGCGTAAAACTAGCCTCTTGCCACGATGAATTTCGTGGGCTTCGATCCGACACCTTCCATCGGGTGGCATAAGAAACGGTTACTCTTTACTCAGTTATGAAGTCGCATATTAATAAAAGAATTCCATTTTATTCTGTAATGAAACCAGAACATGAGTTCTTCAATAATCACGTAATAAATGTGAGTATTTGCATATTATACAGTCAACCAATATCGTTAAATTAGTAGACATTGCTAAACAGCGCGGTATACAGCTATTAATGGAAACTGTTCCCACGCATGTTCAAATAGTGGCAAATGCAGTGTCGCGAACTCTTGTTCGACACAGCATTTGGCACTATTTTTTGAATTGGCACCTCTTTTGATCTGGCGAAATTTGTCGACGGTGTAGTGCGTGCATGCCAGTAAACATTGTGTGTGCACTTGTTTTAATTGATATCGAGAGAACTCTCAATTATCTGAATGATACACAATTTAAACCCGGAGAGAAGTTTACCGGAACATTCTGATATGAATTTATTATTTTTAAAATTTTATTAGTCTCTGATCATCAATAAATTTTCATCACATTCGCATCCCTGAAAAATTTGACGGGTATCAACTCGGTCATAAATTAGCTTTGCTGGAAAAAATAAGCATAAAGAAAACTATCGTGATCAATTTCTATGTCCCTTGGGAATTATTTATTCTACTCTAACTAAAATTGTTTTCTGCTTTTTGTTAGAAAAGCTCGTTGCAGCGTTCCTCAATTTTCAAATACTTGTCGGTATTTGATGAGCGAGAAAAAAGCAAATCACAAAGCGGCGAAATCTGGTTTTAGATTATATTTTTGTTTCTGGGTTTCATAAAAAGCTGCCTTTCAAGATTTCGGAGATTCTTTGAGGAGTTGATTTCTTTGGGAAATTTGATCCGCTTTGGAATACTTTTATCTTGCAGGCGTGAACTTAGGAAAGATGTTATCTTGTTAGAGTTTGCTTGATAGCATTTTGTATTTTTGAGAGCTGGTATAAATTGAATCCAATTTATTTTTTTCCTTTCAAAAATCTTAACGATTTTGCGCGCAAGTTTTCCTCGTTTTTCCAAGAATTGACAATACATTACGTTTATTAATGTAAGCTTGAAATTTCACTGCCCCTGGATAAAGAATTTTGAAGTTTTTCAAAAAATTGGTTCACGAACTTTTTGTTAAACATGTGCAACTTGTACTGAAAATTTGCTGAAAAATATGGTGTGAAAATAATAAACTCAATTTTGATCGACTATCGACTTTCAGATTTCTTGGAAGATAATTTCAAAGATCGCTGCGTTCGAAATGTTAAGGAGCAGCAAATTTTAAGTGTATTGGGAATTTTAGTCTGAAACTTCAAAATGAATTTTGTCACAACAGGTTCGGTATAATAAACTCAATCCGAATAGTGCCTACTACACACGCATAGATCTGGAGTGATTTGGAAGTTAGTAATGCGAATATTTCATATGTAAGATTGAACACGGCCTGTGATGTTCAGTTTGCCCTACATGTTCAAGCCTCGATTTCCACAAAAGCTCATCGTGTTGAATGGGAGAGAAGGAATGCTGCACATGATATAAAATTGGCCCTTAAAGTCATTCCGTGATGTGTAAATCTGTCGTGGCTCAAAGTCCTCCAGATGGTGAGTCTGGAAATTAGAAGGGCGAGCTGAGTGAGGTCCACGTAACTTGACCTTTGTTCAGGATCACTTAGTCCATCGCTAATAGCCAGTTTCATTTTTCAAAGGGATGCAAAATTATAAGAATCGTAGGGGTAACTTTTGTTTTAATCGTATGGCTCTAATTCAGACTGACGAGAACTGTCGCTAGTGAGTCTCCACTGCTCTAAAACAAAATTTTAATACAGACCATACTGTTAAATCATAATGAATATAGTTAAGTCATAATGGTTATCCTCTTGATTATATAGAATGTGGAAATCGAACAGTTTCGGCAAGGAGTGAGAAATTTGTATTTTAACATTTGTGTGCAAATTATACTTTTATGTTGATGTACTTAAGTTGCAGGGGCGTAGCTACCGCCGCATCAATGTTACGGGGCCCTCAAGCTGCATGAACCCCAACATATGTGAGGAAATATTGTTAATATATTAAGGGACCCCAAAAAAGGGTGTGCAAGAAATTTCGATGCGGGGGGGGGCACTCGGGACTAGCTACGCCAGTGATAAGTTGTTTATTCTATAAGGAATAGAGAATTGTATGTATAAAAGTAACGGTTGTGTTTTGAAACTTGAAATAGTAATAAAGAATAACATCTTAAAATTTATGAAAAAATAAACTGTTTTGGTTAACATGGCTGTTTATACTGTATTAGAAATTCTACATTATCGATTCTTTCATCTCGTTAACTTATTGCACAGATCTTTTTTTTTTTAAAAATAGCTTCTAAATGTATAAAATTCTAACGTATTTCTCTATAGCTGTGCATATAGTCGGAAATGCATTGCAGTGTAAACATAACATGTGTTTACTTCCTGGTTATTATCAACACGTGGACATTATCGTCAGATACTAATCAACACGAGAATATTATCGGCAGATACTATTGAAAGGTACTTTTGATAATGATATTTTTAAATTTGGGAGTTTCATAAAGGGACAGTGTGTGAACGAAGAGATACTGATAAATCATATCAAAAATCGTTACTGTTTTGTTTAATCGCATTAAACTTTAGCATTAGTTTTTTACTCTATTCTTCGTTAAAACATGTGATGCGTCGGTCTATCGCAGAAATTATACAATACAGAGTTCACTAATGTCCAGTTTCATCTAAAGATTCGTGAAATTTTAATGGGCATTTGAATTGATAAAAACAAAAATTAACATTGCAATTATTTGTGCAGATGAGTATAATTATGCATATTTTAATGATCCTCGTAATCTTGAATTAAATCGAGTTTTGAAAAAGTGCAAGACATTTTGTTCTTTCCTTCCTCCCATCATAAAATGGGATACAACTTTCAATATTAACATCTTTGTTAAATATATCTTCAGGTAAATGTTGTTTTTTTTTTTAATTATTTTTGTTCAAAATGTAAGGCTCGTGTCTTGGAGAATGTTGAGTGTTTTAGGCTGTCTCATTGCCTAACGCCGAAGAGTCTGAATAAGTCTTGAATTTATCAGATAATGGGCTATTCCTAAACTTTTATCTTTTCTTATCGATTAGACAACTTTTTTCAAGAGACGAAATTGGTGGAAATTTGTTTTAAGGACTGATAATGGACAGTAAATCTTCGTAATGCTCATTGCTGACACCAAAATTATAAGCTAATTTTATATTAAAGACTGTGGAAAGGCACAATATTATAGCTTATCTCACATTTGTGTAAGCTTTCATAACAAATTATCATACGACGCTCTCAAAATACAGAAACTTGTAAAAATTTGGTAAATATTGGAAAGAGTTTGAAGTATGGTATTACTGCAGAAGCTAAGAATTAAGTATGCGCTTGATTTTTTTCGCGCAATTTTGCCTAAATGGAAACTGAATTTTACATTTTTATAAAAAGGGTACTTAACAAAGTACTAGTTAGATTATATTAGAACATTTTACTATCACTGAACGAGTTGAATACAATAGAGGTTGGTACAATTTTTTCACGTAAAAAGATTGTCTTTTTTGGTCAGAACGGAATTCGTCAATATTGGGCACCATACGAAACTCTTATTTATCACTTGAAATACATCCTTTTCTTTTCTGGACAAAACGTGTGTATACTCTAAATGTATGAATTTTTTATATAATTGCCTTGATGCCTGTGCTTCGTGTTAGTTCGGCAATCGTTATTTCCCAGAACTCGGGGAAGGGCTGCGACAGCCCAGCGGTTGAGGTATCGGATCATGGCAGTCAATACGCCGTGTAAGGGAGCCATGCACGTTAAATCTGTCAAGAGCTCAAACATCCTCCCGTTGGTGTGGTAGTTAGGAGAGGGGGTGCCAGCTCAGGTGTCGTCCTCGTCACTTGACCGTGGTTCAAAAGGACGAGGTCCGTCGCCAAAAGCCCTCGTGTAGCTGGACAGTGCGACGTTAATATTCACTCACCCAAAACTCGGGGACCTTCTCTACCTTTTGGAGTCATCGACCCCACCCGAAAGGGTCGCTGGCTCATCCGTACAAAACCGGGCTTTTGAAAAGATCAGCACTAGAAGGGGTACCTCAGATACCAGCCAATTGAACATCCTTTTTGTGTGTAAAGAATCTCAAGTAGCATACAGATTTAGCATTGAATTTTCAGATAGAAGCAACTGTAGTAAACTTAAATGTGTGTGTGTTATCATCAAGTACCAATGAAGAATTTTGATGGATTGCTTTCATATGTTGCAACAAAAGATAACTCAAAACTATTAAATCTTAAGCTTTAAGGTAGATAATCACTAGTTGTGATTGATTATAACCAAAAATGCTTCCTAAAGGAAGGGGGGGAGGGAGATTGAATAAATTTTGAACCCATAAACTAAAAGCAAAAATGCTCAATGCGCAAGGAAATTAATTCTTCTACAAAATATGTTATGGCCGTTGTAGCAGAGTGGTCATTGTTACGATTTCGTTGCCGGTGAGATCAGTCTTGTTGCTACTGAAAACTCTTCGTGTGGATGTCCTGGTGTTATATGGAGGAGTATGGTATCAGTTTCGTCAACTGCATATGACTGCGGCCCAAAATAACATAGTCCGTTAAAAATAGTCATCATAAAAGTTCAAAATGTCATGCGACAATATTAACCAATGAAGTTATCGCCGCTTGTGAGAATGTTGAAACAGTTGATTTAATTTAAAAAGCATTGATCAATAACGGAAAATTAACTGCAATTGTATTTTAAAGCCGTCCAGTTCTATAATAAATACATCCCATCATTATTTTACTAAAATACTGATTTTTTTTTTTTTTTTAATACGCCAATAATGAATGAATCATTTTATAAATATATTTGCATTATTTAAATCATTGCTTTAAGTGATTGTCTCATGTTTTATTTTGTTGCCTATTGTCTTAGTCTGTTCCAATTCATTTAGAACAATTGCCTATTAAATGTGTGTTCATGATATGTGAACATGTGTGTACTTCGGGTTTTATCAAAGTATTTAAATCTCTTTAAGAATAACCATGATTCAGCAAACTGTTAAAAAAGGAAGACTTTTTGTATAAGAAATGTCTTAAGATAAAAAGTTATGTTTGAATCAAACATTTCTATTTTTACTTAATTCATCCTGTGCATTCTAGAAAATGGTTCCCTTGCGTGAAGTGAAGAGAATTATCTCTCTCTCTCTCTGTTTAGGATCATGCATAAAGAGAACGAATGTTTTTGAGATAGCTGTGTAAGAAAATATTTACAGTACTCGGGCGATGTTGCAAGGAAAAATGCATTATGGTCTTCTCTGACCCCGACCCCTTCCCCGATTGAGGTGACAGACATTATCCAAAAGCTATCGCCTTTATAATTTGTGGGTGTTCCTTTAGATGCTTTTTACATTGAGGGAAAATCGGTGTTATTTATTGTAAACTACAATCATTTAATTTCTAGTATTCAAATTTTGCGAATGAATTGCGTAAGGCTGTGTTAATGGAAAAGAAGCAAATTATTTTTATTCTCTGATCAGTTTCCTTAATTTCATTCTCTTTACCTAAATTTTTAGTCTTTTAAATACAAAAATTTACTTGAGATTATTCCATACATTTTCAAGTAGGTATCAAGATCAGAATTTTTCAAACATTGCTAATGTGATATCGATATTTGTTTTTTCTATAGAAACATAAAATATGTACTTTTACAAAATACTCCATAAGAATTAACATGTTTTTAAGTTTCTGAAATTACTTAAGTTCAAAAACTCTTATTTCAACTACCGTAAAATCCGACATGTAATGCGCCCCCCCGCCTTTTTTTTTTTGCTTTACGAAGAAACCTCAAATATACGTGTGCAATGCTGTTATGTTTTTAAGTCCTTTATTCGAAGTTATATTCCAAGCTTTTGAAAGAAATAGTATACTTCTAGAACTAAACACATTCTTTAAGCGCATAAAGAATGTAATTTCTATTAAATAAACAGTATTTCGAGAAATCTTAATTTTTTTTCTGCTTATCTTGGTTATTTTTAAAGCTATCATTTTAATACCCGGCGTACAACGCTCACCCGTAAATTTCGTTCTATTTTTTGAGCTAAAAGTGCGCGTTATACGCTGGATTTTACGCTGTAATTATATAAAAAGTAATCTGATTATGCTATTAATTGTATATCAATTCTAACTTTCAAAATTAAATGAATTCATTTCATTGCAATTTATAATAAAATTGCAGTTTCTTGTATGAATGATTTACTTTAATGTATTTTCATTCGAGTCGCAGGATATTTTCTCCATTGAAAATGTTACGGCCTTGATAGTCGAGTGGTCTTGATTGGAACGCATGGCTGGCATAGTTTCTTTAAATGTGGATTCTAGTCCTAGTGTTGCTAATGGTCCATTCATTAAATCTTGAGCCCGAATTTCTTGGTATTAAATTCTGAGTTCTAGTAGTTATATTTGTTGGTGCAGGTGTTGCTTTCGTTACTTGATTGTGGTTTAAAATTATTTCAAGTGTTGAAAAAAAAACACGGATATTTGAACGTCTTTTTGAAATCAAGAAAAACGCTTTAAAGTAATACGAAAGTTAATCTACCAAGAACAGTAGGAACTAACAATAGGAAAATGACTTTCAAAAGTGTAAGCTGTATCTTATGTCCTCGAAAAATAATTTACCGTGGGATATATTCTTTCTGTAAAGGTTCTAGGTATGTATTGGAAAAGTCACAAGCTACCTGCATGTATTTGACCAGGCTTGGGTTTTGTACGTGTATGGGGATATAATCTGTAAAAGCAGTAATAGTCTAAGAGCCAGTGAGCGGCTACCTGCATGTATTTGACCAGGCTTGGGTTTTTGTACATTGAGGCCCCTCTACCTACTGTACATGAGATGGGACTTCACTAAGCCCAACGCGGTTAGTGCGCAGGGATCGATTGTTTTGTAATTTTAAATTCATTTGACGACGTTTGCCGTTTTGGTATTCTAAAATATATCATTTTCGTGAACCGAAAATAATAATGGCAGAACATTACCTCGCGTTCGACACTGCGGCAGACAGTTTTGAAAGTATTAAAAAAATCATTTTTGAAAGTAATTGAAGAGATCTGCCATTGTTATATTTTACTTATTATAGTTTCAAAAACTTATATTTATTAGGGCAGAAGTATTCATTGCGGACAAGCATCAGCAAATAACAAAATCTGAGTTCCTACTCGGCCAGATGCATGCATTGACTGCATATAGCTATCCTTCTTTCTCTCAAGTATTACTATTGTACTCATTCTAGCTTATAGTACTTTTTCTATCATTTGAATAATATAGGATTTATACCCGAGAGAGGGCTCTATTGTAGTCCCAACTCTAACGGTTTTAGTCGGATGTTTTCAGTATATTTGGCAACCTTCATGTAGATGCCTCGTGTTCCGTGAAAAAAATTGATAGTGATGCTTTATTTTATATTCTTCATTGGCTTATTAATTATTGAATGTATTTGACATTATGTCGAGTGAAATAAAGTGCAGTGTTTTTTTTTGTACCATATCAAAAACTGAAAAACTTCTAATATTTTCGAAAGAGACTTTGGTAAAATGTCGAAATATTTTGAGGTTACGAAAACTTCATAACTTAAAGTACAATGATATAATTTTACCGGAAGACATTTTTGATGCAGGCTATCATAGTAGTTGTTATAAGACGTTTACAGCTTTGAAAAAAAAATTTTTTTGGCAGATGCAAACAAATAAATTCCATTACAAAGTACATCTTCGTCTGCGATTGAACAACCATCAACATCAGCTAATAGTTCAATAATTGATGATACAATGGTACAGGATTCTATTTTGAATGATGTGAATATTCCTAAAACAGATGAAGTTGTAGAAAAAATATTGACGTCGCAGTAGATCAGTCGTTCGAGGAAATACAATTCGAAGATTCAGCAGAACCATTAACTGTTCAGAATTCTGATACTGTGGCTACAGGAAACCCGGATTTGTGCTTTTTTTGTAATAAAAAAACAATTCAAGTCTAAGAATGAGCCATTACGTACTTCCAAAAAAAAAAAATCAATTTCAAATAAATATCTTATCAAAGTTTAAACCGGATTCTGAAATTTACAATGAAACTTTGGTAAAAATACAAAGTGTTGCTTCTGATGAAGTATACTATCATGATGTTTGTCGACAAAATTTTAGAAATCACAAACGGTCACGACACAGAAGTCACGACATACGCTCTACAATAATTACCCATGTGTTAGAAGAAATTGGAATCACCAAGAAGCAAGATATATCCACAGAGCTACAGCCACATAATATCAAAAAAGTTGTCATCAACTTGAAAAGTTTATGAACTCGTTCGATCAATATGTCAATCCATTCAGTTTAGATTTATCACCAAATCAGCTATTTAACATAGCCTCTGGGAAAGCAGCATCATCTGAAGTGGAAGAGTTTCTTTTAAATGTCCAAGAAATTGAAGAAAAATTAACGACTTTTATAGCTGAGTGTGAATTAGATTCAACAAGATTTGAAAGGGCCATCAAAAGACATCGATACATAACTTTTCAAGTTTACTTGTAAAGAAGAAGTCGGTGAAAATTGGAGGTAAGCATCAAGAAATCAAGTTACAGCGAGATTTATTTGGACGTTTGCTGGGAATTTCAATGTACCACCAAATTGATGTTTTGAAAATCAAATTGATGTTTTGAAAATAATTTCCAATAACTCCGGTACCTCTTGCTTTATGTCATCTAGATGGTGGTTTCTGTAAGACTGATAAGTCTGTACTTGTAAAATGCCTTCAATCAAATACAGATCAAGAACCACCAAATAGTACAGATGTAGCCTTAATTGATGGATTTTTCATACTTCACTCTATGAAAGAGGTTCCCAAAACGTTCGGAAGTATTTCGAAAAAGTTTTTACAAATGGTATCAAAATATTCCACCCAAAGAATTGATGTAATCTTTGACCAGTATATGTATCCGTCAATAAAAGACAGTGAAAGATGTTTACGACATGAAGCATCATTAATTGATTACATCATTTCTGGGCCTGACCAAGTGCGACCTTCTGATTTTGCAAAAGAATTAAAAAATACAAAGTTTAAGGAGGCTCTTGTAGGCTTTTTCGAAAAACATTGGTGTAGTGAGGAAATGAAATCATTTATAGGCAATCGAAAGATTCACATAAATTTTCGAAATTGTCAATCGTACCAAGTTGTTGATGAGAAGATTCAGTCTAATATTAATGAAGATTTATGTTGTACATCACATGAAGAAGCAGATACAAAAATAATTTTCATGCTTGCAATGTCGCTGAGAAGTCAAATATTGTTATCAGAGGCTCTGATACCGATATTTTAATAATTATGATTGGTAATATGAAAAACTTGAAGAACTCTAATTCCAATATTTGGATGCTCAATGGAACTGGAAACAATGAAAGGTATATTGACATAACAAAAATTTATACGGAGCTTGGTGAATTGTTAGCCAAAAGTTTAATTGGATTCCATGCATTCACCGGATGTGATTTTAATCCTGCTTTTTTCAATAAAGGAAAGAAAAGACCTTTCTCTGTGTTAAAAAAAATACTATATTTCAAGAAGCATTTGCTACTATTGGTGACGAAGATTTAACTGAGGGCCAATTACAAGACCTATTTAATGTTATTCAACAGTTTACTTGTCAGCTCTACAATGCCAAAAATCCAAGGACGTAGATGATGGAAGGTTCCAACTATTTGTTAGCAGCTACAAAGCTTCAGACGTCCATGAGAATTTCACCAAGAAAGTGCAACATTTTGATGCAACTTCAATACCACCGTGTAAGAGTGAACTTTATCAGCAATTTCTGAGAGCTCATTATATTTCTACTATTTGGAAAAATGCTTACAAAAAACAACCTTCAACTTTGGAACCATTGGAGTATGGCTGGATTGAGCAGGATAATACATTTATCCTCAAATGGTTCGAAGGAGATCAACTTCCATCTTTTGTCAGTGACTTAATCACCAATATTCCTGGTAAGTTCATAAAAATCAATTCTTCATCAAATATGTGCGAACCTATTTATAAACAACTGACAATTTAAAAAATTTACGTTTAATTTTTACAGAATCTGACTCAATTGATGAAGATGATTTATACAACGATGAACATTACCCGGATGATGATGAATGAAGATCAATGAATATAAATATCTATGTTACCTCAATATACCTTAATATTTGAAATTTTTCAATAAATACAGCGATTAAATTTACCTCAATATACCTTAATATTTAAAATTATTCAATAAATACAGCGATTAAATAAATCATAAATACATTATATTGATGTAAAACAGTTATCGTAATACATAGACATCCAGCCGAGTAGGAACTCAGCTTTTGTTATTTGCTGATGCTTGTCCGCAATGAATACTTCTGCCCTAATAAATATAAGTTTTTGAAACTATAATAAGTAAAATATAACAATGGCAGATCTCTTCAATTACTTTCAAAAATGATTTTTTTTAATACTTTCAAAACTGTCTGCCGCAGTGTCGAACGCGAGGTAATGTTCTGCCATTATTATTTTCGGTTCACGAAAATGATATATTTTAGAATACCAAAACGGCAAACGTCGTCAAATGAATTTAAAATTACAAAACAATCGATACCTGCGCACTAACCGCGTCCACCACTTTGGGCTTAGTGAAGTCCCATCTCATGTACAGTAGGTATAGGGGCCTCAATGTACAAAAACCCAAGCCTGGTCAAATACATGCAGGTAGCCGCTCACTGGCTCTTAGACTATAAGATAGCAGCATATACTTTCATAAAATAAAATAAAGTTATGGAATCTAGGATTAATATATTTTGGCACCTTTTTAGCAAAACTCACGAATATAAAATATTTTTTGCAGCAAGACGGTTACAAATTCGTTTGAACAAGTCTGATGCAATTTAAAATTGGAATTTCAGTTAAAAACGTTGATAGAAAAAGAGAAACGTTGTTAGTCTAGACCAGTGCTCCGCAACCTTTTCATCGCTGCGGACAGGTCAACGTTTGATAATTTTACCGCGGCCTGCACGGACACGTTGTTTATATTTTAGATTGTTTTGGTTCAATTTTAATTTAGTTACATTTAAATATGCCTTCAGAATAAAATATATTTCAGTGTCCGTGGACCGGGGGTTGCGGATCGCTGGTCTAGACCAGCGATACCTCAACCTGTGGCCGGCGGGCCTTTTTAAGTGGCCCGGTCATGGCCCATTGCTCTGAGAAATTAAATCATTAATTTTTGAAAATTTGGTGGGAAATGCTTTAAGAAATCAAGTATATAAATTTTGCTTTTTTCTGTCGATGTCGTATGGGTGCGAATTGATATTTTTTCTCATTAGTGATAATAGACAACAGTAGAGTAGCGACTATTTTATAGGTGGAACTAATTTTTAACTTTTTCCTATTTCCCAAATGAAAAATATTCGAAGATAGTAGGTTGTTTCAAGACGATCCGGAAGTTGACTATTTTGTAGTGAAAAACCAGCATGCATCAGTAATTGTTTGATTTGTCACGAAAGTGTTGTATTTAAAAAATATCAATAAACAGGAATCGTGTTCAATGACACTTTTTCTACATCTCTTGTAAGAAATGATAAATAGGCTTTCTTGAACAATCTTTACAACAGTAAAAGTGATTTGTCAGTGGTAATGTCACAACGGTAACAAATGCACCCTATGCAAATCTGTTTCATTATTGGTAATCATATCAAACCGTATACTGATACAGAAATTTTAAAGAGGTGATTCTTAAATGCTTCCAATTTAGAAAAATTCAGTGACTTAGAAAAAAAGGTTGAAGCCCGGCAGAAAGAAGGTTAGTACCCCTGGTCTAGACAGGGGTAGTCGTCCCCTGAATGGATAAAAGGTCGAAGGAGGATTCTTGAATGGAATTGGTCTAAATGCTCCGCTCCTTCAGGCTATTAGCTGGAAGTCATATGTATGGTCAGCTCCCTGAATTTCCTGGAAAAAGTTGTAATAAGTCAGCGTTCTACCTGGAATTTGAAGGGCGAGGTCTTTTGTTGTAAATTTTTACGTGAAAAAAGAATTGTTTGAAATGTGAGTGAATGTCCGAACTATTCCAGGTGTGTTGCTAAAAATACCTTGTCTCCTTTGAAAAACTATTCTTCCGCGAATGGGGCCTTTTAAAATTTCACTACCTATTGAAATTGGGAAAAATCCAAGCTATTGGCATGGTTAAGAAATATGCTGATTAATTCTTGACCTGTAATATATAGGTTGGCCATTTATAAAATAGTTATGTTGATAAATCTCTATGCAATTTAGTTATTTTGAAATAGCTAGAACTCACGAGCACACCTCTTAATTCATAATCATAAAATAGCTCATGTGTACAACCATATTTCGAATGTTTATATAATGCATGTCATAAAAGTTTATATAGAAGCTTAAAAAAATTATTATACTTCTACAGCAGTGTTTCTCAAACTCTTCTTCTTTCCAGGGTCGAAAGTCCACCATTTTGGTATCGTGCTCCAATACACCCACCGCCCAACATATTTTGTCGATTTTCGGGAACAAAAACAACTTAAAATTATTCAATAAATAATTAGCATTAATTAATAAAATTATTAATACATACATAATTTTACGTAATATGTACATAGGATTATAACCAATCGGAAAAAAAATCAAGGCCTATGGAGAGGGGGCCCGGACCCTAGGACACCCCCGTGTTTGCGCCACTGCAAGAGAAATTGTATAAATTTTTTCGATTTTCTTCGTAAAAGAGAAGGGAGTGCGCGTTCTACTGCGGATGTGCCTAAAAATTAAGCTTGGAGAGTATAGGTGCGGGTTACACGCCGGATTTTATGGATTTAAACTTGGTCTTATTTATCGTGTAAAATATGAATTTCTTTTATAACGAACAGTCAATTAATAGTTAGTGCATTGCTTTGAATTTTTTGAAATTGAGGTCTTTAAATATGGGAATAAATGAAAAATAGAAGTAAACTCCGCAAATCAAACTATTAGCGATCGATCTCGCGTCCATTGTGTGCGACAGATTATTAAATTAAAATAATCAGACCTTGTTAACACGTTTCAAATAGCCAAAACTAAATAAATTAAGTCTGAATAAGAAATTTTAATGCAGTAATGGGAAAACGACTTAATTTTTTTTTCGTATTCTTTTACTGCATGAACGAGATTTCTTTTTGTTAATTTAGATTTGTTTGTGAATCAGCGTGTTGAAAGTTTTCCTTATTTCGATATTTGATTTATCTATTTTTTCCTTAAATAATCTGATAGTAGTCATTCTTTCAATCGGTACATGATTTCCTTTCCTGCAAGCGATCACGCTAGACATTTTGTCACGATTGTAAACTTGGTGGCCATATTATTTTGCTAGTCGAATCATGGGTTTTGAATCTTCACTTGAAATAAGATTGGGGGGAAATAAGTAGAGCTAGCTTATACTCGGGTGTCAACTCAAACTCAGTGGCGTAACAGCCCATGAGGGCCAGGGCCTACTGTGCCCATCCCAGTATACGGGGACCATTGGGCGCTGAGGGTCATGAGCGGATGCAAGGCCGTGAGGGTTGCCCTACTCCTAAGTTTTCCTCGTGACCTAGAAGTATGGGAGTGAATGAAGAACCAGGCGTTGCCATAATCTTAATATCTCGTTATTAAGATCTTAACTTAAACAATATACAAAAAGGATATTAATATTCTAACTTAGTGGCTCTGAGATGAAGAGACACACAATACGTACTACCGAATAAGCGCGACCCTGACAACTATAACTTTAATGCCTTATCCTAATCTCAGTATGTACACAGTTCCTAGTATTTAAAAGAACGGTCCTACCTCTATATCCTAGGTAGCAGCAGCACACTCGAATCTTAAGTGAATTTTATCTCGCGTGGAATGGTATCCACCTTGACTTGAACGCACTGATCCGAATAGCTGAACTCCTGAAAGTCGGATGCTCACTTTTAACTTTAACACTCCTAACCGCAGACTATAATCACTTCCCAAAGGCCATCCTGCTTACTCTAAACTTCCGCTATTTAAAAGGTTCTTAATTTGCATAATTACGCTTCGCTTCTGTATTTGGTTGGAAAGAATTTGCCTTTTCGGCCCCAAAGATCCCAAGAAGAGTTTTTAGTAGAAAGCGTGATATGAGCCCGTCGCACAGATGTCCCGATCAGATGTCAGTCTGAAGCGAGACCCCCAGTGTTCCAAGTCACCAAGCAAGCTTGGTACTCATTTATCGACCCTCTGCAGTAGGGATGAAAGGCTGAGTGGACCTTGCCCAGCCCAGGAATAGAACTCGGACCCGTTGTGTAGAAGTGATACGCTACCACTATACTCACTTCATTTGTCACTTTCTTCATTTAACCATAGTTCAGAATGAAAACTTCTCTTTATAATTTTCTCATGGAAGTTAAACTAAATATATTATCAATCTCTCGATCGAACAACAGTGATAAGTATAAGTCTGATGTGAAATTACATTATCGATTTATGGAACCCTCCCCTTGTGAAAGCTGCAATTTCGCCTAATTTTTCAGCCTGGGTCGAAACTTACCTATTTTAAATGAGTATAATTTTAGGAAAGAGGCAGGGTTTATATTACATTGAATAAAATTCGGAATTAAGAGTTCATACATACACAGTGGCGCGCACAGGAATTTTAGGGGGTGATAGGGTCGAAAGTCTACCATTCTCCATCATACCCCAATACGCCGCCCAACATTCTTGATTTTGCCAATTGTCAGCAACAAAACGGTAAAAAAATTAATTATTCAATAAATAGCATTAATTAATAAATTACAAATATTTAAATTTTAGATATACTATATAACAAAGGATTATCATCAATCTAAAAAAAATAAAGGATGATGGTGTGCGCCTCTGCGCCTTATAATGAAACTTTTAAGTGAATAACTTTAAGTAGTCTCTGTATAGGCGTATATCGAAACTTACAAAATTTGCTATTGAATTTCATCTTGTGGCTACTTAATCTAATATCTAATATATATATTATAAATGTGAAAGTTTGTGAAAATCTTTGTGGGTCTTTCACGCAAAAACAACTTAATGGATTTTAATGAAACTTTACAGTAATATAGCTTATACACATCAGAATAGCACATAGGCTATAATTTATAGCATAGACTAATTTATAAAGATTTGGGGTAAGTGTCAAAAATATAACGATATTTGTCAAGTAAGTAGGAAGAAATTCTGTCTTCTGCTAGCAATTCTGGCATGCGCTGCAAAAAATGCGCTTTTGTTTGTGAAAAACCTTTTTTGTTTTGGCTACGCAAGGTGCTCGCTTCTAATTCCTCTGATATAATGCCTATTTTTTTATTTCAGAATCAAACTAAGTTTTGAAGGGAGAGGCTGTTATAAATCTCTTTATTTTAATGGGTTTTTTTTATGATTTTATCATGCACATTTGGTAGTAAGTAGTTGATCTATTTTCAAAATAACTACTTTTATCGCTTCTGGTACTTAAAAGTAAATAAACTTTCTCTTTCACATTACATCATTTGGACAAACTTTAATATTTTTTTGTGGTTAGTAGTTATAAAGCTGTAATTTTAATTGAATATGCAGATATTGCATTTTTAAGTATAAAACTAATTATAACTACTGCACTGAATTTTTTGCAATGAGTGAGTGAATATTAACGTCGCACTGTTCAGCTACACGAGGGCTTTTGGAGACGGACCATGTAATTTTGAACAATGATCAAGTGACGGGAACGACACTTGAGCTGGCACCCCCTTCTCCTAACTACCACACCAAACCAACTTAGCAGGAATATTCTACCAATACTTAGCTTTAATATTCTTTGAAATCAACTCTTCCAAGATATATGGCAGCACGGGTTCTATGATGAGTATTTTAGTGGGGAAGGCGAAAAGTTTTGTAGCAGATATTGCGTTTTCAGCGGATTGCAAAGATTATTATTTTTATCGCGAAAAAATAGTTAATGTCAAAATTTAAGTGTCTTATGGTTTTGTTCTGTTAATGAAGACCTTGGAAAATGATTTGACTACTTATTTTAAGTGAACGGTGTACATAATTAATTTTTACAGTGGAATATCTTTAATTAATTTATTAGCTCTAACGGATTAAATTTTCCAAAGTGGAGTATTTTGTTTATGTATATTCCTTAATTTTAAACGTAGTGATCAAAAAAAAATTATATGAAAAAAACTGCAGTAAATCATAATGCGGTTGGATAAAGTATTAAAGTGCATTTCTCCCCTACACAAAGCTCTAATAAAGCTCGAGTTATGAAAGTAGCTAGGCATTTGCCAACTTGACTCTATCGTTAACATTTCGCTATGTTTTTCATTGAATCGCCATTATAATTTAATAAACGGCGTTGCTTGCGAATATTACAATTTTAAAATAAAATTAATACTACAGAAAGTAATATTAATGTATTACACTTTCAGATATAAATTATTTACACTACTTTAAGCGTTCATTACGCAAAACTTTTAACAATGTGTTACTTTTGCTGAGCAGAGATCAACTTAGGAAGGTATTTTGAAAAATCGACCCTCAAGAGTGTTACGAGGAATAATAAATAAAAAAAAATCCTTTTTATCATCTATTAGATCTATATACTTAAAATTTAACGAAGGTGTTTTTTTTTCTTTCTTTTTTTGTTTAGCTGAAATATGCAAAAAGCTTTTTTTGTTTAATTTGCAATTCACACAAAATTAACTCATTAAAAACTTTTTCCTTCATTCTGTGTTTAATTTTTCAGTTCACCTGTGCGAAGAACGGGTATACCAGCTAGTTGCTTATAATTTGGAAACTTACCTACTTATAATAGTCTAACAGTTATTTTGTTTTTAATTTAGTTAGTGGCTTTTAAGAATAACGCTCATTAACTATATTCGTTTCTTTCGTGAGTCAGTATATTTCGATGTGCGTTTTCCGAGAATACTTTGTTGTTCCCCCTTGTAACAAAAGTTTAAATGAAAGAGGATATGCAAGTAGAAAAGGGTGTGTTCTATGTTTATTTCCTCAACAATCTTTACTATTCTTACGATCGATGCATGTTTCTCTTCGCTTCCCCATTTTTTTGTGCCCCTTTCCAAGAACTTCCAGGAACTTTCGCAGTTTCTTCCCACTTGGGGGTTCTGTCTTCTTGGAATGTGTTTGATCTGCCCGAACGAATGTTTTGGGGGTCAGGTTCTTGAAAGTTCAATTTTCCCACCATGGGTTACTGGAATCCTGCCCACATTTTGTTAGATATCGCCGTGATTGGCGATTTCGATCGTTGCGAAAATCTTATAATAATACTTCTGAGCTAGTTTTTGCAAATTTGATTAGAGGTATTTGTTATTAAATACTGTCGTACGCATTAAAACTCTCCCACGGACATACAATTTTTTTAGTATAAGAACTACCAGTATTGTGCACAAGTGTGGGGTTTGAAGGCTCAACCTCCCCCCTTTACGTAGTCCAGTAAATCTTTAATTTGTACCATAGAAATTACACCTTAATTGCTTTTTAAAGTATACTCTCCCCTTTCCATAAAAGCTATGTGTACGCTTTTATGAAATATTGCTATTGAAACTGGTATGTCTTGATTTTTTTATGAAATTGTAAAGAAAAGATTGTTTTTAAAATTCATTTTAAAAGAATTTTTATTTGTACATCTTCTACTCAATTTTCTCGATTTAAGACAGGGCTGTACCAGATGACTACGGTAGTGTGTAGCGTTTATGGTCGCAAACTTTTGGTCGGTGTCAGTGCCGTTTTATCCATTGGGCACTTGGGACCGGCGCCCAGGGACCCGGAGAGTCCCAGAAGGGCTCGGATAAGCTGGACTTGTAGCTAGATTTTCTGGTTATAAATTTCGATTCTCCAGTGCTAAAGGGACCTGTAGATCTTCTGCACCCAGAGCCTGAAATGAGCTTAAATCGGCACTGGCCGGTGTTTCTTCTGTCGAATCATATATTTGATTCCTGGTGCCACTAAAAAGACCCGCCGTGTTGATGGATGGATTTTCGCACGTTAACCCGTTATCTACCGACGGTACTTATAAATATCACTCACTTTAAAATTACATAGAATCATTTTTACGAATACTCTGACGATACTTAGCAGGAATATTCTTTGAAATCCACTCTTCCAAGATATATGGCAGCACGGGTTCTATGATGAGTACTTTGGCGGGAAAGGCGAATAGTTTTATCGCAGAAATTGCGTTTTCAGCTGACGATGTTTCCAGCGGATTGCGAAGACTGTCATTATTTTAAGTTAACGATGTATGTAATTTTACGGTTGGATATCTTTACTTAGCTCTAACGGGTTAAATTTCCCAAAGCTGAGTTTTGTTCATGTATATCCCTTAATTTTCAAAGTAGTGATTCAAAAAAAATATTGCATGGAAAAAAACTGCAGTTAATCATAATGCGGTAGATAGAGTTGAATTGAAAGTCCTCGCATTAGCGTGGTGTGGTAGTTTCAGTGGTTTCGGATGAGGTGTCGTACTTATCACGTGACCGCGATTCAAAGTTGGATCTCCGTCGCCAACAATCCTTGTGTTGCTCCAGTGACATAAATTAAAATCGATCAATCAACCTTTAGAAAAAGATAGAATTTCTCCAATCCTTTTTCCAAAGTAAACGCGCGCCTAGAATGAAACTTTTAAGTTTGTGCAAACTGTTTCGTGTATACGTAAAAATAATTGTTTTCAAACTTAAGTATCACTGTATGTCTTGATATCCATTTCGATGTGGCCGCAATAGTCAAGTGGTCATATCCGCATATTTTTGGCCAGAGTTTTCGAGTCCTGGTGCTACGAAAGACTTGGCGTGTTGAGCATGTTAAATTGAGGCTCAAAACACCAATCACGTTGTGCAGTATGAAAGTTTAGTTTTTAAACAATGCATCTGTAAAAGGAATAAAACCTTTATTGTATGCAATACAAATTAAAACGTAGTGATTTATCAACTAATTGCAAGATCAGTTTGCTTTCAGAATTTTTTTGCGAAACTGAATTTTGCTCTTAACTTGGAAAGAATTTATACTTGATGGGCTTTTAGTATTTTAAGGAAAATCTCATTTAACATAAAACCTCGAGTTGATTTGAAATGTAAAAATTAAACTACTCTTGACACTGCTATTAAAAAATCGCTATTTGAAAAACCGACATTTAATGTATGAAAACGAAATGAATATTCCCATCAGACTTTTTGGGGGTGTAAATGTGATTACCTTTTGTCTTGTTTTTTTTCGAAATTCATAAATATTAACTAATTTTTGACATGGAAGACAAACATGTTGCGTAAATTTGGGGATAAATTACGTGGAGCATTTGGAAAATCTTGGAAAATACTGAATTTTGGATTGCATATTCGTCATTGACTCCTCTAAATATACTTGTATAGTCTTTCCTTGTGTAAAAACCATTTAAATATTTTATACGTTTGCCCAAATTTTTATTCTAGACGGCAGTAAATCGTGGAAAGTAATGTATCTAAATCGTAATAGCATTCACGGATTAAAAAAATACCCTGGTTTAAGTCTTTGTTTGTGGACATGCCAATACCAGCAAAATTTAAGTTCCGTAGCTTTCCCATCCTTGTTCAAACTGTTCGAAATTGATTCGATTAAAGCGAGGGTGTCAAACTCAAAAGGCTGACTTGGGACAAATAAACATGGTTTAATTTAAGGTGGGCCGCAAAGAAAACAAATTCATAGAAAAATTGGCTTATTTTGAATAATACATAATAAACATATATAAAAATAAAAGGAAAAGAAATGTGTAGTGGCGCACACAAGGGGTTCCGACACCCCCCCCCCACAGCCCTTGATTTTTTCGATTGGATATAATCCTATGTATATATTACGTAAACTTTAATTATGCGTTTGTTATTAACAATTTTATTAATTAATGCGAATTATTCAATAATTAATTTTGTATTGTTTTTGTTCCTGAAAATCGACAAAATCAAAAGAATATGGTGGGCGGCGTATTGGAGCATGATACAAAAATGGTGGACTTTCGACCCTGGACCCCCTCTTTGAAAAATTTGTGTGCGCTACTGGTCTTGACACCTCTCCCGTGCTACTATCTGTACTACTTCGTGAGAAAGTTTGTTATTTTATTGCATATTGTGTGCCAATATATTGAACGGGCTGCAAAACCGCTCGCTGTGGGCCGCGAGTGGACACCCCTGGATTATAATAATTTGAGTTTTTTTTTTAGAAACTTTGTTATATTATTGATTTTTTTTTAAAGGAAAGAAAAGTTTGTTCTCACTGTTTAGAACAATTCACTTTTTAACGAGCTTGATTCGCACAAACCGAAACCAAAAGTTTAATACCGAAACGACAACTGCTCTTAAAAGAATCGAAACTAAACCACGTTGAGTGTTTCAAGCTCTAACCCAAAGCCGTCCGCTCTTTCATTAACCATGCGAAACGTGTTGCCAACCGAGATAGGAATTCCTTGGCTAGAAAGGCGAGGGAAAAAAGCCTCTTATAAAGAATTTTTTTTATCAGGTTAAACTGAGAACCTAACCAGACAGGTGAATCGCTGGTGCTTTTAAGAATGGGCATTTTCTTTCATCTTCAGAGCGAGAGGGGAGGGAGGATCCACTTTTAGTGATCTTGAAATCCGGCTTCTGCGAAACTTGCATTCCTTTCTCGCAGCGAACCAATCAGAGGAGACCAAACATCTCTCTCACGAGGTCGTGTCCTCTGAAAGACCCTAGCTTCTGACTGGTGGGTGGCTGCTTGGGAAAGAGTCTCACTTTTTATATTCATTTTGCGATTGTCACTTTTTTGGTATAAAATTGTTATAGATATCCGCACGCATAAATGTTTCAAAATTTTGTTTAAATTTACATGGTAGAATTTTTTTTCTCAATTTAATCAAATAATTTAAGAACTAAAAGTCTTAATAAAATCAAACAGTAATTTGTTAAAATCCTAAATTAACCCTGCATTCCTCGCGCTAACAAACGAACGGAATTTCACGCTCAGGGGTGGCCGCGGTAGCCGAGTGGTATAGGTATCGGATCGTGGCTTGCCTTGTCACGAGTTCGAGCCCAGTACCACTAAAGACCCGCCGTGTAGGGCAGCGATGCACGTTAAATCTGTCGAGAGCTGAAACGTCCTCCCGTTGGTGTGGTGTGGTAGTTAGGAGAGTGGGTACCAGCTCAGGTGTCGTCCACGTCACTTGACCATGGTTCAAAATTACGTGGTCCGTCGCCAAAAGCCCTCGTGTAGCTGAACAGTGCGACGTTAATATTCAATCAATCAATCATTCACGCTCAGGGTATCTCATAACCCAAGCGTGTTTACATTCTCCTCTTACCGTAAAATATGCTTACAAAGGTGAAAAGAAGAAAAGTAGGAAGTAAAATGTTTCTTGCACTTTTCACACGTAAATTTAGTTTTTCTGTTCATTTTATTAGGGTATTCAGTACATTGTTCCTACTCATTTTAGTCTTTGTCGCGAGTGAGGGCGATGTTTTCACTAGATCTTAATTTTTTATTTTAATTTCGTAGAGGCATTACTTGCTGGTTTCTACATTCTTCTGTAAATCGAATTCCAAAATACTTCTGAAATCAGCGTCTGGTTCGATGTTTAGTAGGGGGTTCTAAGTACTTAACACAATTTTCGCATTTATTATCGCAACGTTCAACAACGAAAATATTTGTGGTAGGCTAACGATCACATTTTCTAGCCATTTAATATGATGTGGTCATTTTATCAAGAACTATAATTTCCACCTTGATTAAATTATCTGGATAGATTTCACAGTGGAGGAATTATACTCATCATTAGATTCTTCCTTGTCATCCCCGCAAAGGGACTTTTTTTCATCCGAAAATACTGTTGAGCTATATTTATTAAATATTGAATCTCTCTCTATTAAATTACTCAAATATAACATTTCTTCATCAAAACAATACGCCATTGCATACGAAAGATTTTAGTACTGGAAAGGTGATTCGCGCGAAGGGCGATACCAAAAGGCATACCCAAAGAGGCGGTATCCAAAAATATATATTTAGAATTCGCTTACAAGCTAAAGCTCCTCAAAGGATATGACCTAAAAGTCAGCTACACGAGAAACTATTCATTTTTCAAAAAAGGTTTAGATGGGAGTCCTGAAAAAAGTTAGGCGATGGGTATGACATGCCCTGCGCAAGAGGTGTTGACAGTAAGCATCGGAGCACCTGATCTCCAAAGAGGTCTATATCTCCTATCGAACACTTGGGGAGTAGCATTGAAAATCTTACTTGCCCTTGTTAAAATTAAGTAGGAATAAATGTACTGGATTGCAAAAATAAGTCGGGGTCGCTACGCGACCGAGAATCAGAACGGAGTCTCGCTTCGACCAATGGCTGGGTACCGAGTTAAAGACAAGTTCCAAGATATTAATACCTCAGCAGTGGCGCACACAAGGGGGGTCCGGACCCCCAAAGCCCTCGATTTTTTTCGGATCGATTCTAATTCTAAGTATATAATACGTAAAATTTAATTACTTGTTATTAATGATTAATTTTTTAATTAATGCTAATTTATTCAAAAATTAGTTTTTACTGTGTTTTGTTCCCGAAAAAATCGACAATCAAAAGGAGCATGATACAAGAATGGTGAACTTTCGACCCCGGACCCCCTTTAAAAATTCCTGTGTGCGCTACTGTACCTCAGTATAGGGTATGCAAAGAGTGTTTTCCCAACTCTCCTTGACAGCCAAAAGAACCAAATAGTCGAATGTTCTGTAATTTGAGTCAACATTTGTGAGCAAAGTCTTCCTTGCGTGAAGATCAACAAGAATAAATATAGATAGGTAATTTAGCGGACATTAACTTGTAGGCTGTGAGAATTTTAGCGATCACTCTTCTGATAAAAAAAATTTTTTTTTAAAGAAGTATACGATAGTGTGTACACTTGTCTCATTTAACTTATTTTTAAACTAAATGTGCTTGCTGCTATAAGTATGGAATTAGAGCACAATAAATTGAATAAAACTGACGCCATTTTATTTCTAGATTTTTGTGGTACAGAACTAATGAATGTAATCATTTTAAAGAGGGACAGCTGTCCGCAGTGCCGGTTTATCCGTTGGGACGGGGGCCCGGATAAGCTGGACTTCACCAGATTTTCTGGTTATAAATTTCGACCTGGCAGTGAAAAGGGGGCCTGTAGATCTTCTGCACCCGGGGTCCGAAACTAACTTAAATCGGCACTGGCTCTCCAGAATCCTCCGCTTCCAGTGACCTTCGAGCCAAAACAATTGACCACTCCTCTGGTACTACACTCGCAGAATAGACAATATTAAGAGATTCGTCTTTTTATTATCTAGATCAACTTTTTGGCACCTGCAGTGTGGAATATATTAAGTCCAATACGTGGTTTAAAACCTACCAAAGCCATACTAAATAAAGAGGAATTCATTTTAATTCGGTGTATAATGTTCAAATACATAGGTCTTCATTGAAGTGAATTGACATTTGAAAAATTCAATGGATTTTCGGTTACATTTGTATTGATTGAATATCTAATGACAGATTTTATTTATATTATGATTTCATAAGTAAGCGCATTGGAACCTTTTTGTTCAGTTTCCCAAATTAGATTTTTTTATGTGGAAGAAATTCTTAACATTAGGTGGCAAGATTTTATTTCATGATCTAGTATTCGATCCAGTGTTATGAGTTGTTTACGTGATTTCAAGCTATAAAATTTCCGTTATGCAGTGCGCATTCTACTTTTCTTCGGTCCTTTCTTCTCCTATGGGAAGAATTTTCTGGTATTTTTGCCCCCGTTTTCCCCCCTGTGGGATATTGAATGTTCTCACAAATCCCTCTCCCATTCAATCTTTAGCATGGAGGTTTCCTTGCCACACTACGAACGGAAACGCGTAGTAAAGGTTGAGAAAAGTCCTTTTCCCCCGCCCGGAATTCCCCGCGAGTCGTGACGCGCATGCGCGATTTCTTCATTCACCATCGTAATGGAGTGTGTGGAGAGGAAGGGAAATAAGAAAAACATATTGGGTGGAGTCCACACCCTAACGTGGGAAAGCTTTTTTATATTCATTTGGTTTTTGTTCCATTTCTGCCCTTTATATTGCACTGTAAAATACTGATCGCCTCCTGCGTGGGTGGGATGAAAAAAGGAGTATTTTATAGAAAATTTCGTACTACATCTTGAGATTTTTTAAGAATGTAATTTTTATGTTCATTAATTTGTGTGGGGAAAGTTCTGATACTATCAGATTTTTTGTGATAAATTTTTCGAAAATTGGGCTGGGAACGTTACATCGCAAAGATCGAATATGTTTTTGTTAGTTTTCTCCTTTACACTTAAATTAAATATTTACCGATTTGCTCTTTGAGTACTCCTGTTCTCTTGTTTCTCTCTTCAGTACATCTACTCAGCTTATTGCTGTTTCTATTCATTTTAAAATGATTCTTTCGGTATTTCTAATAAAATTCAAATCCCTATTGACTAAATTGTGGTGTGGTTTTTCAACCATTTTCTGATTCATTAAGATGTGAAATGAAATCAATTACATGCGTGTTAAAAAAAAATGGTCATTCAAAACCTCGCACTTTGTAGAATTCGATGGCCATGATACCCTATTGGTAAAGGTCACGGACTCATGGCCGGCGTGTCATGAGTTCGAGCCTAGTGCCACTGAAGTCACGCCATGCAGAGGGTGCTAATGCTCGTTTAATCTGTCGATGTTCAATGACCTCCCGTTGGTACGGTGTGGAATTTAGAAGGTTGCCCGCTCAGATGTCGTCTTCCTCACTTGATGGCTCAATTAAGAGGTCTATCGCCAAAAGCCCCACCCCCCCTGTTTTAGTGCGACATCTCTCTCAATAAACACTCACTTGTACAATTCAATTATCCAGAACACTGGGTAATAAACAATTGTATCTTAATCAACGTTCGTCGGTGATTTTTAGTATTAATACAAATAAGTTTCTATAGTGTACAAATTCATCTAACTTATTCTTGTCTAAAATATGTCTGATCTACAAAATAGAACATGCTTTGGATTATTTTTTTTTTCGTATTAATTTCTTAACTAAAAATTTTCATTCGCTATTCAACGAAAATTATTTTTAAAGAATTAAATTTTACGTCAGCATTCACCAATACAATATTTCTAAATGAATTACAATTTTTATGCAGACATTTTAGTCGCTGACACTTTTCAAGTGATGCTTTCACTAAGTTGGTCCCCACATTAAAACTTATTCCCACACTTGAAAGAAAAACCACCTTCACATTTTAGAGGTGAAAAATATTGCATGCGATTCGCATCTTTCCTATTTCGATACCGTGACCATGTACTTCTAACAATTTTTCCCTCGCAAAATCCGTGTACAAACAACCTAAACATCTCGCGTCGTTTATAAACACGGCTAATAGAGTTATACTTTCCACGTACCAAGTTTCGTTCTAAGAATATGTATGTTCCTGATAACTTCCCCGGCTCAACTTCCGCTCTTCTCTGCATGACACAGATACATTTAGAACAACTCTCGTCTTTCTCATTGAGTCTTTTTTCATTTTTTCCTCCTCTTCCCCTCCTTTACATGCTTGTGACTACAACTGTGAGATTAGTTTGTGCTCGTTTCCGGTCCGTTTAGTAAAGATGGGGGCTTAAAGGGTTTTTGATGTACTTTTTAGGGATCGTATTTCATACTTTTGAAATTCTCTTCGTTCAGGTTCGCTTTGGATTAACTGTAGGCTCCTTAATTGGAGTTGATGTTAGATTTACAATAGATTACAACCTTTGGAAAATGGGGAATATAAATACTTCAAAACCGCAGAATTTGTTGTATAAATAAAACTCTCGATGAAAATAGTTTTGTGTTGGTTAGCAAATAGTTAAATTTAGTAGGGCTGCGTACCGTTCAAGAATAACTTTTGTTACGAGATTGTTGCATTGAAATTTAAATAGTTTACCTTTTACACATGTACTGTTCCTATATTTTTCTTTAGTAGTCAGGTGAGTCTTTGCTGAGATCGTACGCCGAGAGATCAAGGGCTTACTTATCGCCCTATCAATGATACGGGCAAAAAATCATAAGGGGCTCCAAGAAAGGGCACCCAAGAAATTGATACATAGCCCACTTGAAACTAGCTACGCCATTTAGTGGGGCCGATGCACTTCAAATATGTCGAGCCTCAAACGTCCTCCCGTTGGCTTAGTGCGGAAGTTGAGACTGGGTGTCGTCCTCGTCACTTGACTGTGGTTCAAAACTACGAGGTCCGTCGCCAATATAGCTCATCCCCCGTGCTGCTTTATAGTGCGACGTTAATATAACTCTCCGTGATCGTAACTGATAGTCTCATTCCAGTAGCGCACACAGGAATTTTTCAAGGGGGGGGGGGTCCGAGGTCGTTAGTTCACCATTCTTGTATCATTCTCCTCTTGATTTTGTCGATTTTCGGGAACAAAACACAGTAAAAAACTAATTTTTGAATAAATAATTAGCATCAATTAATAAAATTAATCATTAATAACAAGTAATGAATTAAATTTTACGTATTATATACTTAGAATTATAATCGATCGGAAAAAATCGAGGGCTTTTGGGGGGTCCGGACTCCCAGGACCCCCCCTCTGTGTGCGCCACTGTCTCATTCTGATGTAAAAAAAAAAAATCACAACGTTTGTATGTAATTTTATACCCTAAATTTTGTAAATATGACTGTCAAAGTAAGGTTTTTGTAATAGAAAGTTTTTATGATAGCGTGTGTAAATTTAAATGACGCAATTATTCTGTGACTAGCAGTTCGATACAAATATTCCAATAATTTACGAAAATACTATTTAAACAATTACAGCGTTGTTTATCGCCGCCAATTAACTATGAATTATGAAACAAAAGAATTGCAGCGAAATGAGCTGACTATGCGTTCCGAGAAAAGGTATACAAATCCTGAATGAAGAGCAGTGCCATCTATAGGATTGTATGGGAAATATAATTTCTCTGCTAGTACGTGGTCATGGCCTTTTGCCCGTAAGGGCAGTCATCATTTGGAGCAAAAAATGAAGTTTACTTCCGGTTGCACTTCCTGTCTATACTCTTGTAGTATTTATTGTAATTTTATGAAGTATTGTTCCTTTTTCTTTTTTGCATCACAGAAAATTCATGTGAAATAAATGATCTTGAACATACACAGTGGTGTAGATTTCATGCACTATTTTTAACGTAGAATACTCGAATACTATTTTCTTTCATTATGCTTATGAATGAAAGAATGAATTGCACTTCATATCTTAACCACAATGATTCATATTTACTCGGTTAGATGTGGATTAGCACTTGACCGAAGTTTGATATTACATATGACCAGTTGCCAGTGGGACTTCGCTCGTTTTGATTCAAATCTAATTTATGCTTAGGATTTCAAAAAGAAATTTAGGTGTCTGCAAAGCAGTACAAGTTTATGCATTGGGTGCTTGGGGCGGTTGCCCAGGGGTCCGGATAAGCTGGACTTGACCAGATTTTCTGGTTATAAATTTCCATCCGCCTGTGCCAAGGGGGCCGGTAGATCATCTGCGCCCAGGGCCTGAAATGAGCTTAAATCGGCTCTGCTGCAAAGTAGAATATTTGATTTTATGAACGAAATGAAATGTGACTTCAAAAGAGACAAGTGGGCAAATTTTGTCAGTTCCTTGTGCGGTTGGACTGAGCTTTCTGTGAAGCCCTTTAATATAGATATAATAAAACTAAAATTCTCAACGTCAATTTCAAAAGAAAGGCCATGCTTTTACTAATGTGTGCTTCACTCTTGATATCTTTTAAAAAAAATTCTAGCATATTTTTATGAAAAGGTTTAGACATTTTCCCAATACTTGGTAATTTTCATTTTAAGCCTTTTGTGAGTATTACAAACTTTTTAAATGGTGATAGGATCTTTATCCTGTATTCTGTGCCGGTTTATCCATTGGGCGTTTGGGGCGGGCGCGACCAGAGCCCGGATAAGCTGGACTTAAACCATGTTTTGTGGTAATAAATTTTGATCCGCCAGTGCAAAGTGGGGCCCGAAATTAGCTGAAGTCGGCACTGCCTGTATTAAGCTAAGCATTGGTAAATTCGTATGGTTATTGTATGTATATGATTTTAAAACTAATCAAAAATATCTATCGGGAAAGTGTAAAGGACATAAATTTCTTGTCATTATTTAAAAACTGAATATTTTTCTTAATGTTCCTTTTTTATTTTTAGGATGGTCTTATTCAATTCAATGAAGGTGGTGCAGGTGCGGATCAAAACGCCGAAGACCCTTGGCCCTCTATGAAGAACCTTCTCTGTATTGGAATCAGCGCTTTGGGTGCCATCACACTCGGAGCAGTCCTACCAATTCTGAAAAGAAATTAGTCCTGGTTGTACTTTTCCTTCCTTGGTGGACTGGACAAATGATTCCTATTTTGGAGGTCGGAGCATAACTGGAATATTCGGCGGCTTCCAATGGAAATAGTCTGTTTTCTCAAAATAGATGCTTCAAGGTTATTTGCACCCTATATTTCATTCCTTAACTTGAAGCAGCCATTACAGTGGAAAAGGGGTTTATTTTTTAAGATACGTATGCTTAAACATGCTTTGGTCACCCTTAAACATAGTGAAAGGCTATTATTATAAGGAAGGAAGAAAGATTTTATTTTGTTAATTCTAACTTGGCCTTAATGTAAGTATTTCTTATCCGCTTTTGGTGAAATAGAAAGAGTTGACTGAGAAATGACTTGCACGTAATGCATAGTCTTAGCAATGAACAAGGAGAAAGATTACAGCCACATAGCCTATATTAAGAAAACAGACTATAAAGGATTATGCCCACTCAAGGACTAAAGGAGTGGATGAAGTGAATCTCAAGTTATGTCATGTCCAAATCAATTTATAAATACACATACAAAAGTACCTCATCGTCGGAGTTTATTTGGAACATCATGTGTGTGTTTGTGACTAGTGTGTTTGATTGAAAAATAGTTAACTATACGTAAAGTACTCTTCAAGATCGGTGTGAAGGGCGCTTCTGTTAAAACTGCTATGAAATTCTTGGTACTTTCAATGGATCTAAGCTAAATTGTATGTGCCGTTGTGAACCAGTTGCCTCGATAACATTGCGAACTTGCTAATTTATCATATTTTAGTGAAATAACTTTTTAAAAAAAATTTTTTAGAAATTTCATTGTGTATAATTATATCATTTTGTGATTTCATAATATCAGCATTTCATTTGATTAATGATTTGTTGTAAGTGCAGTATTATGAGCATCAATGTGTTTGTCTGATTGTACAAAGAGTTTGTACACTTGTGATTGGAACATGAATCAAAAAGTGAATTGTGTGTTTTTTGTGTCGTATAAACAAGTGTCAAGACGTGTGCAATCTAGTTAAACAATATATTCTGCTTTTTTCACCCTGGATTTGTTTACGTTGATTTCATTTCTGAAAGTCATGCGAAAGAGTGGTTCCTTCTTGAGTAATATTAGCATCTGATGAAATTTATTTTACTATGCCTTTATTCTTTTTTGTCTCCTGAATTTAATTCTTAACTACTATGAAAAAAATTCTTTTAATTTATGAGCAGCTGATTAAATGATCAATTATATATAGTTCCTAATGACTTTGATACTATTATTGTAAATTTGAAGTGAAAGATTGATCTGTGTATTTTTGTTGTAAAATGTAAGTATTAAATTGATACGTTCAAGGGAACCACTGTGCTTACTTTAAGGTTTGATAATTTTTTTGTACATAGTAATCATAAAATGCCATTTTTAAATGCAAAGTCATTGTATAGTAAACGATTGATTTAAAATTGAGTCATTTTTGAAATCTAAACTGTTCGGGTATTTATGTATTCCAAAGAGATAGTAATCAATTACTTTTTGTATGCAATTAAGGCAGCTCTGTATTTGTGTTCATATTGTAAGTAATCATCTTCATCTGTATTGTATAAAATCACTTGTCACCTGCAGCATTATTTCTAAATGTTTTCCTCCTTCTCTTTCATTTCATATAGACAAGAGATATGATTTCTTTTTTGGCTGTTTGATTTTAATGTACTTATGAATTAAATTTATTTTTTGATAATTTTATGCTTTTATTTTAGGTTGCAGATTTATCAAAGATAACATTTTTATCAAATATGTACATAAACTTTTGAATGCATATTTCATACAGTATATGAAGCATTTCAATGAAAACAAATTTTGCAATTTTTTGATGTAAAAATGAAAGTGTCTGTTCTTAATAAATCGAATTGCATCAAATTTTGTGTTTTTTCCCCCTTCCCATTACAATTATATATATATATACTTTTGAATGAGAACTTCATAGTCTCCAACAACTGGATTGTTTTCATAAGACTATGATAAAAATTGCAGTTGCAAAGTATAAAAAAGAATGACTTTTTGGGAAATACGTTTAAAAAGAGGAATACCTTCTATAGTGTTGCATTCTAGTCTCACAGCAATGCAAACAAGAGTTTTAATGCCCCCCTTTTTTATTTGGTTATTTTCTCTTTATACAATGTATTCCATGTTACCTCTCCTATTCTCTTAAAAGCTTGATTGGTTTCTACCTTATATTAATTTGAACGCTTTGGATGTCATATCATACAGTAACTCATCAGGATATTTTTATATTTGAAGGTTTTTGTCCTTCCCTTTAAATGAAGGGAAAATAGTTTTTTACTAATAATTTTCCAATGACATTAACACAGATCAAAATTTTTCGTATAGTTAAAGAAAAAATGTTTTTGTGTGAAGTCTACACAGTATGAAGCTCCTTCATTCTATAAAATGACCTAATTTACAATTATTCTTATGAAAAACTTCATTTTATCTGTATTGTGATTCTTCCTGTATAAACATGGTGAATCAAACAAAACTTTTCCCATCAAAGATATAGTATTTTAAAACTTCCTGAGATAGATACAATTAATTGTTTGGTATCTCTATAAAACCTTTCCAACTAATGTTTCTGAATTTCTTTTAGGTTCAGATATCAAAGTCGTTAATATTTTTTAGACGAAAGCCAATCATATAGAAACGCGTATCGGCTCTAATCGCTTGATTTTCGTTTTCAGAGCAAATTTAAGGGTTCTGGTCGCGAACTCGTGGCCGGAATTGTTTACTAAATTCTTGTGCTGCCAAATACCCGTCATATTGCGGCCGAATCTGTCGTGATTTAAATTCCTCACTTTGTTTTATTGTGGAGTGGTGTCTGCTTAAATGTCGGCCTCGTCACTAGACAGGGTTTCGAAATTACTAGGTCTTTCACCCATACCATGTTCGAAAGACAACTTTTCAATTCAGCGTTCGGTCGCCTTTATTTCATGAATTTTCTGTTCAGCTTTTTTAGTCAAATTTTTAAAAATTAAGCTAGTAAACAGAAGTACTTTTAGTTTGTATGTACTATCGCAGAAATACAATTCTATATATATATATATATTTTCTCATTATGGAGATTGAAAAAGGTATTAGAAATATAACCATGAAAAGAATGAGGTATAATATATTCCTTAACTTAGTTAATGTTTTCAAAGAATAGCGCCCATGCTCAAAATTACGAGGTCAGTCACCAATAAGCCTTGGTATTGTTCAGAGTACGACGTCAATTAAGGTCAGATTGTGGAGAATAGTTTCAATCTTTGACCCTGGAATAAGAAATCTTGTCTCAAAGCCATCTATTGATGTTGTCCAAATAGTATCAAATCTTAACGAAGTGCTTTTTTTCTCTATTTATTTTTGACAAGATAAAATCAATTTCAAGAAGTCAGTCAACCTTTGTAACGCTGAATAATATTGGATAGCCATTTTTTTTTAAAGCTTATAAGGCTTAATTTATTATGTAGAGGTGAAATGAGATGTGTATACTGATGCATACGTTGTGTTGAGGCCCCAAACTCTTTTTTTTTTTTTTTTATGCGTAATAAATGGATTTTTTTAAAAAAAAGACTGTGCTCGAAGGATAAAATTTGAAAGTAAAAGTTAATTATTGGATTTGTCGTGCGGAATAGCTCAACATTTTTAAGGAAGCCTTTTAGACCTTGTTATTGTATTAGATTAGTATATATAACATGATTTCAGAAGTTTATGAAGCTATTAAATGGGGGTTTTTCCAATAAATTTATGTAAACGCACATAGTAGTTTCATTTTAATACAGTGTAGTCCTTAAACTTTTTAGTTTTTGAATGGAATTGAATAAAATCGTATTGTATTAGTGGAATCGCGCGGAAAGGAGAATAGTTTAATGAGAAAATATAATTTATGTTAGGTTCATATTAAAGTGTTTACTACAACCCAAATTGCTTCTTAATCATAATCTCCTGCATTATGATTTACTGCCGTTTTTTTTCATGCAATATTTTTTTTTTTAATCACTACATTGAAAATTAAAGGATATGCATGTATGAAATACTCAAGTTTGAGAAATTTAATGCGTTAGAGCTAATTAAAGGTATTCAACTGTAAAATTAATTATATACACTGTTCACTTAAAATGAATAGTCCAATCGTTTTCTAAGATCTTCATTAATATTTAAAAAATAATAATACTCTTATCTTTTGACAAAGTATTTTTTGGAACAAAAATGACAATCTTCGCAATCCCCTGAAAACGCCGTCAGGTGGAAACTCTATTTCTGCGATAAAACTATTCGCCTTTCCCGCCAAAGTACTCATCATAGAACCCGTGCTGCAATATATCTTGGAAGAGTGGATTTAAAGGAATATTTCTGTAAAGTATCGTCAGAGTATTCGTAAAAATTGTTATTCTATGTAATTTTAAAGTGAGTGGTACTTATAAGTACCGTCGGTAGATAAAGGGTTAACATCAGTAACGCAGACAGGAATAATTAAATTTTACGTACTATATACTTAGAATTATAATCAATCGGAAAAAAATCAAGGGCTTGGGGGGTCCTGACTCCCAGAACCCCCTTGTGTGCGCCACTAGTTAACATAGTAAAATTCACTATAATTTCAGAAATCTTATAATTCAAATAAGATAATGGTAAAAGTAGTTCCACGGTAAAAGTTAATTGGATCAGATAAATTAAATGTTTTATTAAAGCAGAGGTCGCCAAAGTGGTGGTCCGCGAGAAAATTGCGCTGGTCCATAGAAAAATGAGGAATAGACTCATTCATCACGTTAAGTTATATTTTAAGAAGCATTGATTGTGTTCTTAATTCACAATTTTTTTTATAAATATATTTTAACACTTAAAAAAATCAAATTATAAATTTACTGGTCCGCCAGATCAAAAAGTTTGGCGACCGTTGTTTAAAAGCACCACAGATTGTCTTATTAAAGACACAAATGAGCTTGCACTTTATTGCCGTAGACACCTTCGTCAATATGATCCTTTCTTTATATTGGCATAACTCTTTTATTCGAAACCAAATTGTAAGTTTTTTTAGAGCTTTGAATGATGTACATGTTGCCGTTAAAGTGTATAATTCAGTTATTTCATAGAATAACTAAGTATTTCATGAAGTAATAGACAAGTCAGTTAAAGAATAACTAGTTATTCCATGAAATAACTAGGTGTTTTATGAAATAACTAAGGATAGACCGTTAAAGTGAAAAATAAATTTCAAAGATATTTTGTAAATTGTTCATAAATAGCTAAAATCTCACGAAAAGTACATTTTCTCTTTTTGCGGTTGAATAATTGAAAAATGATATAATTTATTATTGCTAACATTAGTTAAACAGAAAGGGGGAAAAGAATGTTGCAAAAATAATTATGTATTTTAATATTATCAACAAAAATACATGCTGTGAAGAAAAACCGCTGCTTAAAAAAACGTGTAAACTTTTTAAAACAAATGTAAGAGAATAAATATTAATTTAAATTTTATGAGATACCTTTCTTTTTTACTTTTCATTATTTATTAGATAAATGATTGCTGTGATGACACTTTGGATTGGACTGCTTATTTTTTTAAACAAGCCCACTTTTTACCATTACACATTTTTTTGTTTACACGAGCACTTTTTTGCCCAGTACCGTAACTTTGAGCTGTTGCAACAGATTGAAGCGTTGTGTCAATATTGGGAACGTCAATGAAAATTCTCGCTGACTTATGCTGAATTTAGATCTAGAGTACAATTGTTTTATTCTGCCATCTCTAGTTCCTAATCGGAAAAATCCTTCCGAAAGCAGCCGGAACCGGTTCCAAGAACTTTCGAAAATGCGGTATTTCATACTTTAACGATCAAGTAATCGTTAATTTCTAGAATACCTAATTAAAGCGTAGAATTCAATAATTTTATGTTTTAACTGTCTTGTCTAGTTATTTCATGAAATGCCTTGTTATTCTACGAAATAATGGATTTTTCACTCTTTAACGGTAGCATATATAAAAAAAGTTATACATATTATAGACTCTACATTAAGGAACTTAAAATTTAATGTGTAGGGAATTTCATGTTAAATAATCCTTAAAGAGATGTGTCACACCACAGGTTTTTTGTTCTGTTTCATTTTATTAAAAATTCGTGGGGTTATATGTTAAAATATTTAATTAACCTAGTCATACGAGTACAAAAAGTACTAGAGAACCAGCTATATATGTTATGCTTTATTCCGATCCTAAGGAAGAGAGATGTGTGGTTTAGAAAAAATACCGGACTGTTAGATATAGCCTTCTAGCCTGGAAAAAGATATGCTATCTCTTTTCGGTCAGTTATGTCCATGTGGACAAGTTGGGTCTTGTGTTTCAGCAGAAGATGGCGTGAGAAAGTTGCCAAATGGCTGGTCATTAATTTTACATTCCCCCTCACACTTAACTGGGACATTCAGGAGCCCTCCAGAAGTGTCGGTGTGGACTAGTCACCAACGTTGGCTTGCTTATCGCGCAGACGTGTTCTTGCTTGGGTTAAAAATTTCTGTTATTGTTGGAGAAGACTTCACTTGAGAGCACAAGTGTCAATTTTCTAGTATTTTATTCATGGCAAACGCATAAATTCATTATAGATTACGTATTTTCATCTATCCTGGATCACACACACACAAGGATATGCACTTCTCATTTCTTTGTTGGAGATATGCACATCCTTTCCAGTGGCGTAACGGAGAATATTAGAGCCCCCTGCAAAATGAGGTTTGGGGCCCCAAGCCTATCTTATAAAGGATTGCATACTTGATGTAGGTCAGGTTTTGGGAACCCCCGCGACGCGGGAATGTACGTTACGCCATTGATTCTTTCCGTATGCGCAAATGTGGTTCTTGATTATTATTCAATGACTTCACTTGCAACTTGGATGCACTCTTTGCTCTCGGTATGCCCTTTCTTAGAAAGCGCAAAATTTAATTCCCGATTGAATGATTTTATTTTAAAGAGGCATTTTTTTGGATACGCACTTCGTTTTTGATATGCGAATTCATGACCTTGGTGTAATTTGTCTAGGAACCTAATAATTAGTTATCTTGATTTATTTGATTCTGTGTAATGTCTCTTATTATTAATTATTACTATTATTGTTACTATAAAATATTTAAAAAGGACGCTAGGACCTAAAATTTTTTTTTTTCGAAGATTTACTCCATACTTATTTTATGGTGCAGAATATCTCTTGCTGATATCAGTTTAAAAAGTTTTTAATGAAATTATTAGGCAAACTCTGGATTAGTTGATAAGTATTCACTATATGAAAGGTATTGGAAGTATATATATTCGTAAAATAAATTAATTTAATAACCTACCGGATACTGTTCATGCACTATTTTACTGCTCTGTAGGTTCAGATTTGCGAGGTCCGTTGCTAATAGCCCTCGTATTGCTTTGTAGTGCAATGTTAATATAACACTCATTCACTGCTGTGTTACTTCGCTGCAAAATATAATACACTACTCCCCCCGTGTTCTACTTCCCTTTTCGCAGCAAAAACAGTTTCACAGGCCACTATGCCGTACTAATTATTTCATTAAGAAACTGGCTTTTTATTATAGAATTACAAAGTCCTTCCTTACCTTGCTTTTAATATTTCCTATTTTGAAACAATTTGTGACGATTTTTTTTTTTTTTTTCTTTTTTTTTAAAAAGGATTTTTTAGTAACATTTTTTGATGGAGAAGCGTTAAATTTAATATAGTGCTCTAAAAAGTTTCGCTCAAAGCCATATTTACTTTAGAGAGTGTGTAAGTTTCTTTTTATTTATATTATCATACAATTATTTATTTATATTACCTGAAATTTATAGGCTTTATATTAAATGAAGATCCTTTTACAAACCTAAAATAAGTAATTGATTGATTGTTAAAATAAGTCGCACTCTGAACGGACCTTGGAATTTTGATTTTAGATCGAGTTTGGCAGACCCTGAGCTGGTACCGCACTCTCCAAAATACCACACCTCTCCAACATGAGGATTTTTTAACCTTGCTTATTATAACGGGGATCACATCTCTTTTGAAAGGCGGGGGCTTTGGTCAGTGATGTAACGGAGAATATTAGCCCCCTCCCCCCTGCAAAGTCAGATTTTGCTTTTAAAATTTTATAAATCGGTTAAATACGTATTTGGCGTCAGTCAGGCTTTAGGCCTCCCACAATCCGAGGGTGTATGGTACGCCACTGGCTTTGGTGGCACCCGGAATCAATGAATCGTATATTCTTCTGTTACGAACAGTTTGTAATAAAGGAATCGGATTCATTCAGTGGCGTAATGTATGCCCCTGCATTTGGGGGGGGGGCAGGGACTCTAGTAGGCTCAAAACTTGACTGACGCAAAGTAGGTATTAGGACTTGGGGCATAAAACTTGAGTTTGCATGGGGCCCTAGTATTCTCCGTTACGCCACCGGATTCATTGAACTATCTTTGAATATTTTCTTCCATGCTATTTTATATATTTTAAGAACCTTATTTATATGTACCAGAAACTAAAATTACTATTTAAACTAAAACTAAATATACATTTTCAATAGATCTGAATTTACAGTGAAGAATGTCGTTAACTAAAATCTTTACATTCTGAGACCTCAGCAGCCTGGAACGGAGTAGAGGGCTAATGACTTCTTAAGTCCTAAATTCGAGTTCCGATTGAACCTTGAACTAAGGATCAGAAAATTATATACTGTTCACGTGCTACGCATTTTACATTTAATACAATTGTAACCGAGGTGCAAGTATCTTTTTTCAGGAAAAAGTCGCAATAAGAATTATGAAATAAATATGTTATGATAAAATTAAATTTATTTTTTTTAGGACAATTATATCTTTGTATATCCAAATGATTTAAGAATAGAAGACAAAAATACTATAAGACTAAAAACCCCCAAAAGTATTCGATGAAATTAATAAAAAAAAGACTTGTTTGTTAGTTTTAAAAACTAAAAATTCGTACAAAAGAGCCAACAGGAACAACAAAAGTGAAAAAAGTATTGAGAGAAAAGTAATAATAAAATCAGCTTATTACGATTGCATTATGAGTTGATTAAAAATGCATCATATTTATCTCCATGAATGAACAATAAAGGTTAATAGTAAACGTAGAAATGTTATTTACATTTTAAATAACGATAAATATGTATAAAGAAAAGGTTTTGCTCGAGAATCCCGATTTTATAAATTAGGGCGTAAATTATTGGATGATTAAATTTAATCTTCATATTTTTTTCGCGTGGCACTTGGAGGTATGCATTCCAAAGTTCGTCGACCGTTAACCTACATCATCTTTTGGAACAACGATTTTACCGCGTCAAGATATCTTGTGACACAATTTAGAAGTCTGCTTTCTGTACTAACTCTGGTAAAATTTTAATTATTTCAATATTAAAATATTTACCATTGATAACACGGTCTTTTGCTAAAAGGGTAACGTTAACTTATATAACAAATTCAAGTATTATCTACAATTTTATACCTGAAGAATTTAAAATCATAGGTGTCTGATATTTAAATATCGAATACATAAATTCCTTCTGATACCAAATCATTATCTGTGAATTCTCATTTTATTCGTCCATTTTTATAAACATAGAGACTACAATAGCCTATTAGTCAACGACGTTATTTTCTTGCCAGTGATGAACTCGAACCCTAATTCCATTAAAAATCTGGTATGTGAAATAATTGAGGCATCTTCTTGTTAAATTGTGAACCGAGTCTGTAAGTCCTCTAGAGATGTAAAAGTTAAAAGAAAATGAACACTCATTTCAGTAATTTGATTTGGGAACCTCTTTTTGTAAAGGAACCGCGAAACAAGCAAATGAATGTTGCTGTTTAGAACTAAATCAATCGAGATCACGGAGGTAGATAGCAGTTAATGCTAATTTAAAGGATATTAGGGAGATTTATATTTGAATTATTCGCGTATCTAAGAACAAGGCTAAGAGACTTGTGGTCCAAGGAATTGAGCCGTGTATCTGTTTATACAACCAGATAAGTATCTGTAGTAATAATTATATTATTATATAGACTAAGACTGACTCGCTCTCATTGGCTGTTTCAAAAATTAATAATTAAAAATAAGAATAAAAAGCTTGTTGAATTTTAGCTATGTTTCTTTGGTTAACCTTCACACTAACGCGAAGGGAAGTCCGCTACAAATGACATTAATTCGAACTAAATTTGTTGAAACTGATCTTTAAAAATAATTAATTAATTAATTGGTTCTTTAGTTTGACAAGCAGAAATAATTTCTTCTTCTATTGACTCAACAGCCCCAGGTATGGCGTCATCTCAAGAACCCTCTTCCATTCCGATCTCCATTTCGCAACAGTTCTCTAATTAGTTACTCTTAAAACTTTAAAATCGTCCTGCATACAATCAACCCATCTCAGTTTTGGCTTACCCCTTGTTCTAGTTCCAACAGGTTTGTAATTGAAAATTCTGAACCTCACAAGGATGAGGGGAACATACGGCTGATGTGGTACACAAACCTCAAAACGACTAATCTTTTGATGGATTTAATGACATCAGTTTCCTTAAATAGATTATATAATTCAAAATTATGTTGTTTCCACAATCCATTCTCATTCACAGCATCAAAGATATATTTAAGAACCTTTCGCTCAAAGATGGTTTGTTGTTCCGTCTGAGATAATGTACTTTTTTATTTGTTTGTACCAATGGCGCACACACAAGGGGGAAGTCCTAGGGGTCCGGACCCCCTCAAAAGACCTTGACTTTTTTCCCGATTGATTATAGTATATAGTCTAAGTATATAGTATCTAAAATTTTATTTAGTATTTGTTATTAAGGGTTAATTTTATTAAAGCTAATTACTTATTCAATAATTAGTTTTTTTACTGTTTTTTGTTCCCGAAAATCGACAAAATCAAAAGGAGCATGATACAAGAATGATGTACTTTCGACCCTGGACCCCCATCCTTGAAAAATTCCTGTGTGCGCTACTGGTTTGTACACTTATATATTATAATTATAATATATATAAGATAAAAAAAATACCAGTATTCATTTTAGATAAATCACACCAAAACATCCAAAAAGTAACTCAGTAATCGACTATTCACAATTTCTTTCCCATAAAAATTTCGCATTTTCTTTTTGTGTAATAACAAAATGAATTCCATCTTATTGTTGTAATTATGTTGACCCCCCAAAAAAAACCCATTAATTACATTCATACGCGGCGTAAAATATCACACTAGAACACACACACATAAAATTACTCATGAAGCACATTATCGTTTCATTATCACCCACCTAAACAACAACAGAACGATTCCATCTGGTTGATATGAAAATCTCGGCTATACTTTCGGAAAACCCAACCATTTCAATTATCACTTCATTCTATCTTTCCTTCCGTCCATTCAAACCTAGAAGCCTTATCGCCCGAACGGGGGGAGGGGGATACACAAGAAAAAATAAGGTGGGGGCTGCTGGCAGCAGGCCTGCCACGCGACTCAAACAATGCTCACGTGGCACCCGCGACAGACGATAACCTTTGGACGGCCCTACCCGTGGCAGATGTCCGCTGATGCCTGCTGCGGACCAATGAGAAAGTTCCTTTTGTGCAGATGGTGTACTTGCTCCAGCTCCTCCGAGTGTCTTTTATTATAGGAAGAAAAGACGAAATTGTAAATAACTATGAGCAAGGAAAAAAAAAAGGCCGGCTATTATAAAGTAGTTTAAGGTCATACAGTTATGAAAAGCTTGCCCTTCACGTTTGAGCATGTAAATTTTCACTAAGGAATTGAACTATATGGATTTCGGATGGTGTGATGTCTAGAGAAATGATATCAAAAAACATCGGTACATTTTTAAAGCTAGTTATCTATTGTGTTGTTCTAATAAAATTTTATATGATGTGTAGTTTTCATTGGGAGCAGTAATTAAAATTTCAAGAAAAGAATAATAGGGTATTTTTTAGATAAATAAATTTTTCTTTGCCTATGTCTATACAATCCAATTTTTAAACTAGGAATATATTTTTCATATGTTCATGCAAATTAATTAGTCACTTATTTCTGAAAAGAAAGATTTGATTCTAAAAAAAGTCTCTGACTGAACATTAATAGAATAATTGGATTATGATTTCAGTTGCAGAGAGGGGAAGGGAGCTCTAATCACAGTTGCTATATTTTTTTTAAAATTTAAGTTAACCTCGCCCCACCTTGTACAGTCGTTATGACACTCGGCTCGTAATCAAGTGGGCTCAGGCTCGAATCCTGAATATGGCATTGGACTCTCGCCTGAAATGGATTCCCATCTCTACTGTTCTATGCTGGGGTCATCGTTTGTAATAAAAGGCTATATATTCTTCTGTGTTTATATCGTATGTTTCAGTCCGCCTATCTATCGTATGGTTCCTATCATGAAACACACGGCAACAACAATTTAAACTAGCCCCCCCCATAATTTTACTGTTGCTCTGTTTACATTTATTTCGTTCACAAGGATTTTTAACGATGGGGAAATCAATTTTACTAGACAAGCAAAGTAAAATCGCGATCCACGCGTTTACTTTCTATTTTGAATGACAAAGTATGGTTAATGAGCTCAGAAAATGTTTTGTTATATTTGTGAGTGTGTGCACTGCTGAAGAAAGCCTTTTATCTTTAAATATTTGAAACACTTTAACATTATTGGATTATTATTTTTTAAGCCTTTTTTAACTTTTGTAAAAATATTTACTAAATTCATATTTACGCTTATTTTGATGATAAAAATATAAGTCTTATATATATATATATATACACACACACACACACAGAAAAAATATGTCATCCCTCAGAAAAATTTCTTTTATCACAAAAAAGTTCATGTCTGTGTTAAAAGTTAATTTATAAAACGCTTAGCACTTAAATTCCACTATTCAGTTGGAAAATTGGTTCAGAACTCCTCTTTCCTTTCTGCGATTAGAATTGCGTAAGATACTGAAGCGTGTTTTTTTTAGTGACTATACATTTAAAAAATATAATTATTTTTCTTACATTTTTTCGCGTTAATGCGGGAGGAAAAAGTTCAAGTTGCCAAAATAATAAGCATGAGTGTTTACTACTGTTTTCACAAGAGTGCTAGTGAATTGTGTGTTCGAACATAAATTAATAAATAATATCATTTATTACTGTGTCAAGAGTCTATTGAAATCAGTTATATTTAGATATTAGAATTAGATTGTTAATAATTGATAAGTTGTGTTTAGTTGAGTGAGAGAGAGCACATTGTTATCTGATATTATGAATAAATCAATTTACTTCTACTTCTACTTTATAAAAACTACATTCATATAAATAAAGGAGCACCTTCTAAAAAACGATTATGGAAAAATGGATTCTGATAAGTATTCGAGACAATAATAGTATTTTTTCCTTAAATCGATGTTGTGTACAATAATGTTTTTTTACGGTGAGAACATTCGACCAATCTATACAAGAGCAACTTAGATGAATTTCAGAAAAGAAAAGTAATAGAACAACAAAATGAGAGTGCAAGCAGGTGATTTTTCTAAAAAAGGAAACTAATTTCAATATAAAGGCAAGCCTTGTTTACAGTTTACGCCGTGATGAGTTTCGTTTTAACTTCCGGTCACGTGGCTTTTTGGAAGGCTGCCATGCATGTGAAGCATTTCCAATTTCAGTGACGAAGGAGTTCAGGGATTGAAAAAAATAAGAATGTATTTGTTGTGTGTTCGTGTTTAAAACTCAAGGATAAACTTTTTAAAAACTTTGTTGCAAATGCATTGTTTTTTTTTCTTTTTGTTTACAGTCTGGAAAATCAACACTATTTTTTTTGTTATCCTTTCAGCAAAAATTTATTTTACTGTAATCAAAAGCTCTGTGATAACATCAAAATAAGAAAAGGAAGTTTAAAAAAAACGTTGCATTCAATTAATCTCATGATTATTAAAGACTTTAGCAGAAGCATTAAGTACTACTGTTGAAAATACTCTGGTCAATAGAAAAAAAGAAGAAATAGACAAAAACAAAAAAAAAATTGTATTTGAGCATTCTTATATCATTCATTTAAACAGTTACTAGCTGGTATACCCGTTCTTCGCACGGGTGAACTGAAAAATTAAACAACACATATTGAAGGAAAAAGAAATTTTTAATGAGTTAATTTTATGTGAATTGCAAATTAAAAAAAAAGCTTTTTGCATATCTCAGCTAAACAAAGAAAGAAAGAAAATAACACCTTTGTTAAATTTTAAGTATGTAGATCTAATAGCTGATAAAAAGGATTTTTTTTTATTTATAATTTTCTCGTAACACTCTTCAAGGTCGATTTTGAAAATACCTCCCTAAGCTGATCTCTGCTCAGCAAAAGTAACACATTGTTAAAAGTTTTGCGTAATGAGCGCTTAAAGTAGTGTAAATAATTTATATCTGAAAGTGCAATACATTAATTTTACTTTCTGTTGTATTTATTTTTATTTTAAAATTGTAATATTCGCAAACAACGTCGTTTCTTAAATTATAATGGCGATTCAATGAAAAACATAGCGAAATGTTAACGATAGAGTCAAGTTGGCAAAATGCCTAGCTACTTTCGTAGCTCGAGCTTTATTAGAGCTTTGAAAGACCCGCCGTGTAGGGGAGAAATGCACTTTAATACTTTATCCAACCGCATTATGATTTACTGCAGTTTTTTCATATATTTTTTTGGATCACTACGTTTAAAATTAAGGAATATACATAAACAAAATACTCCACTTTGGAAAATTTAATCCGTTAGAGCTAATAAATTAATTAAAGATATTCCACTGTAAAATTAATTATGTACACCGTTCACTTAAAATAAGTAGTCAAATCATTTTCCAAGGTCTTCATTAACAGAACAAAACCATAAGACACTTAATTTTGACATTAACTATTTTTCGCGAGCAAAATAATAATCTTTGCAATCCGCTGAAAACGCAATATCTGCTACAAAACTATCGGCTTCCCGCTAAAATACTCATCATAGAACCCGTGCTGCCATATATCTTGGAAGAGTGGATTTCAAAGAATATTAAAGCTAAGTATTGGTAGAATATTCCTTCTAAGTTGGTGTGGTGTGGTAGTTAGGAGAATGGGGTGCCAGCTCAGGTGTCGTCCACGTCACTTGACCATGGTTCAAAATTACATGATACGTTGCCAAAAGCCCTCGTGTAGCTGAACAGTACGATGTTAATATTCACTAACTCCAAAAAATACAGTACAGTAGTTATAGTTATTTTTATACTTAAAAACGCAATATCTGCCTATTCAGTTAAAATTATAGCGTTATAATTAACTACTAATCACAAACAAATTTTGAAAATTTGTCCTAATGATGCAGTGTGAAAGAGAAAGTTTATTTACTTTAAGTACCAGAAAAGATAAAAGCATTTATTTTGAAAAAAAGATCAATTTCTTACTACCAAGTGTGCATAATAAAATCATAAAAAAACATGAAAATAAAGAGAGATTTATAACAACCTCTCCCTTCAAAACTTAGTTTTAATCTAATATATATTATAAATGTGAAAATTTGTGAAAATCTTTGCTGGTCTTTCACGCAAAAACTACTGAATGAATTGTAATGAAACTTTTACAGTAATATAGCTTATACATCAGAATAGCACATAGGCTATGATTTATAGCATAGGCTATAATTTATAAAGATTTGGAAAAAGTGTCAAAAATATAACGATATTTGTCAAGTAAGTAGGAAAAATTCTGTCTTCTGCTAGCAATTCTGGCATGCGCTGCAAAAAAAAAAAAACCACGTCTGCATATATCTATCTTTTGTTTGTGAAAAACCTTTTTGTTTTTTGGCTACGCAAGGTGCTCGCTTCTAATTAATTCCTCTGATATAATGCCTATTTTTTTATTTCAGAATCAAACTAAGTTTTGAAGGAGAGGTTGTTATAAATCTCTCTTTATTTTAGTTTTTAACATCTTATTATGCATATTTGGTAGTAAGAAATTGATCTTTTTCCAAATAAATGCTTTTATCAGTTCTGATACTTAAAGTAAAATAAGCTTTCTCTTTCACACTGCATGATTTGGACACATTTTCAAAATTTATTTGTGGTTAGTAGTTAATTATAACGCTATAATTTTAATTGAATAGGCAGATATAATTATTTTTACACTTAAAAACGCAAAAACTATTGTTCTGTATTTCTTGGAGTGTGAGAGTGAGTGAATATTAATGCTGCATTGTTCAGCTACACGAGGGCTTTTGGCAACGGATCACGTAATTTTGAACCATAGTCAAGTAACGTGGACGACTCCTGAGCTGGCACCCCTTCTCCTAACTACCACACCACACCAACTTAGAAGGAATATTCTACCAATATAATTAGCAGGAATATTCTTTGAAATCCCTCTTCCAAGATCTATGGCAGCACGGGTTCCATGATGAGTATTTTAGCGGAAAAAATAGTTTGTCAAAATTTAAGTGTCTTATGTTTTTCTATGTTAATGAAGACCTTAGAAAATGATTTGACTACTTATTTTAAGTGAACTGTATATATAATTAATTTTACAGTGGAATATCTTTATTTAATTTATTAGCTCTAACGGATTAAATTTTCCAAAGTGGAGTATTTTGTTTATGTATATGCCTTAATTTTAAATGTAGCGATCCAAAAAAAAATATTGTATGAAAAGAACTGCAGTAAATCATAATGCGGTTGGATAAAGTATTAAAGTGCATTTCTCCCCTACACGGCGGGTCTTACAAAGCTCTAATAAAGCTCGAGTTATGAAAGTAGCTAGGCATTTGCCAACTTGACTCTATCGTTAACATTTCGCTATGTTTTTCATTGGATCGTCATTATAATTTAAGAAACGGCGTTGCTTGCGAATATTACAATTTTAACATAAAATAAATACTACAGAAATATTAATGTATTATACTTTCAGATAAAAATTATTTACACTATTTTTAAGCGTTCATTACACAAAACTTTTAACAATGTGTTACTTTTGCTGAGCAGAGATCAGCTTAGGAAGGTATTTTCAAAAATCAACCCTCAAGAGTGTTACGGGGAGTTATAAATAAAAAATCCCATTTATCAGCTATTAAACCTACACACTTAAAATTTAACAAAGGTGTTTTATTTCTCTCTCTTTTCTTTTTTTTTTTTTTTTTTTTTTTTTGTTACCTGAGTTACGCGAAAAGCTTTTTTTGTTTAATTTGCAATTCACGTAAAATTAACTCATTAAAAACTTCTTTATCCTTCAATCTGTGTTGTTTAATTCTTCAGTTCACCCGTGCGAAGAACGGGTATACCAGCTAGTTTGAAATAAAAAAAAAAATAGGTATTATTCTGATCACAGGAATTAATTAGAAGCGAGCCCCTTGCGTAGCCAAAACAAAAGAGTTTTTCACAAAAACAAAAGATAGATATATGCTGACGTGAGCTTTTTGTAGCGCTTGCAGATACCAGAATTTTTTCCTACTTACTTGACAAATATCGTTTTATTTTGGACATTTTTTACAAATTTGTACAAATTATAGCCTGTGCTATAAATTATAGCCTGTGTGTTATTCTGATGTATAAGCTATATTACTGTGAAGTTTCATTAAAATCCATTCAGTTGTTTTTGCGTAAAAGACCCAAAAGATCCTCACAAACTTTCACATTTATAATATATTTTGGACTAGCTGGTATACCCGTTTTCGCACGGGTGAACTGAAAAATTAAACAACACAGATTGAAGGAAAAGAAGTTTTTAATGAGTTAATTTTATGTGAAATGAAAATTAAACAAAAAAGCTTTTTGCATATCTCATCTAAACAAAAAAAGAAAGAAAAAAAACACCTTTATTAAATTTTAAGTATGTAGATCTAATAGCCGATAAAAAGGATTTTTAAATTTATAATTCCTCTTAACACTCTTGAGGGTCGATTTTCAAAATACCTCCCTAAGCTGATCTCTGCTCAACAAAAGTGACACATTCCTATAAGTTTTGCGTAATGAACGCTTAAAGTAGTGTAAATAATTTATATCTGAAAGTGTAATACATTAATATTACTTTCTGTTGTATTTATTTTATTTTAAAATTGTAATATTTGCAAGCAACGCCGTTTCTTAAATTATAATGGCGATTCAATGAAAAACATAGCGAAATGTTAACGATAGAGTCAAGTTGGCAAATGGCTAGCTACTTTTCCTAGCTCGAGCTTTATTAGAGCTTTGTAAGACCCACCGTGTAGGGGAGAAAGGCACTTTAATACTTTATCCAACCGCATTATGATTTACTGCAGTTTTTTTTCATACAATTTTTTTTTGAATCACTACATGTACAAATTAAGGGATATACATAAACAAAATACTCCACTTTGGAAATTTTAATCCGTTAGAGCTAATAAATCAATTAAAAATATTCCACTGTAAAATTAATTATGTACACCGTTCACTTAAAATAAGTAGTCAAATCATTTTCCAAGGTCTTCATTAACAGACAAAACCATAAGACACTTAAATTTTGACATTAACTATTTTTTTGCGACAAAAACAATAATCTTTGCAATCCACTGAAAACGCAATATCTGCTACAAAACTTTTCGCCTCTTCCCCACTAAAATACTCATCATAGAACCCGTGTTGCCATATATCTTGGAAGAGTGGATTAAAAGAACATTAAAGCTAAGTATTGGTAGAATATTCCTGCTAAGTTGGTGTGGTGTGGTAGTTAGGAGAAGGGGGTGCCAGCTCAAGTGTCGTTCCCGTCACTTGACCATTGTTCAAAATTTCATGGTCCGTCTCCAAAAGCCCTCGTGTAGCTGAACAGTGCGACGTTAATATTCACTCACTCACTCACTGCAAAAAATACAATGCAGTAGTTATAATTAGTTTTATACTTAAAAAAATGCAATATCTGCATGTTCAATTAAAATTACAGCGTTATAATTAACTACTAACCACAAAAAAATTATGAAAGTTTGTCCAAATGATGTAGTGTGAAAGAGAAAGTTTATTTACTTTATGTACCAGAAGCGATAAAAGTTGTTATTTTGAAAATAGATCAACTTCTTACTTCCAAATGTGCATAATAAAATAATAAAAAAAACATTAAAATAAAAAGAGAGATTTATAACTACTTCTCCCTTCAAAACTTGGTTTTATTCTGAAATAAAAAAATAGGCATTATTCTGATCACAGGAATTAATTAGAAGCGATTCCCTTGCGTAGCGAAAAACAAATAGAGTTTTTCACAAACAAAAAGATAGATATATGCTGACGTGGGCTTTTTGCTTGCAGATGGCAAAATTTTTTCCTTCTTACTTGACAAATATCGTTATATTTTGGACACTTTTTACAAATTTTTATAATTTATAGCCTATGGTATAAATTATAGCCTATGTGTTATTCTGATGTATAAGCTATATTACTGTAAAGTTTCATTAAAATCCATTAAGTTGTTTTTGCGTGAAAGACCCACAAAGATTTTCACAAACTTTCACATTTATAATATACTATAGCTGGTATACCCGTTCTTCGCACGAGTGAACCGTAAAATTAAACAACACAGATTGAAGGAAAAAGAAGTTTTTAATGAGTTAATTTTATGTGAATTGAAAATTAAACAAAAAAAAAGCTTTTTGCATATATCAGCTAAAAAAGAAAAAAAAAAACCACCTTTGTTAAATTTTAACTATATAGATCTAATAGCCGATAAAAAGGATTTTTAAATTTATAATTCCTCGCAACACTCTTGAGGGTCGATTTTTCAAAATACCTCCTAAGCTGATCTCTGCTCAGCAAAAGTAACACATTCTTAAAAGTTTTTGCGTAACGAACGCTTAAAGTAGTGTAAATAATTTACATCTGAAAGTGTAATACATTAATATTACTTTCTGTTGTATTTATTTTATTTTAAAATTGTAATATTCGCAAGCAATGCCGTTTCTTAAATTATAATGGCGATTCAATGAAAACACAGTGAAATATTAACGATAGAGTCAAGTTGGCAAATGGCTAGCTACTTTTCCTAGCTCGAGCTTTATTAGAGCTTTGTAAGACCCACCGTGTAGGGGATAAAGGCACTTTAATACTTTATCCAACCGCATTATGATTTACTGCAGTTTTTTCATACAAATTTTTTTTTTTTGGATCACTACATGTACAAATTAAGGGATATCTATAATTAAAATACTCCACTTTGGAAAATTTAATCCGTTAGAGCTAATAAATCAATTAAAAATATTCCACTGTAAAATTAATTATGTACACCTTTCACTTAAAATAAGTAGTCAAATCATTTTCCAAGGTCTTCATTAACAGACAAACCATAAGACACTTGAATTTTGACATTAACTATTTTTTGCGACAAAAATAATAATCTTTTTTAATCCGCTGAAAACGCAATATCTGCTACAAAACTTTTTCGCCTTCCCCCACTAAAATACTCATCATAGAACCCGTGCTGCCATATATCTTGGAAGAGTGGATTTCAAAGAATATTAAAGCTAAGTATTGGTAGAATATTCCTGCTAAGTTGGTGTGGTAGTTAGGAGAAGGGGGTGCCAGCTCAAGTGTGATTCCCGCCACTTGACCATTGTTCAAAATTACATGGTGCGTCTCCAAAAGCCCTCGTGTAGCTGAACAGTGCGACGTTAATATTCACTCACTCACTCACTGCAAAAAATACAGTGCAGTAGTTATAATTAGTTTTATACTTAAAAAAATGCAATATCTGCATATTCAATTGAAATTACAGCGTTATAATTAACTACTAACCACAAAAAAATTATGAGTTTGTCCAAATGAGTGTGAAAGTGAAAGTTTATTTACTTTTTAAATACCAGAAGCGATAAAAGTAGTTATTTTGAAAATAGATCAACTTCTTACTATCAAATGTGCATAATAAAATCATAAAAAAACATTAAAATAAAAGAGAGATTTATAACTACTTCTCCCTTCAAAACTTGGTTTTATTCTGAAATAAAAATAGGTTTTATTCTGATCACAGGAATTAATTAGAAGTGATTCCCTTGCGTAGCCAAAACAAAAAGAGTTTTTCACAAACAAATGATAGATATATGCTGACGTGGTCTTTTTTTGTTTGCAGATGGCAAAATTTGTTCCTTCTTACTTGACAAATAGCGTTATATTTTGGACACTTTTTACAAATTTTTTATAAATTATAGCCTATGGTATAAATTATAGCCTATGTGTTATTCTGATGTATAAGCTATATTACTGTAAAGTTTCTTTAAAATCCATTCAGTTGTTTTTGCGTGAAAGACCCACAAAAATGTTCACATTTATAATATATATTAGATATTAGATTTGATATAGAGAAGCTTTCTCTCCCCCTCATCTATGAATACGCTTTGAGCTTTTTTAATAATGTTTTCGTTTTTCTTTCATGTGTCTGACGTGGTCTCTAATATTCTTCTGATTTCGATTACAGTAGAACGTCGTTTATCCGAACGTTTATTTTAAGGATCAGTTTTTTTTTGTCAACTACATGTTCTGTATATGAATACGTTTTCGAACAGTGCAATGTTCAACAGTTGTTTCGCATGAGGCCAAAAGTGAGGGGAAAACCTAAGGTCAGGGATATTTGGGGAATTTCAGTTGTGTGATTTGGTAAACATCTGCGCGGAATATTAGGTCAGTTTGTTTCCAAGTGAGTAGGTGTATACGTGCTGTTGTGTTGAGTTGTGAACTACTATGGCATCGAATTCAAAATGGAAGCGCAACGTCTTGAACATAGACAAAACTTCAAATATTGAACCATCTCGCGAAGGGAGAAAGTGGAGCGAGCGTCACTAGCACAGTTTTATAATGTTAGAATGTCAACAATTTCTAACATAAGAAAAGCCGAGAAACCATTTTAAATTTTGTGTCAAAACTTGACTAAGAAGATGACTCGAAGAAAAGGAAAATCATGAGGGAAGCAAATGATGCTGTTCTTGATCGTGCTCTCTACTTGTGGTTTACACAAAGAAGGAGCAAAGCGGACCCAATATCGGGCTCTGAACTTAACGAGAAATTAGGCGGTTCGGCTGATTTCAAAGTTAGTACTGGTTGGTTAAAGAACTTTAAATCGCGTGCTATGGTATACGGGAACTGCATATTGAAGGCGAATCATTGTCTGGCATTGTACAATGAAAAATAAGTGATTATTTACCACAATCAGTGGCGCACACAAGGGGGGGTCCTGGTATCCTGGGAGTCCGGACCCCCCAAAGCCCTTGATTTTTTTTCCGATTGATTATAATTCTAAGTACATATTACGTAAAATTTAATTAAGTATTTGCTATTAATGATTAATTTTATTAATTAATGCTAATTATTTATTCAATAATTAGTTTTTTACTGTGTTTTGTTCCCGAAAATCGACAAAATCAAAAGGAGCATGATACAAGAATGGCGAACTTTCGATCCCGGACCCCACCCTTGAAAAATTTCTGTGTGCGCCTCTGACCACAATAAAGGTAAAATTGTGACATTTTGCTTCTATTTTGCTTTTTCTTTAAGCACGTTTCCCGCTTGTGATGATTTTCAATATTCGTATAGTGTCCAGTTTCATATACTGCAGGGATCGCATTCGGTTTTCGGCTATCCGAACGATCGCGTATCCGAACAGTGTCCGCTCCCAATTGATTCGGATAAACGACGTTCTACTATATTTACATAGTTTAGATATGTAATATAATATAATTTAAAATTGCATGTTAAAATGGAATCATGTATAGCAGTGCTCCCTAATCTTTTTATCGACACGGACCGGTCAATGTTTGATAATTTTACTGCTGCCCACTGGGGAAGAGAACGTGGATTGTTTATATTTTAGATCGTTTTGAATTAATAATTTTAATTTAATTGTATTTAAACATGCCTTCTCAGAATAAAATATAGTTACACCCCCCAAAAAATGAAAATAAAATGATTTAACACCGAATGTAAAGTGATTTCCACAAAAAGTTACACAAACTAGAGAGAAATACACCACAGCAAATAAAATGAAAATAATTTCATGTTCCTTTGTGCGGACGGTACTATTTGATCCACGTCCCGGTGTTGCGGACCTCTGATATATTATACATGTGAACAATTAAGTGTAATGTAAATAGGTATTTTGTAAATAATTAATTAATTGCTAACATTTAAATTATACACTGCTGGACAATTGCTAAAGACGGATAACACTATCATCCATAGCAACCACAAAATGAAAGGAAGCAAAATGTGGAAAATTAGAATAAGTGCGGGATATTAGTAAGAAGAAGGTATGAGTATGCAAATTTTTTCTCACGTCTGTTCATCACGTGATAGCGTTCATAAGAGCTTTAAAGGTTTTGACGCGTGTGGACAGTTGTTGTTTCAAGTCACAGTTTTACAGGAAAGATTTAATAGACGAACTTAAAATTTTTGGCATGTCTTCCCGACATCACATAGATGATTTTAAGCGTGGCCGAATTATTGGAAAGATCGAAGAAGGGCAAAAAATAACAGATGTTGCCAGGGAGTTCGACATCGCTCACAGCGTTGTTTCACGGCTGTGGAAGTCTTTTAAAACTACTGGAATGTGTGTAGTAGACGGCACGGGAGAGGTCGTGTTAGAAGTACGACGCCTGCAGAAGACAAATATATCGTCCTATCAGCAAAAAGGAACAGGCGCACCACAGCTCAGCAGGTGGCAAATCAGTTTCTTGCTGCCTCAGGAAAGCAGATCTCCCGAAAAACTGTTGCCAGACGTTTGAGAGGAGGAAGACTATACGCACGCAGACCTGTTGTGTCTGTCCCATTGACCAGACAGCACCGTACTGCCCGTTTGCAATGGTGTCGTGAGCATCACAATTGGACTGAACAGGATTGGGCGTGCGTACTATTCTCAGACGAGAGTAGGTTCAGTCTGTCATCGGATTGTAGACGCCAACTGATCTGCCGCGAGAGTGGTACTGCTTATCGTCCAGAAAATATCCAGGAAAAGGACCGATATCCGACATGCAGTATCATGGTGTGGGCCGGCATCATGATCAATGGCCACACGCGCCTACATGTGGTTGCGAATGGGACTATGACGGGCCAACGATACATTGATGAAGTTCTACTTCCTCATGTTCGTCTTTTCCGTGGTGCTGTCGGTGATAAATTTGTTTTTATGGACGACAACGCAACATGTCATCGAACACTCGCTGTTCAGGATTGTCTAGACAGCGAGGGTATTCAACGTCTCGTATGGCTGGCGCGTTCTCCAGATCTAAACCCCATTGAAAATGTGCGGGATGCTTTGGGAGGCAAGTTGCTGGTCGAAACTATCCTCCGACAAACAAGAACACCCTCATCCGTGCACTCACAGAGGAATGGGATAAATTGCGTCAACAGCTGCTGGATAATGTTGTGCAAAGTATGGTACGACGTGTGGAATGTTGCATCACACTCCACGGTGGACATATTCCGTACTGATACCTTTCTTTAAGGTGCCTGCTGACTTTTAGATGCATTGTTTCATTTCTCCGTACACAGATCAAATGAACATTTTTTTTTCTTTCAGATGTTTCACGGCTTTTGTACTTTCAGAACAATAAATATTCTTTATTCTAATGTCTGAACAGTGTGGCAACTATATTTTATCCTACTAGGCCTCGTGTCTCGCTTAATGTTATGCTACATAGCAATTTGTGATCCGTCCTTAGCAATTGTCCAGCAGTGTACAATAAGAGCCAATATATTTTTCAGGCATAAGTTTTTCCATTAGTGTCCTACGAAATACATAAGCAATATGTATTTTACCATACCTTTCACTTTTTATGTTTTGATTGTTTAATAATGAAGTGTAAGACACACAACAAGAGAGCACTCTGATGATGGTGCTCGTAATGCTGAACCGCAATGAAGTGGCGAACGCGATAACTGGGCTGAAACTACACTCTCCGTACTTCCGCATCTTGCCACATGAGGACTTAACGGCTTAGACAGGTCAAATGTGCACCAGACCCTTTACTCGACGAATCATTTGTAGCATCAGGACTGGAACCTATGACTCGAGCGAAACTGTACCGTCCAAGTGTTCGATGGATTTTATGCAATAACGGTAACTTTATTTTGAAAAATCTTTTTAAAAATATTTAAAGATTTATTAATTACTTAAATGTGTGTGTGTGCGTGCAAATGATATTTGATCTTTTTAGAGTAAGATTTCTTGGTGTACCTTACAGTTGTGTGCAAATTTTTATTATTTCACTAATTATATAAGAAATCTCTACTCGTAATAAACTTAATATAAAATTTTAACGTCCAAAACTCTAATAGATAGAAGATTAAATTAGTTAAGGACTTATTTTAAAATTGCGAGATGAAGTTGATTGGTATGAAATTTAATTGCTTTAAGGTGTATCACACTATGCAATAAGAAATAGATTTTTACACATAGATAAGCAGTATGCTGTCATATTATCACACAGATATAAAAATATTTTCAACATCAACACATCAATTTAAAGTCCTACGTGGTTTATAGTTGGCGAGATACATTGCATCACTTGCTTCGTCCTTACTGAAATATGTTTTTAGCCAATATGAAAGACACTTAAGCATTTCTTAATCATTATTTTCTTCCAAACAAAAAAACTCTCCATCGAGGCATGCTTCAGCGAGAATGAGAAATAAGAGACGCGTGTTTATCCCGGAGATAAACGTTTCTTTTGTAAAATTGCCTACGAACAATTTTTCATATCTTTTCGCGGAAAAGTTTCATCGAAGTCGAGCATATTTTTACTCCAATGAAAACTGGTTTTTTACACTTTAATTTCTACTTTCACAAAGATCTGGAACTACATAATTGGGAGTTTTAGATAAAATAATCAAATTCTTCTTCTGGATTTTCATTTAGAGAGATAAGTTTCTCTTTTTTCTTTGAAAAGCAGAAATAATTAGGAATTTTTGATCGTAGGATGATGTGACGTACCTTTTCACCTTTCTCTAATTGCTGAGAAAGTACACCGACAAACGGTAAAAAGTCCGCTCCGTTTTCCTAATTGCTGGGGAAAATATGCTTAAATGGGTGGTCAAGAATTCTGACCCCTGTTCCCAGGGCCTCCCCCTTAGTGTCTATGGCTGGAAAGGCCTCCGGACCGAGTTGGTCTTTCGTTTCCCACGCATCCAAGATGATAGTGAGTCTAGAGAGGATAGCCCCATTATGAGCCGTAAAAGATCCCGTGCTCTGAAGGGCCGGGAGACAACAGATGAAAGAAAGTGCTGAGAGAGATACAGTGAGAGACCCGGGAGTTAAAAAGCAGAGTGATAGGGCCCGTGGGAGAGAACCGAAAGAGACCTCTAGGAAGCGATTACGAAGGTGGGAATAGAGCGAGTGACGAACGAAGATCAGCGTGGACTTAAACCGTGATGACGTTTTCTGAAAGCTAAAATAGACTAATAAACTGTGGACACTATTTACTGCTATATTTTAATGGTCAATATTTCAAGAGCTTTATAATTAAATAAATATTCCTTAGTTTAGCTATGAGAAGTTATTACAATGGAAACTTTTCTAATATATACCCGCCGCAAAGAAGGGCGTTAAATCCGTAGTGGCTAAAAGTCCTCCCATTGGTATGGTGCGGTAGCTTGAAGGGAGGGGTAGTGGCTGATCAGCAGGTACTGTTCTGATCACAGACGTAGTCCGTTGCCAATAGCTCTCGTGTTGCTTTTTTCACAACACTCACTCACTTTTTGGTCTCGATAGGCGAGTGGTCATGGTGACCAGTGGCGTAATGTACACTCCCATATCATGGTGTGGCCCATAGTTCTAGGGGCCCAAAACCTGACTGACGCCATGTACGGCTTGGGGTGCAAAACCTGACCGTGTTGGGGAGAGGGGCCTAATATTCTCCTTTACGTCACTGGTGGTAACTGGCATTCTTTAAGTCGAATATTATTCAAGATCAACCGTGAAGAGGAACTGATGCACATGTTAAATCTATCAAGACTCGCGTTGACGCAAAAGTTTGGAAAATACGATGCATATTAACCTTGTCTTTTGACCGTGGTTCAGAATTACGAAGTCCTTCACCCAATGGCGTAACATAGGCTTTCGCCTCCCGGGGCCATGGCCCCCTCTGCACCCCCACGTCACGCCATTGCCTTCACCGATTATCTTCTATAGTTTTGAAATGCAACGCTTAGTAAACAATTGTTTGATATATCGGGTGAGCGAAAGTTACATTAATGTCGCACTATAAAACAACACGAGGGCTATTGGCGACGGAACTCGTTATTTTGAACCAAGGTCAAGAGACGACACCTGAACTGCTACTCCTTTCTCCAAATTACTACGCCACGCCTTTGGGAGGACTTTGAACCTCGACGGATTTAACGAGCATCGTGTCCGCTCTACACGGAGGGTTTTCATTGGTTCTAGGGCTCGAACTAATGACACGCTGGCAACAAGCTCGTGACCATGACTACTAGGTTACTGCGTCCACGTCAATGTATCTGATTTATTGAAAAACAGTACGCAATTTTGACTGCAGTAGGTATTTTGTTTAATTAGAATATTTTTAAAAGTTTCTTGATTAAAAAAAATTATTTAAAAAATCAGTACTTTGATATTATATGCTAAGGCTCTCTTCGGTAAAAATACGAGAGCTTAAACTAAACGCGAAGCACATTTTCAGACAGAAAAATGCCTCAATTTCCAAGGAAATTTGCAATATTATAACTCATACCTTTGTTAACAATATAGCGTTTTTAAAAACTTCAAAATATTCCATAAATACTTTCTTTTTCGTTTTAATACGTGAAGGCATAGCCCATTTAACATTACGGTATAGGAGAAAAAACGCGAAACACATTTTACATCAGAAAAAAATCATTCAACTCGGTAAAAAATGGGAAGTATGATAAAAACTGCTGTGTGTGTGCTCTCTAAAGGATAGTGTGAAGCTAGAATATCATATATAAACTCTCTCTGTTCATTTCTTTTATATCCGAAAAAATTTTCCAAACTTGGGTCCTATTCTTTTACATTAACCAAAAACAGCCTTAAATAGAATATTATACATATTACTTTTCTATATCATTTTTTATATTTCTGTTCTTGCAACCATTCGAAAAATATAACAAGTTATTTTGTTTTAATTTTTCTTAAAAAATTTCTTTAGCTTTTTCCATTAAAGCTTTTTTTAAAAAAAAATAGGAATATTATTTATTAAGAGTTTATGAGATTGTCATCTCAATATGATTCTTAAACTAGCGGAATTAGTATTTATACATCCTAAGACGTAAAAAAAGGTAAATAAAAGGAATTAAAATATAAAAGAGTAAGAAGTCATTTCTCATACCAAGAGTATTTCGTTTTTAATTTTTCTTTGTTTAAATAATGTGGCAATAACGTGGAAGGATATATTTCATATAAGAATTCAATGCTAACGTACGTATTGTTTGACAATATCGTATTCATGATGCATAGAAAATTGCATGATCTCAAAACAATTTATTTTGAAAAATTACAATAAAAAAAAACATGGAAGTGAGAGTGTAATAAGAAAATAATAATGAATGAGATAAACATATTTTTCTGAATTTCCATGTATAATAATAATAATATATTTAAAATGTTCCTTTCATAAATAATTTATATTGAGACTATAGATTTACAATAAAGTAAGAGTGAAAATAACGTGGCGACACGATATCTTTATCACATGAACAATTTAAGTAATACACTGCTGGACAATTGCTAAGGACGGATCACAAATTGCTATGTAGCATAACATTAAGCGAGACACGAGGCCTAGTAGGATAAAATATAGTTGCCACACTGTTCAGACATTAGAATAAAGAATATTTATTGTTCTGAAAGTACAAAAGCCGTGAAACATCTGAAAGAAAAAAAATGTTCATTTGATCTGTGTACGGAGAAATGGAACAATGCATCTAAAAGTCAGCAGGCACCTTAAAGAAAGGTATCAGTACGGAATATGTCCACCGTGGAGTGTGATGCAACATTCCACACGTCGTACCATACTTTGCACAACATTATCCAGCAGCTGTTGACGCAATTTATCCCATTCCTCTGTGAGTGCACGGATGAGGGTGTTCTTGTTTGTCGGAGGATAGTTTCGACCAGCAACTTGCCTCCCCAAAGCATCCCACACATTTTCAATGGGGTTTAGATCTGGAGAACGCGCTGGCTATTCGAGACGTTGAATACCCTCGCTGTCTAGACAATCCTGAACAGCGAGTGTTCGATGACATGTTGCGTTGTCGTCCATAAAAATAAATTTATCACCGACAGCACCACGGAAAAGACGAACATGAGAAAGTAGAACTTCATCAATGTATCGTTGGCCCGTCATAGTCCCATTCGCAACCACATGTAGGCGCGTGTGGCCATTGATCATGATGCCGGCCCACACCATGATACTGCATGTCGGATATCGGTCCTTTTCCTGGATATTTTCTGGACGATAAGCAGTACCACTCTCGCGGCAGATCAGTTGGCGTCTACAATCCGATGACAGACTGAACCTACTCTCGTCTGAGAATAGTACGCACGCCCAATCCTGTTCAGTCCAATTGTGATGCTCACGACACCATTGCAAACGGGCAGTACGGTGCTGTCTGGTCAATGAGACAGACATAACAGGTCTGCGTGCGTATAGACTTCCTCCTCTCAAACGTCTGGCAACAGTTTTTCGGGAGATCTGCTTTCCTGAGGCAGCAAGAAACTGATTTGCCACCTGCTGAGCTGTGGTGCGCCTGTTCCTTTTTGCTGATAGGACGATATATCTGTCTTCTGCAGGCGTCGTACTTCTAACACGACCTCTCCCGTGCCGTCTACTACACACATTCCAGTAGTTTTAAAAGACTTCCACAGCCGTGAAACAACGCTGTGAGCGATGTCGAACTCCCTGGCAACATCTGTTATTTTTCGCCCTTCTTCGATCTTTCCAATAATTCGGCCACGCATAAAATCATCTATGTGATGTCGGGAAGACATGCCAAAAATTTTAAGTTCGTCTATTAAATCTTTCCTGTAAAACTTTGACTTGAAACAACAACTGTCCACACGCGTCAAAACCTTTAAAGCTCTTATGAACGCTATCACGTGATGAACAGACGTGGGAAAAAAATTTGCATACTCATACCTCTTCTTACTAATATCCCGCACTTATTCTAATTTTCCACATTTTGCTTCCTTTCATTTTGTGGTTGCTATGGATGATAGTGTTATCCGTCCTTAGCAATTGTCCAGCAGTGTATTATCTTACAATTTGATTCGAATTCCTTTTTTATGTGATATTTTATTTATCAGACATTTTTATTACACGATAAAAATCTTTTATTGCGTTAAAATTTGATAAGCTCCTGAGATTAAAAAGCATCAGTTTCTTAGAAATAAATGAAATAATAACTTTTGAAAAATTACTTTCGGAACTGAAATAACAGATTATATACCTTGTCTTTCGGGAATGTAGACTGGCTGGGTCCACACACATCTTATCTGAGACACTAAATTGCCTCTTTGAAGTTATATTCATTGTAAAAATAAAATCATTGTGTGTGTATTGTCAATATGTTATGAAATACAAGTTGATTCATATCGTGGAATGACATATTGAAATGGAGAACGCATTCAACAATTCTAAACATGCTTATCTTTCCTTTTGAAATTTGAGTTTCGTTACCAAGCAATAACACCTTAAATATGTAGTATAAATCAATAAATCATATAATTTTCAGGAGTTTTTTTAAAATTATATTTTTAAATAGTGCGTTTCAAACACTTGTTAGCCTATTCCTGAAGGTACACGTACCACAAGGTGTATGTAAGTACTCATAAAAAGTAAATATCAATACGCGAAAAAAGAATTTATGTGCTGTAAAATACGTTTAACGCGAAAACGTTTAAGATGAAATATCGGTTAGCACGAAATGATACAACGGTCTCGACAAACTACTATGTATTTTCATGCATTTTTTCTCTTATCACGAAACAAAAATCGCTTTAAATGGAAAAGATTTCCCTTCTGGGAACGAGCAAAATACGGAAATCACTAGCCGGATTGGACTGCCGGATTGTATCATCGGAAGAATTCATTGCAGTAGGGGATGATAATGTGTATACACAGTCCCAATTATGACAGACAAAGACATTTTAGAGTTTGTTGAAAGCTAAAAAAAATATCATTGAGGTAAGATTTTGATCACGAAAATGAAATGAATAGTGCATCTCCTGTTCCCATGTCATCCGAAATGAGGAACATCTTGAAAGATATGCGCAATTATTTAGACGCACATTCTAATGGTGAAATAAATAACAAAATGGGCGACATCGAACAATTTGTTGACAATTTAAGGCTAAAAAAAAAATGCGAAGGAAAATGTCAGATTGTTTTCCAAAAACTCAATAAATGTTTTATTTTTCAAAAAGTTTGAAAATTTTGAATTATATTTCATTAGGTTCTTGTGGACGTTTTTGCGCATTGATTTTTATGAAACACGTGCATATATACATGTCTACGTAAATAAAATGTACTCTAAAAAACTTAATTTTATTGTGAATACATGTTTCTTTTTTTTTTTTTGCAATAACCTTTAACACGAAATTCTCTTAACGCGAAAAAATATTTCAGCCCCTTCAGTTTCGTGTTAAAGCAGCGTTTCCCAAACTGTAGGGCGCGCCCCCTTAGAGGGGCGTGATAACCCAACAAGGGAGATGGGAGCATATCGAAAAGTCGAAAATAAAACTTTATTTAAAAATATTATTCATTTACTGAAAGAAAGCAAAAAAAAAAATACGTTCTGAGGTAACAAATAAATATACTATATTTCTAGAAATTTTTAGAAATATAATATATTTCTAAATGTATCATTACTGCACACTGTATTTGATAATTAATTTAACAATACCAAGTTAAGAACCAGTTTAGCAATTACCAGTGACCCCCGGCTTGTCATATATAAAATTATATAAAAAATTTAATACTCATCATGATAATTTGTACGGTTTGTAATTAAGTTCGTATTGTTGATTTACGTAAAAGTGCATTATTATTGAATTCAATGCATTGTTATTGTTTGGATGGGGAAGGGGGGGCGAAGAAAATTATGATTGGAAATTGGGTCGCAAGTATTCAAAGTTTGAGAAGCACTGTGTTAAAGGATTTTCACTGTTATATGAGCCGTTACCCTGTCCACTTCACTTGGTATTTCACGACATAGTTCTTGATTTGACACTTGCTTGATTCGAAAGGACAGTACTTGAATTTCTGAAAAAAAAGCATAGTTATCATTTACGCCCCGGTAGCCCCTCCCTTGTAATCGATTTCCTCAAACGTCATTTTTAGCAGATTTCTACTCATTAAAAGAAACGTGCTTGCCAAATTCCAAGTATATAAATCTAATTGCTCAAAAACGCGGGAATTTTTTTTTATTATTTATTTTATTTATTATTCTATAACACCCATAAACCCTTTTAGGAGTCAGTTCACACAAATCTCATCCTTACTGGATCTCTACTTAACAGAAGAGACATATTTCCAGGTTTCAAGTTTGTAAGTCTACCAGCTCAAAAATGGGAAATTTTTATCTATAACTTCCCCGCAAGCTTTCTTAAGAGTTGATTTCCGTAAAACTCGATCTTAATGAATCTCAACAAAAGAAACATGCATACCATATTTCAAATCTATAAGCCTAATCGTTCAAAAACGGAGATTTTTGTCTATAACACCAGGGGCTTAGCTACCGCCGTATTAGCTGTATCAATGATAAGGGCCTCTAAGCTACAGGGCCCCGACATGTGTAAATACAGTCCACTAACAAAGCTCTTATAGCTAAAGAATTTTGATACAGGGTCCCCTAAAAGCTAGCTACGACAGGGATCTTTACTCATTCAAAGGAATATACATGCCTAATTTCAAGGCTTTCGCAGACCTCTTGATGAGTAAGGGAATGAATCTTACTTTTTTCCTATATGTAGTTGTAATTTACTATGCCTACCCCATCTCGTTTTGTTACGGTAAATTTTTGTTGCCAATCAAAGACGGTATCAAAAATTGTCATTGTTACAGAAAACTAATCACTGCTTAATAAAGAACCACTGTTATAGAAAATTATATTTTGTCAGTAGTATAACTATATAATCTAGACTTTTATTTATTTCAAATACAAATTCTTGCTATAAAAATGACATAATATTAAAACAAAGAACTTGAGTTTACGAAATCATTGTTTTGTCTTTAAAAAGATTAAGTTCTATACTGCTATACAAAAGAAAAATTTTATATCCAGAAAGTATATTGAGATTAAATAATTCACCTGTGTCAAATCATTAAAAACTGTAATTCACAATATTATTGACAGTATTAATATTAGTATACTGAGAAGAAATTAACGTGTTTCTAATTATTAATAAACCCACCACACACACAGACACAATTTTATGCAAATATTCTGGGAAATTATTTTGGAGAACTTTTACTAAAAGTATACTTGTAGTCTCTGAAGTCACAACGGGTATATTTTTAAGAGAAACGGTTCCATCCTCCATAATTTAGTATGAAATTGCCGTAAAAACCGCTTTAACACAAAAACTAAGGTCAAAATTTATGGGTGCGTGTTATACGCTGGGTATAAATATGATATCTTCAAAAATAAAAAAAAGGGGGTGCGGTTATACGCCGGATTTTACGGTAAATGAAATACGAAAGCCAAAAGGTTGAGTGCTAGCGTATCGCACTTCCACACTACAGGTCCGGGTTCACGGAGAAAAAAGATTTACTCAAAAAGGAGTACGTAGATACACTCAATTTGAAATGACTATAATTGCATCAGATTTGACCGCATGCCTTGATTGAATTTGATTCCTTACATATACTCAACCCCCCAAATGGTAATTAATGCTTTCGGACAAATTAAAAAGGATATTCAGGATTGCAGAAACTCTTTTAATATATCGGCTGCATATTTTGATAATTGGGGCTTAACAACAAATTTAATTCTCATAAATCTTCCGAACTATTTTTCGTATCTACCACGCTACCCGCGGAAGAACACATGAGTACAAGATTGTTTTGATTTTTGAGTTAAATGTTCTCATTTGTATTTCTTAAGTAACTGCCTTTGAACGAAAAATTTAATGGGATAAATATTCACCTTATTTTGGCGGATTAGTGTTATAAATGTAATATAATTTACTTGATTCATAATAAGTCATTTTGTTTAAATTATTCAGGCAAATAATTGTGTTACTTTGGAATAATTTTGAGGTGTCCAGATTTTTAAAATTAAAAGGAGAACGAAAAATTTAAGAAAAAGTTACAACGTAAATATATGAAACATTTTATTAATTCAAACAAAAATGTATTTTTTCGTTTCTCAATATATTTTATAATTTATCGGAAATTTTGGAGCAAAAAAATTACCTTTCATCTTTACTATAAGTACTGCAGCTAAAAAATATCAACATTCAATCTTGATTTCTGACTTGTCCATAAATTACGAACTGAAAAGACTCAACTGGTGCATTAGTTCCAGGGCAGCACAATGTAAATTAAAAAAGAATAACGAAATTTTCTTATGGGATGTGTTTATTTTTGAAATGGTTAAGTATTTCAACCCATCTTATCAATTTCAGCATGTTGATTTTTCCAATTGTTTCAATTTTATTATAATTTAGATATACATTCAGTCTGCAAACTGACCATTGTCAATGATTTTAATATCAGGCATTTCTTTTGATAAAAAAAATCAACACAATTTTCTATATCTGCCCAATTTACTTGCGATAAAGTCAAAAAACACCACTGAAAACTGTTATTTCCTGTGATATTTGTTTCAGACTATTCCTCGATATATTGGAAACATGTTTGGTTCATCTCTGAATACAGAGATTAACAGATCTGTTTTAAAATATTGAAAAAAGGAGGACACTTTTCGAGGAAGGACAGGATCTATAAAAGGAGAATGGTTGATCATCTTAATAATTTTAGCTTTACTTTCATATTGAACTCGAAAATGCCTTGCATGGTTTGAAAAAGGCAAGTTTACAAAATAAATTTTCGTTTTCAATTAGTAATCTTTTTAGACTCTTTTATAAGCTTCACCTGTATGTAACGGAATCTTTGAACTATATTTTTACCCACTCTAAAAGGTCTGATTAATTCGAAATTTTGCACACTTTTCAAGGACTGATGACAATACAATAATTTTGTTCCATTGTCCTGATATGGATCATGACGATTAACAATTTCCCATTTCCAGATTTGGTGACTAAAAGATTAAGTTACTACTCTAAAGCGAAAACACTCATGTCAGTAATTTCTTATTATAATATAAACAATTGCCAATATAGTTTAAAAAATTAAAAAAGCATGCTTTTATTGTAGATCGAACTAAAAAATGAAAAATAAATTATAGTTTTAAAAAACCAAAAAACACGCTTTTATAGTTAATCAAACTAAAAAGTAAAAAATAATTCATAATGTAAGAATAAAATGATTAACGAGAAAATATATATTAATGTCGTGGTAAAAGTGTGGGGTGCTTTTGTTCTACATTTTTACACTAACTCGACATTCCGGGATACAACTAGTAAGAAATTATAACAATTGATATTGAGCACCCCACATTTTTATCACAATGACATTGTCTCGCTAATCATTTTATTCTTATATTAAGAATTATTTTTTCCTTTTTAGTTCGATTATCTATAAAAGTGTGTTTTTTTTATTTTTTTAAACTATAATTTTTAGGAGACTAATTTCTTGTAAGTTTTAAAGAACCTTTTTCGCTTATTAGTAAATTTATGGAAAATGTGTTAAAAGTTCTCTTAAAAAATTATTTAAAGGAGCTTCAACAATTTCAATATACTTACTTTATGATTCCTTTCACTCTCATTTTCGAATATTGAAAGAATCAAAATTTACTGAACAGAAATTACAGAATGAGCAAAATTAGTAAAATCGAATGTTATCTATATTCAAGAATGCTTTTTATTTTTAGACATTACATATAAATATTAAATGTTCTTGATTACTAATATTTAACGAATATTTTGTTTTATTAATAATTGATCGACATTGTTTAAATTGGATTTATCAGTATTCACAACCTTTTGGCGACATTATATGAAATGAAGCATATGATTGGCAATTCAGCTCATATGACACATGCGAAATTGGTATTGCCAACAATTATTGCCATGTATGTAAGTACTAATTTATCTTATAATCCTGCATCACTCATGCAAAAAAATGGCATAAAGTTCTTGCGCAGGGTATCTCACACCCCCAAGGATGTTTACGTTCTGATTATACCATAAAATTTGTATAAAAAGGAAAGAAAAGTGGGAAATACATTATGTTTATTACATTTTTCACTCTTAAATTTAGTTTTTCCATTCTTTTTATAAGGGCATTCAGTACATTGTTTATACACTCCTTTAATCTAGTCGTGAGTGAGTGCGATGTTTTCACGGGATCTTAATTTTTAAAAAATCTTTATCTTGTTAAAACTAAACATATAGGAGTAAACTTTGTTTTTTAAATTAAAAAAATTTGTAATTTATTTTTTATTTTCTCTTATTGTTCCAGCAATATTTTTTTTTCTTCAAAAGCTCATCTGAAAGTGGATAAGATGTGTACCAGTTGTCTCCTTTAAAATTACGTTCTTCCCAAATGTTTTTGTTTCTCTCTATATAAAGCATTTATTTTCAACAGTGTCTCCCTCTTCTAAATTAGAATCGATTTCAGTAGAGGAATCATACTTGCTGTTATACATTTCATTCTTCCTCATAACCGTGAAGAGAATTTCTTCATCTGAAAATCTTCCCTTTTCTAAGTCCCGTGATCATGCCTGTGTGATCTAGAACTTATGGAATGATTATAAACCATACATTTTTTGGAATATTTTATTAGAGCAAGGAGTTTACATGAATTTTGAAATGGAGTTAGGCTTAACAGAGAAAATCAACTGGTCCTAAAGGAAGGTAGAGAAAATTTAGGTACTTACATATTATCGCAACAATGCCAATGTTCAGAATACTTCATCAAGTTGGTGACCCTGATCTTCCATGTGTTGTACATGCTTAATTGACACAACCACATATTTAATTTCATATAATCTGGACAATAAAGTTGCGATAATATGTAAGCACCAAAAATTAATACAGCTTTGGTACAAAAACTCTTGTATGAAGGCATGTTATATACGAGTAAAAAACATAAGAAATCTGAGTAAGGAAGACCTTTGTACCTATAGGGCCACCCCATTTTATTTGAATAATACTTAGTTCTAAGTTTTATTACTCAGTTGAGTGAGTGGGAACACCAATTCCTACTTTGGCATTCATTTTGAAATTTTTCAAAAGAAAGCTGTGGTTAGTTATAAATGTAAAACATTTTTACACAGTCTGAAGTAAAGTTCAGTAGCTCATCTCTTTTTATTGTTGTACAAAGTAAGTCAAAAATTTTCTTTGAATTTTTTTTCTTGTACATAATTTTGTTTGTAACATTAAGTACTAAATAAGATTTTAAATAAATCCTCTCTCCATGTGGATTTTCTGCAGGAGACATTTTGTATAAAATTACCTAGTCTTGTACATGGGGCCACATAGTTGCCTTGTACCTAGGTACAATTGCAATTAATATTCTTTATGTTATTATTTTATTGAAAAAGTTTTCATGATAAAAAGAGGAAAATGGTCTTAATTATCTGAACCATTTTGATTTAGTCAAGTTTTTTATTATTATTGGATGTTATTAAAATGAGAGGAGTGTACATTTTGTTCTGAAACTTTCAACATGCTTGATTTATAAAAAAATATGTTAGCTACCATTATTGTTATTTTTGAGGATTATTTTGTTTATACAAACATAAGAATTCGTTTAATTAACAAAAAAAAACCCAATTTTTTATAGTTATAAAAATAATATAATTCTAAGTAGTCAGATTTTTACGATATTTCAATTAAATTTTTAATTTATCAATTTTTCTCTTAATGAGCAATGATAGATTCCTAACCTTTTTAGATACCTAGAAACCCTGACTGAATAAAATGGTCAAAACCTAATGCAGATAATATAAGAATTATCAGATATTGAAGATTCTCACATGATTCCACTGATGATGCAAATTCTACAGTAACTGATGTAAAGGATACTATTGAAAAGGGGGACTTTTGTTTAACAAAAATACAAGGCAAAAAAACTAAACATTTTTATATGGCAGAAGTAATAGATGTTAAAAAAGAACACAAGAGTGTTAAATTTCTGAAGAATATTGCACGTTCAAATAAGTTTCTTTATGATAAAGAAGAAACTTATAAAATTGGCTACAGACATATTGTGTTCAAACTGTCTAAACCATAATATGTTGATGCTTCAGAACGACAATGTATACAGCATACTTTTGGAACCAGTTTCTAAAATTAAATGTTGGATCAAAATACGTGCAATTCATTAATAATTTGACACATTGCAATTTAATAGGTTACATGATAAATCAATGTATTAGCTGATATTGTTTCTTTTATTAAATTTATGTGTGTATGTTTGTTTTCTATTGATTACAGAGTGAAACCTAACTTTCAGAGAAAGGCCCTAGGTACAATGATATTGTACCATTTCTGAATTTTTTAAAAACCTTTTATTTCACAGAATTTAATATTTTAAGTACTTATATTTACAATTGGATGGTAGTTAGTATAATGATGAGTGCATATCAGTTTCACACTTTTAAACAGGCCAGGGGCTCTGTATTTGTGCATTGAAAAAATATGGCCCTAGGTACACAGGTTTTCCCTACTTATATATTTTTACAACCTATTGGCAACGTTATATGAAACGAAGCACCTGGTTGCCAATTCAGCATGTACAACACAGGAAATTGGAGGGTACTTATGAAATATCGCATTAATTGCCAACTCTATTAATAACTTAACAAGTTGGCAACCTCAATGACACACTGAAAATTGGCAACTAGGTGCTTCATTTCATATAATGTCGCCAATAAGACGTAAGTATCAATTGGAGTTGTCAATTCAGCGAATTATTATTAATAGAGTTGGCGATTGTTTTGATAATACGTAAGTATTGAAATCTGTTCAGTCTGACGTACATGAAACACCATAGTTTAAAAAAAAATGCTTTTATAGTTAATCGTACTAAAAAGTAAAAAATAAATCTTAATATAAGAATGGGTTCAGTCCTAGGAGAGCTCACACCCTTGGGGCAAATTATTTTGGTTAGCGATAATTGCACCATCTTGGTAACTCTACTTTGATACATTATGTATGGTAAGCCTAACTATTTCTGGAATTTTTGTATTTTGTCAGCGGGCATATCGAATTGCGTCATTTTGTTGTTGGGCCCCGGGCTGGAAGTATGGCACGTGTGTGAGTGGATATACCTTTGAATTTTGTACTTTGTTGAATGCAAAATGTAAGAAAAATTGATTGAATGGTGTATGAAGGAAGTACTGATTGCTTTGAATTATGAATGTTCTAAATGTAATGAGCGAATGGGATTAGACGAACGAAAGAGTGCTGTTTTGGATGGATTTGAACGGAGATTTTGAATGAGTATGTTCGACCATTACCTCGCAGAATATTTATGGCCGCGCTCCCACGATTATTCTCTTAACGATGAGGCCTTCAAGGCTTTTTGTTAAAATCCGCTGCCATGCTGTACCCTCCACTCGAAAAAGATCAGCAGTAAGAAAATAAGTGCTGTTTTTTTTTCATCTTAAATACGTTTTATTAATTTTTGTATTGTTTACATATATTTTCATTACGATCCACCTTGTCCCGCTATATTCACTTGCTGCCATCTCATTCTGGCTTGGCGCTTTTTCGGTTTGTCGCCAAGGGTGTGGGCTCTCCTAGGACTGAACCTAAAAACAAAATGATTAACGAAAAAATTAATGTCATTGTGGTAAAAGGGTGGGGGACCCTTGTACTACATTTTTACACTAACTTTGTATTACAGAATAGAACTATTAAGAAATTATAACAATTGATATCAAGCACCCCACGCTTTTAAATGCAGTTATTTTATTTTTCCATTTTCCCCACATTCCAATTTCCACAGTTTTTCCTGGCATTTCTAAATACCTTGTGTTCTGTTTTTATTAAATCCTGGCACTCATATTTTTCTAATTGGTTTTCTACAAAAAAGTACTTACATTTTTGCTTCATAATGTAATTCCTCTTTTGTCAGGAATAAGCCATTCTTTTAAACTATTTTCATGTTGAGTTCTTATTGCGAGACCATTATCTTAGATTGAAAAATATTGGATACCAAAATCTTATTTGCAGCAATTTCAAAACCATGCCTAAAAGATATTTGGTGTGTAGTGTACTGATGTATATATTGTTCCAATGTGTGGTATTTTTGAACAGCAGTTTTTATACATGTGAACTTCAAAAAAATACATGCCTTCATGTGTAATATTTAGAAAATCATACTTTTTAAACCTGTTATCATGTTTCTAGATGATGAATGCTTTATTCTTAATTTACACACACACACATTAATTTCATTTCTACTAGTAAGCAAATAATTCAATATATAGTACATTAAAACAATGGAGTTGACTATAGTATCGATTGTATAGTGTTTATAAAAAATAACTTATAGATGAAGGTATGTGGTTTCAAAAATCTCACTTATATTCTTGTTATTTTTTGAATGTATGATATATATGTATGTGTCCACAATTTCCAGAATAAATATTTCAAAAATATGATATTTGTTTGTTTTATTTTTCTTGTTTACAGTGAATCATTGAGAAAAAAAAGAGGCATTGAAAATAAAATGCTGTATATTAGATTATGGTTCTACTGTTTTAGTTGTTTTTACATTCTTCTAAGGACTGAAATTTTTAAGTATTTTAATTTTTGATTAAAAAACATTAACTTAAAAACTATAATATTTTTTTTCTTTGGCGATAGCAGAGTATAAAATCAGTTGATATGAATAAAAAACTAGCTTAATTTGTAATATATATATATATTGCAATACATTTTTCTATATTTCCATCTGGATGAATGTGTTTCTATTTAAACAAAACAATTCATAAAAAATTACTTACACACCTGGACCTAATGAGTGTTATTTTAGTCAAAAGGTTTTTTCTTCGTTACGTAATATGTAAAAAAACTATTTCTTTCTTACTTTGTTTTGAAATTTTTACTATATAAAATCTGTTATTCATCCTAATGTTTCCAAGATATTTCTAATAACTTATTATTGAAAGACTGAATTTAAATAAAAGTTAATTTTCTGCTTGCATAGGATTTTAAAAAGAAACAATACAATTCTTTTAGAAACATAAATATAACTTTTAAAAATTTGTTTAACTATTTCATCGAATCTATTTTTGTTATTTTCAGATTTAAATCTGAGGTATAAGTTCGAAGACAAAGTTTTTGATCAAATAATAGTTGTATTTTTTTTCTTAAAGTAAAATTTTTGTTGGTATTGGCGACATTATATAAAACGAAGTAAATGGCTGCTAATTCAGCGCGTACGAGACGGCGAATTATCTTGAACGTTGGCACTTTTGCGATGATACGCAGGTACCTTTTTGTAACACAATAAATGCAAAAAGAATTTAGATTTTCGAAGTTAAGTGGTAAAAATTTCATAAATGTAAATTAAATAATATATAAGATAGAAAAAAAATGAAATTTATATATACAACTTAAGTATCACATATTTAGATCCCTTTAAATTTGATTTGATGTATATTTTTATGCTGAAAATTCGTATTGGATACAACAGTATCGAAAAAAAATAACACACAAACTCATATTTGACCCATAAATACTCATAAATAAGTGCATTACACACTCATTTAGCTGTTATATTCCGAAATTTGATCCAGTAACAGGTTAAAAAATCAGTATGCGATGTTCACAATTTTGAGTATATAGTCGTTGCCAAAGATGAGAATGGGCTATTCTCAAATTTGAGTATGTTTGCATCGGAGCTATTTTGAGTATGTGATGTATTCAAAAGTGAGTATTTTGTACTCCGTTCTGAATTACGGTTTTTCGCAGTGTTCTATTTCCGGGCTGGGCAAGATCGACTCAGCCTTTCATCCCTACTGCAATGGGTCTATAAATGAGTACCACAAGCTTGCTTCGGGACTTAAACACTGGGATCTCGCTTCAGACTGACCACCTGATCGGGACATCTGCTCATGCACCTCAGCGCCCAATGGCCCCGTATACTGGGACGGGCACAGTAGGCCCTGGCCCTCATGGGCTGTTGCGCCACTGAGTTTGAGTTGACACCCAAGTATAAGCTAACTCTACTTATTTTTCCCAATCTTGTACCACGGCTCGACTAGCAAAATAATATGGCCACCAAGTTTACAATCGTGACAAGATGTCTAGCGTGATCGCTTGCAGGAAGGAGGAAATCATGTACCGATTGAAAGGGAATGACGACTATCAGATTATTTAAGGAAAAAATAGATAAATCAAATATCGAAATAAGGAAAACTTGCAACACGCTGATTCACAAACAAATCTAAATTAACAAAAAGAAATCTCGTTCATACAGTAAAAGAATACGAAAAAAAATTAAGTCCTGTTTTCCCATTACTGCATTAAAATTTCTTAATCAGCCTTAATTTATTTAGCTTTGGCTATTTGAAACGTGTTAACATGGTCTGATTATTTTAGTTTAATAATCTGTCAAACAATGGACGCGAGATCGATCGCTTATAGTTTGATTTGCGGAGTTTACTTCTATTTTTCATTTATTCCCATATTTAAAAACCTCAATTTCAAAAAATTCAAAGCAATGCACTAACTATTAATTGACTGTTCGTTATAAAAGAAATTCATATTTTACACGATAAATAAGACCAAGTTTAAATCCATAAAATCCGGCGTGTAACCCGCACCTATACTTTCAAGCTTAATTTTTAGGCACATCCGCAGTAGAACGCGCACTCTCTTCTCTTTTACGAAGAAAATTGAAAAAATTTATACAATTTCTCTTGCAGTGGCGCAAATACGGGGGCGTACTAGGGTCCGGGCCCCCTCTCCATAGGCCTTGATTTTTTTCCGATTGGTTATAATCCTATGTATATATTACGTAAAATTATGTATGTATTAATAATTTTATTAATTAATGCTAATTATTTATTGAATAATTTTAAATTGTTTTTGTTCCCGAAAATTGACAAAATCGAAAGAATATGTTGGGCGGTGTATCGGAGCACGATACCAAAATGGTGGACTTTCGACCCTGGACCCCCCTCTGAAAACTGTGTGCGCTATTGCTCTCTTGTGTTTTGAAGTCATTTATTCCAGGTATTATCCCAGACTTGTCAAAATAGTTTTCTTCTAGAACTACACCTCTTTTGTACATAAGGCAAGTCATTTCTCTTAAATAAACAGTATTCCGATACACTGTAGAAGTATAATAAGTTTTTTAAGCTTTTATCTTTTGTTTTTAAAGCTATGTTTTTTATACCCGCACCCTTAAGTTTCGATCTTATTTTTTGAGTTCAAGTGCGCGTTATACGCCGGATTTTACGGTAAGTTTAATGTAATTTATTTTTTCGTAATATATAAACTTTTATGACATGCATTAGATAAACATTCGAAATAAGGTTGTACACATGAGCTATTTTATGATTATGAATTAAGAGGTGTGCTCGTGAGTTCTAGCTATTTCACAATAACTAAATTGCATAGAGATTTATCAACAACTATTTTATAAATGGCCGACCTATATATTACAGGTCAAGAATTAATCAGCATATTTCTTAACCATGCCAATAACTTGGATTTTTCCCAATTTCAATAGGTAGTGAAATTTTAAAAGGCCCCATTCGCGGAAGAATAGTTTTTCAAAGGAGACAAGGTATTTTTAGCTACACACCTGGAATAGTTCGGACATTCACTCACATTTCAAACAATTCTTTTTTCACGTAAAAATTTACTACAAAAGACCTCGCCTTTCAAATTCCAGGTAGAACGCTGACTTATTACAACTTTTTCCAGAAAATTCAGGGAGCCGACCATACATATAAATGACTTCCAGCTAATAGCCTGAAGGAGCGGAGCATTTAGACCAATTCCATTCTCCTTCGACCTTTTATTATCCCTTCTTCAAGGGTCTACTTTTGAGTACGGGCCCAAGGCCTCAAGGAGTCTTAAGACATCTCTGCTCACCAAGAAAGCTGAAACATTCCTTTTAATTGAATGAAGAACTTCAGAAATGATGCAAAATATGACAATGAAAAATAAAACTGCATTGAAAAAAAGTGCAGACATTTTTTTTTCTCTAATATTATTATAACAATTCATTCAGAAGGCCATTTCGAAAATCCTGAAGTTCCCGAATAGCTTTTAGCATCCCCCTCGTTTTGATTTGGTTGCTGTTCAAACATATAATTTCAAATATACTGCCACTATTTAAAACTAACTGAGCTCTCTGTATTCTACTTTCAATAGATTGCTTTATGGTATATTTCCAGCGAAAAAATCAGCTTTTACGCTTGTTCTTTCGATTGAAAAAAATGAATGTGTTACGTAAGGTAGATTGGTAGTAAAATGAACCACGAAAAGCGCTTTAAATCCGGATAGGGTTGGAAAGTGAATCAGTAAAAAAAAAACCATTAACAATGTATATAAACTGTTTTATAGTTACAAATGTAAATGGCTCTTAGTTGTTACATCTGACAGCGTTTGAGTGCGTAATGCACCACTTCTTAAGACCAGTGTCCTTGGTGTGCGTAACACTTTATTCGCCGTCTCACCTTTCCACCGACCTTGGCCATATCAACAGGTTGGCGGTGCGGCTTTTTTTTTTCTCCATCCAGCCTCTCCTTTTTGAATTTACAATGGCTTTATGACTGAGCATTTTGAAAGCCATTGGCAATCCTCCAAAAAGAAAAAGTCCGGTCTCGACATGTTCCCCAGCGAAAAATCTGGGCTGCGAAATGCTCCCCATTCTACGTGTCAGGACTATGATAGGGAGCAACAAAGAGAAAAGTCACGGGATTTGGAACTGACGAGAGTGGGATTGAATAAATTTAAAATCTGTGGAGGAATGTTTGTTTTGAAATATAGTTTTGATGTGCTCCCTGTATACTAATTAGGAAATGCAGGTATTCTATCCTTGCACAGCCTCCATTTTGGATTTCTATTTTTTTCCATTATTATTTGTTTATTTATTTTTACTGCCTTTGTTGCTGTTTTTTTAGTATGCATAACATATCGAATGAGATTAAAATTGGTACATTTTAATATGTATTTATTAAGACTTCAATATATCATTACTTATGCCTGAAGTGGGCAAATAGCGCCCCGCCAGAAGTTTTTTTGCGATCCGTCAAGACATTCAAAAAACAATATAGAACAGAAAAAAGTTCTTTTTTTAGTAACACCCTTTTATAAGCTTCACTTGTATGTAACGGAATCTTTGAACTCAATTTTTATCCTCTTCAAAAGGTCAGATTAAGTTGAAATTTTGATCCTTTGTGTCCAGGGTGAGTGAATGAATATTAACGTCGCACTGTTCAGCTACACGAGCGCTTTTGGCGACGGACCACTTAATTTTGAACCATGGTGAAGGGCACCCCCTCTCCTAACTACCATACCACACCAACGGGAGAACGTTTCGGCTCTCGACAGATTTAACGTGCATCGCTGCCCTACACGGCGGGTCTTTAGTGGTACTGGGCTCGAACACATAACATGCCTGCCATAATCCGATACCTTGACCATTGAGCTACCGCAGCCCTTCCTTTGTCCAGGACCGATGACAATACAAAAATTTCATAATTTTGTTTCATTGTCCTGATCAAGATCATCAGGGGATTAACGATTTCTCATTTCAATATCCCATCCCGCATCTGGCGACTAATTTCAGATACCATTTCCAGAGTTGGCGACAAAAAGATAAAGTTACAACTTAGTTCGATTAACTATACAAAAGGGTGTTTTTTAGATTTTTTAAACTATAATTTTTATTATATTTTTGAACAACATATATTTGTGAGCAAGCCGGCTGGGTGGCGTACTTGGTTTATCGCTGGCCTTTTTCGCCTTTGCTTGCAGGTTCGAACCCGGTCCAAGTCGGTGGATTTTCATGATGCAGAAAATCGACAGAGTCCATGTCGTATGATTATGCGGTATGTTAAAGATTCCTAGAGTACCTGTTTAGCGTGGAGACTCTCACCTAAGTTAAATTCCTAGTACAAATTCGCATCGTCAGAGCTCTGGTGTCTCCCTCTGGGGGAAACTGGGGGCATCAAAATTACATCGTGGCAATTAGTATCCACCTAATGATGCCGCACAGTGGCGCACACAAGGAGGGTCCTGGGGGTCTGGACCCCCCAACCCTTGATTTTTTTTCAGATTCATTATAATTCTAAGTATATAGTACGTAAAATTAAATTAATTACTTGTTATTAATTATTAATTTTATTAATTAATGCTAATTATTTATTCAATAATTAGTTTTTTACTGTGTTTTGTTCCCGAAAATCGACAAAATCAAAAGGAGCATGATACAAGAATGGTGAACTTTCGACCCCCCCCCTTGAAAAAATCCCGTGTGCGCCACTGCAACGAACACATATTCGGAGGTGATCGGGGATACACCCTTGAAATTATGGATGAAATTTTGACAACTGCTAGAGATCTGGAATTGGAGGTGAACGAAGAGAATAACATAGAAGAGCTCATAATGGGACATGAAGATGAACTGACAACAGAACCCCAAGAAATTTTGAATGAAGAACACCAAGAAACTCAACGAAATGTGTCTCCTTTTGAACAAGAGGAAGACGAAAGAGGACCAATGCCGACATCTGCCATTAAAGATCTTTTGAAAAAGTGGGAGGATGTCAGAGCAATGGTCTTAGAATGGCACCCAACCCAAGCTGATGTCAGTCGGGTTGGGGATCTTTACAACGACATTGCTATTAATTACTTCCGGAAAATCCCGAAGAAGAGAGAAAAGCAATCGACATTGGACATGTTCTTCAACGCCCCATAAGCAAAAAATGAAAAGGACTGATTAATTTGCAAGACTATTTGTATGTATTATTTTTCAAAAACTTACTAAGAAATTATACATTTTTTAAAATTTAATTTTTAGAGTCTCCAGAACGAATTAATCGATTTCGCATAGAAGTCTATGGTGAATCGATGATCGGTTAACGAACAATTCGGATAGCGAACATAGTCTTGGAACGGATTATGTTCGTTAACCGTTCACCCACTGTAAATGCAAATTGGCTGGTAGTAACTTGAGGCTTTGATGAGAATTTTAATAAGAAATCTAGCTCCTGATTTAAAAAAAATGGCTGGGAAGTTTAAAAGGGTACATTCGTCTCACATTAAAGTAATTCTAAAGTTAAATGTGCTTGCAAGCTATAAATAGGAAATTAGCATAATGAATAATTCAATAAAACACTGTCACTGTTTTATATAACTTATACAATTTTCATCGGTTTTTATGGTACAATTTATGCCTTTTTTGAGATCCAAAGTTAACTAATAAATACAATCGTTTAAAAAGGTGCAGCTCTCAGATATCTTCCTCTTCAACAATGTGGCCCTCGAGTCAAAACAATTGCCCTAACTGACTTGTGAAAAAAAAAAGATGCCTCATAAACATGTAATTGAAATGAGATATAATTTATTAGCATGGCTTGAAATGTTACGAAAGGAAAAACGGTAAAAATGAGTTATTAATTAGTAATAAAAAACGAATATTATATATATATATATATATATTATACACAATTTATTAAAATACATTTAGTGCTTTTATATGAAAATAATTTAAGATGACAACTGAATTAAAATAAATTCTAATGTTCGTTATCTTTTATAAATATGCTTTTCAGTTCTAAAAAATTACTAAATGAATTTTAAAAAATATTTTTAAGGATAAAAAAACTCTCTTAAGATGAGAGAGGGGGGAGGAGGAGGAATAATTATAACAATAAAGAAACAAAAAAAAGCTTACTAACTATAAGTTTTTTATAATGATCTTGAGTGAATGAGTGTTTATAAACTTTACAATGTAAAGGAACACGAGAGCCTTTTCATTTTGAACCACAGTCAAGTAACGAGGGGAACATTTGAGCTGACACTCCCTCTCCAAGCTTCTGCATCATGCTAACGATAGGACTTTGAACCTTGGCAGATTTAACGTGCACCACGAGGACGCGGAAGGCTAGTGGTCAAGGTAACGGACTCGTGGCTGGCGTGTCATGAGTTCGTGCCCAGCCGTCTAGGAAAACGATGCACGTTAAATCTGTCGAGAGCTCAAACGTCCTCCCGTTGGAGTGGTGTGGTAGTTAGTAGAGGGGAGTGCCAGCTTTGGTATCGTGACACCTTTATCCACTTCCTGAAGAATTAATTTTATTTCTCTGATGCTCAAGGACTTATATTTTGACGCAAGAAACGAAGTTGCCAATGCGTCTGATCAACATTACAAATGTACACTGTTCAAGGGCATGGGGTCACGAGACAACTCCACAGAGGGTGAAAGGGGATATCAAAGATGTTTCCATTGAACTGTATAATGAGTTTCAAAAGTTGCACATTTTGGACGAAACGACCAGAATTCTATTGTTCTCGGCGAGTTAAGCAACTAATAAAACCAGTTCAAGATTTATGACCACCATAAAATGAGTTAAAAGAGAGAATAACTTGAAATGTGGCCAGAAATACTTTCAAAATAGGGAGGAAAAAAAATTGAATCACGAGAGAAAAAGTTCGTTATATAGAAAATGGACATCGCAATTGGGAGGTTATTTTACGAAGAAAATCGTGAAATGTTCTTGGTTCGAGGAAAAAATGCGCTTTATAGAAAAATTCGCAATATAGGGGTTCGTAATATGGAGGTTCGATTGTATATTCATTTTCTATTGATAAATGTTTGTCTCTTATTTCCATGTCCTCAGTGTAGTTAGACTTCTAAGAACTCAAACCATAATGTATGAAAATCAAAAGAAAGACTCAGAGACAGGTGAAAAGTAGGAAACTTTCTAAACTTGCGTAATTCAAAAGGAAAGCAGCATTCTCGTAATCGCCGTAACGCAATATCTTCGTACATTCTGTAAACACGAATAAAACTTTATTTACGGCAGAACCTCGTTAATCCCAACTAATTGGGATCATCCGAATTAATGAAAGTCTGGCACCCTATAAAATGTGTGGCACATAGTTAAATACTCTCTTTAGTAAATAAAACACGTATTTTGAAATAAGATAAAGCAAAATAATAAATAATTTCACGAGGGATTTCAAATCATTACATTATTTACATAATTTGTTTTGTTGCTTCTAATGCCACCCGTTTGACGTAGTCTGATCGAGGCCAACGAAATTCATCGATAGGCTAAATGTACGCCTATCGTTGGCCTTGAGCACCATACAGGTGACAGTACGAATTAGCTCGGCGATATTCCCCGAAGGGAAATAGATGGAGACTCCACCGATCTCCACCTCCACTATTTAGGCATGGAACTGAAGGGGAGGGAAATATTCTCCAACCCCCTGCATTCGTGATTCAGCCCGCAAGACTTTCGGATCCACTGATTTAACGAGCACGTACTCCGTGTGCACTCGGAGGGTACTTGGTGGCATCGAACCCTGGCCTTCCAGTCTGGAATCCGACGCTCAAACCACTAGGCTACCCTCGGCCCTACATGATTTGTATTGGAGAAAACTGTTCGAATTGTGACAGTTTAGTAATTATGAATTTTTAAAATAGTTCACCAGATTGATTGTTTCGTTGGCTGTAAGGAATGTGCAGCAACATAGTGGAGACCACCTTATCCCCGGACATGAGTGGAGACCGCCTCATAACAAAGATTATTGCTAGACTAAGAATAGGTCATTGCAGAGGAAGGAGGATTGATAGGGATAGTAGAAGAGAGAACTTATAAAAATTGGGATAACTGTTCAGATATAGAACTAACACCTGCTCATATTTTTGACTGTTCAACTATTTTTGCAGCTGTACCTGAAATAGGGGTTTTCGTCAAGAAACCTCTATGAAGATAACATGGAACAGATTGCCAGAACAGTCATCTGGCCCCATGATATTGTCTGATTTGGTCCCTTCATGGACACATTATCGTCATCATTCGAATTAATGAGGGACCGTTTTTGGTTGATTGATTGTTTAATTAATGTCGCCCTTCAAAGCAACGCAAGGGTTGTCGGTGACGGACATCATAATTTTGAACCACTGTCAAGAGACGGTACCTGAGCTGGCATCTCCACTCTACTCATTTCCACAACAGGCCAACATGTGAATTTTAAGCCTTGACAGATTTAACATGCATCAGCCCTACTCTCGGCAGGTCTTTCATGGTACCAAAATAGCAGATATAATATAGGTCACGAGTTTGAGACCATTTTGCTTCAGCTACAGTGGCAGTGGAGTAGCGTACACCCCCACATCGTGAAAGGGGGGGGGACAGGATTCTAGGGGATCCAAAACCTGACTGATGCCAAGTACGTATTTACCCAATTTATAAAATATTAAAGGCAAAACCTGACTTTGCAGGGGAGCCTTAATATTCTCCGTTACGCCACTGTACAGCAGCCACCACTAACATGCTTTTGAAGTTGAAAGAACTTAATATTTTGTTCATTGCCATTCTCGCCTTTACAAAATGGTTCGATATTATGAAATGTTTTGCAAATAGGGTTTATACGTTGTTCTAGTGCAGGGTTCGACAGACTTTCGAGAAGGAAGAGTCAAATTGTCATTGAAAGAAGATATCCAAAGTGTCTAAGAGCCACATTTATATGCATATCCGTGCACAGCCGAGAGCGGTATACCCCTCCCCTTTCAGTAGCGATCGTGATTAAGATTGTCATGCTCCAATTAATATTTTTGAGAAGACTTAATTGTTTTTTAATAATACAAAAAAGTAGAAGTCTTAAGAGGCTCAACCACCTTTACAAAGACCCGCATGCAGCTCGCGTGACACGATCTGTCCTCCCAAATCTTGTGCGACACTTTATGGAATCAAAACAAAAGACCGTATAGCTAATCGTAATAGTCAAAGGAATTTTAATTTTGCCATAAGAATGGTTTTGTATGAATGATTTATTTACCTTGAGGTTTTACGAGAACAGTTTGTGGCAGACTTTGTAATTTGGAACAACGGCCAGTTATGACACCTAGCTAGCATCTCCACTATTCCAACTTCTATTGCCCACCAGCATAAGGATTTGCATCGACAAATTCAACGTTCATCATGACGAACCGTTAGTGACACCAGATCTCGAACTTACGACTCGTCAGAAGCAACGTCTGCCAGAAGTTCATGGCCATGACCACTCATAGCCATGATTTACTTAAATGATTGTATTATTTTTATGCATTATCCTGTGCCCATTTCTCTCTTTCATTAAAATAATGAAATACTTATCTGGATACTTTTTCTGAACTCATAAGCGCACACACTCTCTTGATAGTAATTTTTTAATTGTTTATTAAATTACATGTAAAAACATATGTAAAAGTTCTTTGGGATTTAAATGCAGGATTTTGTTTTAACTTCTATCAACATATCTGGTTCAAAACTACGAGGTGCGTCGCCAAAAGCCCTCGAGTTGCTGAATAGTGCGATGTTAATATTCACTCACTCACTTTATTAACATATCGATACATATTTAAGCTAAAAAGTGGCACACAGTGATTGACAAAAATTACATTAATTCATGATCTGTAAATGTAAAAAAAACGAATTCCGATTGAAATAAAAACGTTAAAATATGCGCAATTTAACTCTGATTTTACTTTCAATCTCATTTGTGTGTGTATTTCATATATTTATCAGTTATATATAATTTATTCTTATTTTCTTAAAGCTATTTTGAAGGAACTCTTCGTATTTTTCTTTTGCTCTTATGTGAAAGGTAGAAAAAATCGAGAAATAAATACAATTAGCTGATAAACAGCACGAACAATCAATTTCCTTATTGTTTAAAGGAAATTTTTTCACTTTCCTTCATGACGTCAAGTGTCCTTGGAATTAATCTCTACAATTTTCAATGAAATAAGATTAGTAATAAGACCATTGATGATATGCGTCATAATTTTGCACATCGTGGAATAACAGAACCGACATCAGAGCTCTTTTTCTCATATCTTTAATACGATTATTTATTTGACCGGCGTGTTATGAGTTCCAGCCCTAGTGCCACTTAAGACCAATCTTGCAGGGGGTACGATGTTAAATTTGTCTTGTGAGAGTTACATTAATGTCCCATTGTAAAGCTATACAAGGGCTATTGGTGACGAATCTCAGTCAAGTGACGAGAACGACACCAGAGCTGGCCTCCTTCTTCAAGCTACCAAGCCAACATGAACGCTTTGACCCATAACAGATTTAACGTGTTTCAATCCCCTCTACACAGCGGGTCATCAGTGGCGACAGGGTCGAACCCACGACACGCCAGCCACGAGTTCATGACTATAACTACTAGTTATCATGGCTCCATAAAATTTGTCAGGGCTGCGGTAGCCCAGTGGTCAAGGTATCGGATCATGGCAGGCATGTCACGAGTTCGAGCCCAGTACCATTAGACCCGCCGTGTAGGGCAGCGATGCACGTTAAATCTATCGAGAGCTGAAACGTCCTCCCGTGGTGTGGTAGTTAGGAGAAGGGGGTGCCAGCTCAGGTGTCGTCCACGTCACTTGACCATGGATCAAAATTACGTGGTCCGTCGCCAAAAGCTTTCGTGTAGCTAAACAGTGCGACGTTAATATTCACTCACGCACTCTCTCACCCATAAAATTTGTCGATGCTCAAAGTCTCCTAGTGCCGAGGAGTGGTGGTTTGGAGAGGGGAATGCCAGCTCAGGTCCTCGTAGAACGAGGTTGAGAATTACGAAGTCCGTCATCAGTGGCCCTCGTGTTTACAGTTCGATGTTAATAAACACTCACTCACTCAAACCATGCCTTGAATGAGAGCACCCAGATTTAAATTTAGAACAAGTTCAATTGAGGGAAGGGGAAAGAGAGCAATCACAATTTAATAATAAAATATTTAAAAGAGCCAGAGTTTCGTAACATATATTTTTCTCCACATCCATGAAATTTGAAAATTTCTAGAATCTACTAAATCAGCGGTTCTTAAACTGTGGTTCGTGAATCCCTGGGAGTCCTCAAAGCCTTTCTAGGGGGTCCGCGAAAGTCTTCCATTTAATGTTAAGATTTCCTTCTTTTGCAGACTTTGAAGGGCCTCGTGGAAAAATTGATAGATGTATCATCCTAGACTAGATCGCTAAATTTCCCCCCAATGAAAAAACTCTACTAGAACATGCATTTCGATCAAGGATATTCAGTTCTTTTAATTGTTAGCAACTGCATAGAGATTACTACAACGTGGTATTTTTAAAAAGTCGTAGGAACACATGTACAAAGATAAGTAGCAGAGACAGTCTTAGAATTATTAATAAGGTGACCAATCGTCCTCCTTTAGGGAGGACTGTCCTTCTTTTATATAGGTCCTGTCCTTCCTTAAAAAGTGTCCTCCTAATTGTCCTCCTTTTGAATATTTTAAAACTAATGTTAATCTCTATTCAGAGATGGACCACAAACATGTGTTTCCAATATGTCGAAGAATGGTCTGAAGCAAATATCACAGGAAATGATGTGTTTGACTTCATCGCAAGTAAACTGGGAAGATACAGAAAATTGTGTTGAGTTTTGGTCGAAAGAAATGTCTGATATTAAAGTCGATGACAATTGTCTGTTTGAGTAAATTAGAAGACTGAATGTATATTTAAATTCTAATAAATTGGAACAATATAAAATCAGCATGCTAAAATTTTGTAAAAGATGGAAGGAAGTACTTAACCATTTTTCAAAAATGATCACTTTCCGTATGATAATTTATTTATTCATCTTGAGTTTTCGTTGTGCTGTCCTGGAACTAATATGCAGCAGTTGAAAGAGTTTTTTCGGTTATGATTTTTGGGCAAGGGAGAAATCGAGATTGAAAGCTGATATTTCAGCTGCAGTACTTCCGTAAAACTCAGTATAAAGGATATTTTTTGTTCCGAAATTTCCGATGTATTAGAAAATGATATATTGACAACAAAAAATATTCAATGAGGAAATACTCGTTTAAGTAAATAATTAAAAGGAATGCAAGCGTAAATAGCGTATTTTTGTTTGAGTTAATAAAATGTTGCATATATATGTTGTAACTTTTTCTTAAAATTTTCGCGAGCGTGCTTCCTTCTTTTCATTGTAAAAAAAATGGTCACCTTATTATTAAAGAAACTTTATAAAGGGTGTTTTTTTAGAAGTATAGAACTTTAAATTGCAATAAAACAACGATGTATTATTCGATTGACATGAATTTTTTTTATTCGAAAGATAATCTTGTGGCATTGCATGTTAAATATGATTTCCGGCATATGACTGCCACGGCTGGCTCGGATGTAGTCCAATCTGGACGTCCAATTTTCGATAACTTTTTCCAACATTTGTGGCCGTATATCGGCAATAACACGGCGAATGTTGTCTTCCAAATGGTCAAGCGTTTGTGGCTTATCCGCATAGACCAATGACTTTACATAGCCCCACAGAAAATAGTCTAGCGGTGTTAAATCACAAGATCTAGGAGGCCAATTCACAGGTCCAAAACGTGAAATTAGGCGGTCACCAAACGTGTCTTTCAATAAATCGATTGTGGCACGAGCTGTGTGACATGTTGCGCCGTCTTGTTGGAACCACAGCTCCTGGACATCATGATTGTTCAATTCAGGAATGAAAAAGTTAGTAATCATGGCTCTATACCGATCACCATTGACTGTAACGTTGTGGCCTTCATCGTTTTTGAAGAAGGATTCCACCAGCCCATAAAGCGCACCAAACAGTCAGTTTTTCTGGATTTAACGGTGTTTCGACATACACTTGTGGATTAGCTTCACTCCAAATGCGACAGTTTTGTTTGTTGACGTAGCCATTCAACCAGAAGTGCGCTTCATCGCTAAACAAAATTCGCTTATGAAAATCGGGAACAACGGCAATCTCGTTTTGGGCCCATTCGACGAATCTACGCCTTACTTGATGATCGTTTTGATGAATTGCCAAACCAAACTGAGAATAAATCACTTGACAGCTGTTAAATCGGTCGCCATCTTGGAAAGTAATGCCAACTTAAACTTCTATACCTGGAAAAAAAACCACTCTTTATATAAATCACCCAGCCATATGTTGGGAGTCGGGGGGAAGGGTGCTCAAAATCTTGGAGGTCCGTGATGTCAGGCTGATACATAAAGGGAGTAGCGGTCAGTCTTACATTAGAGGTAACACCGAGTTAATCGATACTCAATTAAAAATTAAATTTTTTGTATTATCTTGTTAAGCATTTCTTCAATTAACTTATAAAGTTAGTAGAGGAAACATAAACAAATTGTGGAAAATAGATTTTATTAAATCATTTCAAAATTTTTATGTTAAGGGTACTAAACCTAAAATCTCTTAGTAAAAACTATTCACCTAAATTTTTAATTTAATTAAATATTCGTGTAGTAAAAAAAGAACTCTAATCCTTAAAAATAATGGATAAATTCTTAAAACTTTTTAGTTTAGAATAACGTGTAATTAATCCATTGTGTGGTTTTATTTTGAACATTGATATTTCGGTTATCAGGATTTTAACAATGTCGCAAATAAGAGAATTAAAACTATTTTTTTTTATAATAATCAAGAGCCAAACTTTTTTTAAAAAACTTTCTTTTTTTAAGACAGAGCTATATTTTATTGTTCGTAGAATATTGTATGACGAAATTTTAAAGTATGTGTAAATGTCAGCAGTTTATTGCTAAAATTACGTTTTTTTCTTATCAAGCAGGAGTAAAAATTTTGTTCTAAATTACTTGCTTAAGCCTTCCTTCAATTAAATATTAAAATATGTGCAAAAATAGTAGGGGAGGTTTTCTTAAATTCATGAGCACTTGTGTCCTGGACATAAAGTGAAGTACTAAGGGATATTTTGAGAAACGTTTAAGCTTGATTACCTGTCGTGCCATCTAGTGGTCTTAGAAGGAACTTTGGCGCTTATTCACGCGCAGCACACACGCGCGTATGCATGTATATGTTGTATGCGTATGCATATATACACTGAAACATAACTCAAAACAGAATTTTCCGTTAAACGGTTTGAAACACTAAATAAGAGTTTGAATCAAAACTTACTATAGACTTGTCGAAGAGTTCTAAAAGTAGATAATCTGAATCAGTAGCGCACATAGGAATTTTTCAAGGGGTCTGGGGTCGAAAGTTCACCATTCTTGTATCATGCTCCTTTTGATTTTGTCGATTTACGGAAACAAAACACAATAAAAACTGATTTTTTAATGAATAATTAGCATTAATTAATAAAATTAATCATTAATAACAAGTAATTAATTAAATTTTACGTACTATATACATAGAATTATAATCAATCGGAAAAAAATCAAGGGCTTTGGGGGGTTCGGACCCCCAGGCCCCCCCCCCTTGTGTGCGCCACTGATCTGAATTCGAATTTACATTAAAACATTAAAAATTTAACATTTGAACTTTTTATTGAATATTGACATTAATCATTAGCTTCTGAAGTTTTTTTTTATAACTTAAAAGAAAGAAGATTCTGATAGAATGTACGGAATTCCAGGCTACGTGACGATTAAATACCATTTTGTTTATCATGTCAAACATTTTTTGCTGGCAAAAAAAAAAAAAAAAAACTAATTAGAAAAAAATGTAATTACCAATTTTTTTAAATACCTTATTGTAAGTCCAATTTTCACTAAGAAAATTATTTGGATATTAAATGCATCGAGATCTGCTTCTAATAGTTGTTGCATTTGCAAGCGATTTTAATAACAGGAAGAATAGTACATGTTGCTTATTATTTTATTGAAGGTAGACATAATAATTATGGCTTAGGGCGAGGTATTAATTGTTATTTTTATCTTAAAACTTCAAAGAATAATTATGGAAAAAAAAGAAATAATACTTTTTAATTAATACTGAATGATTATTATAAAACAATACCATTTTTAGTATAGAATTTAATTATGGAAGAAATAGCATTTATATATTGTTAATGATTATTATCTAACTATATTTCAAATGATAATTGTTTTTTAAATATAATTAAACAACTTATTAGTATCAAAATAAATTTTAATTATGTTGAATTGAAACTTGAAAATGTACTCGTAAATTTTTAAATTCTGCCTCTCTCTATGTATATACTTAAATACATACACACACATGCACATACACGCCTTCACACACATATAAATTCTCAGCGTTCTTCTTTTGAAGTTTATATTCAACTGTTGTTGGCAACTACTTCCAAAACCAGTTTTTTGTTAGTCAAATACTTTTAAAAAAACATAAATTATAAGAAAACAAAAATCTCAGAAGAATTTTTTATTCGCAAAATTATTTGATCTTCAAAATCAATATTTGTACCATACCAAATATCGCTATGTGTTTCATTTTTACTAATAATTTTTTGCTCAAAAATTAATAACCTTTTCATGATCAAGATAAGGTTCAATCCAGATGAATACAAAATAATTTTATTCAAAAATAAGTAAATTGACATTTGGCAAAACTACAACGGTCTCTGTGTTTGCCTATCTTCTTTTTTTAGGATGAATATTTTCATGCTTTTTAAGAAAACAAAGCATTCGAATACTTTTGTCTCCCGTTCGTTTATAACCAAATTCGAATGACATCTGCCAAATTTCCTCAAAGCATCGTGAAACTCCACGAAAATTATCGTAAATCAATACAAAGACCTCCACACTCTCGCCCCCTACGCATTAACAGAACGCCTTTTCCGTGTTGTCCGCCTTATTCAAATAAGCGTCCTTTCATCGCGGTAGTGGTACAAAATAGAATAATTATCCTACTAAGTATATACGTGGGCGTAATTATTCGCCATACAAATTTTTTTTCTCTTGTTAATTGATTCATAGCTTGCACTAAACTAGAATTATTTACATTGATTTGGGGGCTGCATGAAACACACACACGTGTGTGTCTGTCAGGGGCGTAGCTACCACCGTATCAATGATATGGGGCCCCCAAGTTACAGGGGCCCCAACATGTGTAAATATACAGTTCCATTAACAGGGCTCCCATACCTAAAAAAGTGCCCCGGAGGAAATTTTGATACAGGGCCCCCTCAGAGCTAGCTACTGCAGTGGTGTCTGTGTAGATCAGACATCATACGATATTACGGGCCACATGATCTATTTTATATCAAATTGGGGGCAGCATGTTTTACATGTTAAAAAGATTATTAAACTAGGATTTTCAGAATGATTATATTACGTATTTATTAGACTCAATGTCAAGCTCATTGTAAAGTATGATATGTAGACATGGTCGTTTTGTATTTCATGTTACTTTTAAACTTAAATTATAAATATTTAATACTTTTTTATGAAGACAAAAATAAGATATAATAAAAAATACAGTTTAATATTACTTTTTAGACGATACTTGTCTTCATTTTTCGCAAAGTAAGTCGTCAAAATTTCGTTGAACAACATTTATCATCAATTTTTGAAATTGATGATAAATGTTGATCAGGGTTAATCTCGGTGGACCTTTTGAATTTTTGCTATTTTTCATTGAAAAAAATGTTGTTTGCTTAAATAAGTGTTTCCAAACATAGTCATTAATGCGAAAAAAATGATAACATTTTATGAAACCCATCTAGAGATAAATATGCATAAAAGTCTGGAATTCTAATTTCAATACATTTTTGATTCAGCACACAAATTCCCATTAGATTTCAATTAATTCCATTTGTAAGCTTACACCAGCAATTTTAATTTAGATAAATATATAAAAGGATTAAATTGGTAATTCACACAGCTTTTAAAATTAGAAATTCTTCTCAAACAAATTCCTTTTATAACTATAACTATTTAATTTTTCGAGCGTATTTTGTAAATTTTAATTTTGTGAGGATATAGTCAATAGATATTGACAGCTTTCAAAGTGAGACTAATTTTCGTTTTCTGTTTGTTTTCTCCAAAGTGATGACTTGTGTTTGCAAGCATTAATATGATTAAAAAAATATTATAGCAATTATCAGTGGCGCACACAAGGGGAGGGCAGGGGGTCCGGACCCCCCCCCCAAAAAAACCTTTGATTTTTTTTCCAATTGACTATAATTCTATGTATATAGTACGTAAAGTTTAATTAAATATTTGTTATTAATGATTAATTTTATCAATTAATGCTAATTATTTATTTAATAATTAGTTTTTTATTGTGTTTTGTTCCCGAAAATCGACAAAATCAAAAGGAGCCTGATACAAGAATGGTGAACTTTCGACCCCGAACGTGAAACCAACGTGGCTGTATCTGTAATTCTTTAAATAATTAGTTTCAATCAATTAATCTTAATTAATCATAATTAAATTATCGTATTTTTACCCAAAACAATAGCGTGTAGAAAATTTCAGCTCAAATGAGCGCTTTAAAATGCGAGAAAAAAACCTTTACAAGTGTTGACACAAGTCGCCCAAAATGACGAAAACGTGGCTGTATTTATAATTCTTTGAATAATTAGTTTTAATCAATTAATTTTTGTTAATTATAATTAAATTTCTGAATTGTCATCCAAAATAATCATGTATATAAAATTTCAGCTTAATTGAGCGCTTTAAAATGCATTTTATTAACGATTGAAAATTCCACCAAGATAAATAAATATATAGAGCCGTCTCGTTCCCAACGGTGGGGCATGGCAATATTTTGGTGGGTCATAGGCAGGGCGTGCATTCTTTGGCTGACTTTACCAAAGACTATGGTGTAATTCGAGAATGAGTTATTAACAGTGAATTGTTTTGTAGCGAGTCTGTGAATGTTCGTGTTAATGGGTACATAAAAATATTTGTATTTACTTAGCGTTCATGCTTTAGGTTTTGACGCGTGTGGTACACACACACAAAATATTTCCGGTTGCCCCAGACAGAGCCAGGGAGTTTTCGGTCGACCAAGAAGAGGGTCGGTGGGACTCAGGTCGTCAGAAGAGCTAATGTTTTCTCGTCGAATTAGCGTGCGTGACATTCATTTTGCACACATCTCAGCTTACTTACGTTTAGCCCTGTGTCCACCATAATACCGCGTTGCTCTGTATTTGCTTATAATAATATGTGGCTATGTGTGAATTAATGTGCTATATTACAATTTGGGAAATTAAAGAAAAGGAATGTATTATATTTTTATTTTATTTATGTATCAATTGATACCAAGCAAATGGCCTTTTAAACTTCCTTCAGATGAATAACCATAAAATGTTGAATAACAAAATTTAAATATCACAACAGGGGAGCATCAGAATTTTAGAAATGCCTAGGTGGGGCGTGGCCCAAAATCGGTTGGGAACCACTGATATAGAAGGTGTGAGCTAATAGTAACAATTGAGAAAAAAGGTTTATATCGCTCCGTAAGCCCTTCCCCTCTCCATCAAAATCAATTTCCGCAAAACATGTTCTTAGCGAACCAGTCTCTCTTACTCATCACGAGATTTCCGGAACTACTATACCAGAGGTTCCCAAACTTTTTTGTCTCCTAGACCCCTTGCCATGTTTTTTCAGTTTTGAGAAGACCTCCGCTTACTTAAAGTCGAATTTTTTTCAAATTTATCAACTTAAATATCTTTCTGATAGCTGATATTCAATCTTACTTTGAAAGAATTAAAATTTTAACTGTAATGAAGTATAGTATCTGAAACTAAAGCAGCAAGTTCATTAATTAAAAATTTAATTAATGCATATCATAATTGAATTGCAAACAAATGCTTTTAATGGGAGGGAAGAATCTGGTGCTCCAATTATAAATTTTCAACATTTGGCGTATCTCAATCTTGTCAAGTTTAATCCTAAATCTCCTATGCTAGTAGGGTCTAGTTTTTTGTTAGTTTTGTAGATTTGCAATCTCGCGCTGAAACTTCTTCTCACCAGGAAAATCAATCAAAAACTTTCTCATGATATTCCATAATTCGGAACAAAAATATCATGTATATCTTTTTAAAACCAAAATTGACAATCTTTTTTTCAATTTTGACCATATGAATTCATTGCTTACTGCGGCATTACCATAGCAAGGCAATCTTAAACCTAGTTTCAAGATCTGAATAGAAGGCATTTAAATGTCGAACGTAGTTTTAAACGTCCTGACTAATTGGGTGTGTGTGACAAATTATAAAATCGAGAAAATTCGTGACTTCCAATATTACACTTCTTTAGTTTAATTCTGCAAAGGAACGCTGAAATGGTCCTTGTTTTAATAAATTTAAGCTGTTTTATCTTGTAACTGCAAATTAACATTAAAATCACGATTTTGCTTAAGAGAGCCATTATCTTAGACTTCTATTTACACCTCATGGACCCCCAAATTATTTTTTCACTGACGTAGGCTCCTTGCAGGTCATCATAGACCCCTGGGAATCACAATATAGACCATTTTGGAAATCACTGTATTAGATTAACAGACTTGAAATTTGTATAAGCATATTTCCTTTGTTGAGTAGACAACCTCTAAAAATTGGTTTTGGGGAAATCAACCTCTGGGAAGAGCATCATAGGGACGTAAAATACAATTATACTTTCTTTTGAGAAATTCGAGTCCTGTTCTTTTGTATTAATTGTAATGAAATTATTATATTGTCAAGCAAAATAATCCTGTATACAAAATTTCAGCTCAATTGAGCGCTTTAAAATGTATTTTATTATAACGATTGAAAATCTCACTAAGAAAAATAAATAAATATATAGAGAATGTGAGCTATAAATAATAGGAAATGAAAGACAGCCATACACAACATCATGATATACCGGGCGGGTAACGGCTGGTTATATAATACATTTTCTTTAAAAAAAGGTTGCAATACATATATTTTATTTTGTTACTTATTGTTTGAAATTATCAATAACCAGTATTTTCTTCAGAAAAAAAAAAGTGAAGGTTAAATATTTTTTTTACTGAAAGAAAGATTATAAAAGGAGATTGTCACAAAAATATTTCTCAGAATTTATAGATAAAAAAGGAACATAAAATAGTTTCAATAGCCTTGCTGTATTCTCAAACTGTAAAATATCAAAATACGTAACTTAAAAATTTTTTTTTCGTCTAAGTAAATGTAAATGTTATTAAACACATTTTATATTTTTGTAAATCGCAAATTCAATGCCAGAAATATATATTGATGGATGAAACTTTTTAGCAACAAAAATTGCCGAACAACTTTTAAAATACAATTTGAATTCTACCAAATCAGATATTTCCCAAGATTTCAGTATTACACTTTAAGATCTTTTCCATCTGTATTTTCTTAATCTTAATAGTACTACTAACTTTTGCCTAATCCGAGAAATGTCGTTTTATTTATTTGTTCTTATTAGTTAACATTTCGTAACATATTACGAGCTATCACATTTCAAGATAATTTATTTACACTCAATATCTTATAAATATCCGTCTCAGTATGTATAAGTAGCGCATTTCTTACCTTCAAGATCATGGTAGCCTAGTAGTTAAAAAGTCGGACCTCTATTTAACGAAGTCGCTAAATCCCGGAAAAAGTTCGTTATAAAGAGATTCATCTTTTAATATACTTTATAAACCACATAAAACAAATTTTAAATTAATTAACACTATATAGTAAACAAAGTAATTATTCACGCCTTTTTTTAAATTATTATATGTTTATTTTATATATCGTACCCATCAAAAAAGAAAGAAAGAAAAACTGCAAGGAAAACAAGAGAAAAGAATGCCGAAGAATAACTGTATTTTCAATATTAAGAAAATAATTTTATATAAAAATAATGAATTTTAAGGACATTTTCTAATTTAAAGTATACAAGTAGTATTAAGCATACATTATTTTATAACTAGAACACGGGGACACGGGACAACTCCACTGAATGTGAAAGAGGATATCGAAGAAAGTCGGCTTCTTTTTTCGGATAGGGTAACCACGTTTCTATGCACATGTGCACCTTTAACATACTACGTCTTGTCTCTGGTCATCACCCCGGCAACCTTTGACACCATGAGAAAACCCCTACTCCGCCCACGTGTAGGAGTGACAGAGGCTCGAGTAAGCTTAGAGAGAGCAGAGAAGAAATCGGATGGAAAACTTCGAACAGGACGGATGCAATCTCCTCCCTCACAAACAACAGAATTTGAACTTTAACGAACTAATCAATGCTTTTAATAACTTCAATGTATTTACTGTAATTTAATAGCTGTGACGTAAATAAATCAAATATTTAAATTAATAAACATCACTCACTCTGCCATTATTCTTCTCATACGTCACAACTCACTCATTCAGTATGAGCAAGCAGGAGAATATTCGTGAGGTTTAGTATCCCCTCTAGAATGTCGAGAATATTATACTTCAGGTTGATAAAAGCATAGATTAACTCCTTATTAGGACAGCCAATGTTTTAGAAAATATAAATTAAAAATGCTTGCGAACGAGAGTATACAAAAAATATCCTTTTAATGTATTTCAATACTCTAAAAATTTAAATTATTGCTTTTTAAAATATAAAAATAAAATTAATGAAAAAAACGAACCAAGATAATAATTTTCTACACTTTTAGGGGCTCATAACTATGAGGACAATCAGGTTTTTCAAGTTTTATTTAACTTGTGAGCGAATAATTAAAGATCTCCAAAGAAATTTTTAATTGCCGCTCAAACTTGATTCATAAATGAACTTCGTAATCCTTTCGAACAGACATTAATACTTCGCAACCTCCACTACCAAATGAAAATCTATGTCAATGAAAGATGGATACTAGTTAAAATATCTGAAGGAATAGAAATTACGAGAACTCAAATGAGAAAAGTGTGTTCTTTACGTAGGAGCGGAGCTTCTATTACCCGCATAGCTAAAAAAATTCGAAGATTTAAAAACGCTGTAGAAAATATTATCAAACGTTGAATTTTGGAACATACATCGAACGTGAAACGTACAGGGGAAATCTGGTGCAAAATCAAAGCTGTCTCAGAGAGACTAAAAACACACCCATCCCGATGCTCGACGAAAAATTTCCACTGCTAAAGCAGTCGGTAATTTGAATGAAAAAAAGCTTCGAGGCCAGAAGCAGTTATAACAATCGAGATTTCTGAAAAAATGACCAAAAAAATCATTAAACGATAAACATAAATTGATACGTAGAGAAAATGTGCTATAAAGTGAATTACAGGCTAAATGATGTCTAAAAACTTTTTATATTTTCCAATGAGAAATGCTTTAATCTTGATGAACAACAGATCGACTCAATAACAGTCAAAAGACTACTATTGTGTCGATCTCAATTAAGATTAAGACCGCAGGTGAAGAATCAGTTTTTAGTTGGATCTCATATGTTGTTGGGAGCAGTTTCAGCTAGAGGCAAAATCGGTTTAGTACTTTTTCCAACTAGTTAAGAAGTGCGAGTATCAATGGCTTTAGGTATGCAAATCTTTGCATTTTGTTTATGTTTAGACAGTAATTATTTTAATTTTTAATTACATGGAGCTCCCACCGTAGTAATAGCAAATATAAATAATTATATAACTATTTTAGAATAGTAAAAATAAAATTGATTTCAAGGGGGAACACCCATGAATATTTTGACGTGGCCATCTAAATCTCATTACCTAAGCATTATTAAAATTGTTTCAGCGTATCTTATTAAAAAATGTATATAAATTTCTGGAACAGCAATTCATTTCTGCAATACTTAAAAGAAACATTGAATATTCTATTACAAAAGGATGATCCGTAAAATGTTAACTCCAAGAATAACTGTACAAAATGATGAAAAAATAAGCTGTAATTATAATTGTGAACTTGTAAAAAATTATTTGCCTTAATTTTTTTTTAATCAAAGAGAAAAATTATAAAAGTTTATAAATATTGTCTTCACTTTCAATTTGTGTCTGTATCATTCAAATGCAATTTCAATTATTACAAATTATATTTATTTCACCAATAGCTTTTAATATTATGTTAAATGAAATATGTATTATCCTTATCAGTGGCGCCCACAGGAATTTTTCAAGGGGGGGGGGTTGAAAGTTCACCAATCTTTTATCATGCTCCTTTTGATTTTGTCGATTTTCGGGAACAAAACACAGTAAAAAACTAATTTTTGAATAAATAATTAGCATTAATTAATAAAATTAATCATTAATAACAAGTAATTAATTAAATTTTACGTACTATATACTTAGAATTATAATCAATCTGAAAAAAAATCAAGGGCTTTGGGGGAGTTCCGGACCCCAGAGCCCCCTTGTGTGCACCACTGATCCTTATACATATGAGAACTAGTATATGTTTATATCTTTATATTCAATGTTAAATTATTATGTTTTTTGAACTATTAATTTTTTCCCTTGTTTGTAAGACAACGTATGTATAGCTTGAAATTTTAAAAATCAAAGTAAAAATGACTAACTCGCAACAAAGAAAGGAGAGCAAAATTTTTTTAATTTCTGTTAATATTTATAGAGAGGAGGCAGGAGAGAAGGAGGCAAAAAACGAAACTTGCGTCGGCCGGGAGTCGAACCCGGGTCAACTGCTTGGAAGGCAGCTATGCTAACCGTTATACCACCGACGCTTCGGGAGAAATGAAACACGCGTCCTATTGAAACAAAATGCAATACGTTTTGTAATGGAAAAAGAATTTTCGGAAGGATTGTGTGTCGCCCTAGTATTTTCCCGAAGTGCCTCGGATGAAGGATAGATAGTAAAAATCGAAGCTTGTGTCGGCCGTTAAAAAAATAATTCTTAATATAAGAATAAAATGATTAACGAGAAAATTAATGTCGTTGGGTTAAAAGCTTGGGGAGGGGTGCTTTGTACTACATTATTACACCAACTCAGCATTTCGGAATAGAACTAGTAAGAAATTAAAACAATTGATACAGGGCACCCCACGCTTTTTACCCCAATGACATTAATTTTCTCGTTAATCACTTTGTTCTTGCATTAACAGTTATTTTTTTACTTTTTAGTTCGTTTTAGTTTTTTTAAAGTATGATTTATTTTTCATTTTTTAGTTCGATCTACAATAAAAGCATGCATTTTTTGTTTTTTAAACTATCATTTATTGATTGATGAATTAATCTTAAATGCGTCATTTTTTAGAAACTAGAATACCCATTGGCACCCTATCAGTGCGTCGATTTTACTTGGTTTGCAAAATGTAGGATCAGCCAACTGAAGGAAATCTGGAAGAGCTAAGTTTCAAATATTTCATATGATAGAAGATTTTAAGTCAATGATATTTTTCACTAAAAGGAGCTCAAAATTCTCTCTGAAACTTGCATCAGTATTAGACACAAATGTACACTTTTTAAATCGAAGAGTTTGTGAGAAATTATTATTTTTTTTAATCCTGTGACCTCTGAATCTATTCTCAGCTGTTTTGGCAAAATGAAGCTACTAACTAAAATTAGATATTCGCGGGTGACAGCGTCGAAGGCGCTTATACCCAGTTGGTAAAATGAAACAATGAATGATGTTTCATTCCACAGGTCCGACAAGAGAATTTAGAAAAATAGGCTATGTCTGAGTTTAACGGTTAGAACAGTGCTTCTCAAACTTTCCATACTTGAGACCCAATTTTCAGTCATAATTTTCATCGCGACTCCCTCATACAATAACAATGTATTGAATGCAATAATAATGTACTTCGACGTTAAAGTTACACAATGCGATTTTAATATTATAAACTATACATATTATCAATATATGTATTATATTTTGTATATGACAAGCCCATAGAAGTCAATAGTAATTACTAATCTTGCTTTTAATTTAGTATTAATAAATCAATTATTAAATGCTTGCCGCACTTACACATTTATAAGTATCATATACCAGTGTGAATATGTATTTTAGTACTTATCATGTCAGAATGTATTTTGTTTTGCTACCTTTTGGCAAATTAATAATTTTTTAATATCTTTTATTTTGGACTTTTCGATATGCTCGTGCTCACAAAATTTTCAGAAACGCTGAGTTAAAGCATAAATAACTTTTCTTTCACTTACACGAGTCTTTTTATTTTATTTCTATTTTCAGAAAAACTACAGGATTGTTTATAATTTAGTAAGAAATGGCTGGCGCAAACGATTTCGCTAATATAGGGTTGTAACAATCTTTTAGTCGCTAAATCTGGAAATGGGATCTGGAATTAGTCGTCAAATCTTGAAATGGAATATGGAATCAGTCGCCAAATCTGGAAACAATATAATCGCTAAATCTGGAAATGGGATCTGGAATTAGTCGTCAAATCTTGAAATGGAATATGGAATCAGTCGCCAAATCTGGAAACAATATAATGAATTAGTCGCCAAATCTCGGAATCCTTATTCCTAAGGATCCTCCTGATCAGGACAATGAAACAAAATTATGAAATTACTGTATTGTCATCGGTCCCTGACTAGTGTGCAAAATTTCAAATTAATCTGACCTTCTAAAGGTTAAAATCGAGTTCTAAGATTCCGTTACATACGAGTGAAACTTATAAAAGCGTGTTAAAAAGTGCAAGGAAAGTAGTATTTTCGTTCCTATTTTCTTGGTTTTTCTCAGGATGCCTCGGAAGCAATGTTCAGCTCATTTTAATGAGATGCACTAAAAACAAACGCACACACAAAAAGAACATTTCTTATATCTGGAATTTTTTTCCCCTTTTTTCATATCCCATGGTAGAACCAGATAGTTAATAACGCAATCGGAATCATTGGTTTATTTTCAGCTGTTATTTTAAACTACATTTTATGCATTTTTTTTGAATAAAAAAATATAGGCCTTTTTTTTACTGTTTTCTTAAACTCTCTGTGATCGTTAAGATTATAAAATAACTGTAAAAATTCGATACAAACACATCAAAATGCATTCACTATTTCATGTTTTGCATCTTTCTATGTCCTTCCGGGGTTTACTCTTTCTTTAAATAAGTATAAGATTTATGCCCTTGTGTCGCTGATGGATATTTTCTTTTTTCTTCAATGTTTTACCGTCTTTGATAAACACGGGTTCCCAAGATGCTTTAGCGATTCTTCTCTATGTTCCATCATTTTCCTTGTAGTTTCATATTCTCTTTCCTTCTTTTCTTGCAGAGTTTTCTCTGAATCACAAACATACGGTTTTGTGTGGCCGCAGTAGCCTAGCGGTCAAGGTAATGGACTTGAAGCCGGCGTGTCATGAGTTAGAGCCTAGTACCTCTGGAGACCCGGCGTGTTGGGGAGCAATGCAAGTTAAATTTGTCGGTAGCTCAAACATCCTCCTGTTAGTGTGGTGTGGTGTGGTAGTTAGGACAGGGGGTGCCAACTCAGGTGTCGTCCTCGTCACTTGACCATGGCTCAAAATTACGAGGTCCGTCGCCAAAACCCTCGAGTAGTTGAATAGTGCGACGTAAATATTCACTCACTGACACGGTATTGTGTGTGTGTGTGTGAATTAGCGAGTATTCAGCACAATTTGGCTGAATTTGGCTTTAGCACAATTGGCGCAGTTTTCCCTGCGCCAACCGATGTAAACAAACACCTAATAATGTCTTTTGAGTCACAATTTAGGATCAGATAAAATAAAATAGAATATGTATGACATATAGAGCTCAAATGGTTTCTTAGGGGGCGATATGTGGGTGAATTTAGCAGATCTATGCTGCCTCTAGTCCAGGGATGGCGAACCACACTGGCACGCGTGCCATTGATGTCACGCGACATAATATTTTTGGCACGCCAGTGATCAAAGTGGTTTGCGGTTTATTTCAAAATTTCGAAGTTCACTATGAAGTATTACGAACAAACGTGAGTGATCGGTTGCAGGGAGGCGGATAGTACACTCATTTGTTATTGTCTTGCCTTAGTTGCGTCGAAGACTACAATTACTTATGATATAAAGTTTGTCTACGCATAGCATTCAATTTTATTGACACAACTGTATTTTGAAGTTTATCTGTGCTATATTTTCGATTTTTAACTGTTATTTAACATGGCTAGTTCTACAAGAGAGCAAAAAGGGCAAGATAGTAAGTGTAGCAGAGAATTTCAAATTTTTTGGACCGAGAAACATGACATTATTGGTAAAGACGACAAAGCGGTGTGTGTTTTGTTTTCGAATAGTGGTATGCTGAATATCGTCTGTAAAACGGTATTTAGAAATGAATCACAACCCTCTTGTCAAAAAAAGTGAGCTACAGCAAAAAAATTAACTGCTTAGAAACTGCTTGGCAGATAATATATATTCATCATGTATTCTACAAAAAGTAACATCTTACAATCCTAATATAAGTTCTCATCCAATCTGCAACAAACACAAAACTCACAATAATATTACTTTAATTTGAAAATTACACGTATTACTAAAGCCTCTATTACTATACAGTGCAAAAAGTATGTTTTCGTAGTAAATAGAGTTTTGTTAGTATTTAGTTTTATTATTTTCCCAATAATCACAAGTCAAAATTATTTGATGGCACGTCTATACTTCATTACAGACTTCTTTAGAAAAAATGGCACGTTGATCCATTAAGGTTCGTCACCCCTGCTCTAGTCTTTACAACTCTGTACTTCTCTGACATTGATAGCAGTCACTCGAATCTTTTACGATAGAAACCGAAACCAGCTGAGTAAACGAATCTAAAGTAGGCTTGTGAGGCTACATGATCTATGTTTCAATCAGTAAAACAAAGTACATGTGCCGCACATTTCCTTCTTTATAAGTCGTCATTTGTGGTCAAAGAGTGATTACCCAAGGACAAAATAATGTTAATATATAACAGTTTCATTATTATTTGTTTTGAATGTTTGCTTTTTTCCCTTCTAAAATATGTATAACATTTCGAAGCACGTTTAAACACGCCTATAAAAAAATAGGATAAGGTTCAAGTCATTCTTGTAAAAAGTAAAAAATCTTTTTAAAGAGTGTTTATTATTGTATTTGAAAAAATAATAATTTTAGTTTATTTAATGGACATGTGTAAAATAAAAGTTCCATTGTTATATGCTGAAATTCACACTAGAGAAGTATGCATTATTACTTAAAATACAGCAAAATTAAAGCGTGGGGAATCTAGAGAGAATTTAAAATACTTTTTTACATATTTCAACATAAATTCAATTTTAATGTTATTTGTAAAATATTTCGCAAGTCTGCATATAAGATTATATATTTAATATCAAAATCAGACTAAAAAACCCTAACTAAAAGATGGAGACTAAAAGATGGAATTTGTTTTATAGATTATCTATACTTGTAATACTTACATATTTGTTTCTTCTCCCTTGAAAATCTGGATTAGTTTAAAATTGAAGCGGAGAAACGATTTTCATTCTTTATCTGCTTATTTAACTAATGATTGATGAGGTCCCCCCTTTCTCCCCTTTTTTCTTCTAGATTTTTTAAGTAATATCCGACGCGATAATCACACATTCGATTAAATTTTGAAAAACATTTTTCTATAATATTTTGTATTTGATTCAGTGGCATATACAGGAATTTTTCAAAGGACGGGGGGGTCGAGGGTCGAAAATCCATTATTCTCGTCTCATATTAAAAAAAAATACGCCACCAAGCATATTTTTTTTCGATTTCATCGATTGTCGGGAATAAAAAAACAGCAAAAAATAAATTATTGAATAAATAATAGCATTAATTAATACGATAGATTATTAATAATAAATAATCAAATTTTACGTACTGCATCGAATCAATCGAAAAAAAAATCAAGAATGATGGGGGGCGGGGTCTATAACCGTTGATATTCCTTTAAATATTGATAAATATTGATGTTTCTTAAGATTCAATTCCCTTAGCACTAATATTTTTTGTATATCATTATCACCATTTTTGAAACATTAATACTTTTAAGTTCAGTTAATGCCATCATTTTGAACTTGTTTCAAGATACCACGAAAGGAAGATAATTTTCTTCCGTCATGGCAACGAGTGCTAAACTGAAAGTGAAAAACGAGAACAAAAACTTAAATTAAAACGTAAATGTGAACTAAAACTTAAATTAGATGTAAATGAGAACTGACACTCGTGACGGCTCTATCCGCGTCCTTTCTAATAATATGTCCTCTTGGGACCTTGGATCTTTAGTCTTCGAAAACTATTTTATTTCCAACGAACTCTCTGAAGAAGAAAAAATGATTTTTTAAATTAGGTATGCTTTTTAGTCTAGGCTTCCAAGTTTTAGGGAGGGAAAGTGTGTGAGAAAGAGAAGATAGATTACTAGCGGATCAGATATTAATCGAAATAATTTTCGTCTTCTGATACTTAGCGCGTACCTCGTTATTTATCCACATAATGAATGTTTCGATTAGGCGCATCTCTTATTTAAGATCGCTTGAACTTGTGTTGTTGATAGTGTAGTAAATAAATTGAGTGTTTTGAAAATGCATAGTCACCCTTCACTTCCTCCTCTTACATCTCTAGGTGAGAATGAGAGAACCTCACATTTCTCACACATTTAAATTAAACTTAAATGAGAATTAAAATTACAACGTAAATGAGAACTAAAATTAAAAGGTAAATGAAAACTGAAACTTGAGAAGAGAGAAACGTGGAGCTATAGATGCCTCGGAATAAAGCTTAAATTCTTCTAATTTGAATGTGGTATAAGTTGTGTTTTTTAAATTTAATCTTTTATTAAGGAACCAAGAAGCATAACATTTGTCTATTCATGTTTTTCGAAATGGGCTTGATAGTAAAGGGTGTTTTTTCAGAGGTATAGAACTTTAAATTGCAATAAAACAACGATGTATTTTCGATTGACATGAATTTTTTTTTATTCGAAAGATAATCTTGTGGCATTACATTTTAAATATGATTTCTGGCATAGGACTGCCACGGCTGGCTCGGATGTAGTCCAATCTGGACGTCCAATTTTCGATGACTTTTTCCAACATTTGTGGCCGTATATCGGCAATAACACGGCGAATGTTGTCTTTCAAATGGTCAGGCGTTTGTGGCTTATCCGCATAGACCAATGACTTTACATAGCCCCACAGAAAATAGTCTAGCGGTGTTAAATCACAAGATCTTGGAGGCCAATTCACAGGTCCAAAACGTGAAATTAGGCGGTCACCAAACGTGTCTTTCAATAAATCGATTGTGGCACGAGCTGTGAGACATGTTGCACCGTCTTGTTGGAACCACAGCTCCTGGACATCATGATTGTTCAATTCAGGAATGAAAAAGTTAGTAATCATGGCTCTATACCGATCACCATTGACTGTAACGTTGTGGCCTTCATCGTTTTTGAAGAAGGATTCCACCAGCCCATAAAGCGCACCAAACAGTCAGTTTTTCTGGATTTAACGGTGTTTCGACATACACTTGTGGATTAGCTTCACTCAAATGCGACAGTTTTGTTTGTTGACGTAGCCATTCAACCAGAAGTGCGCTTCATCGCTAAACAAAATTCGCTTATGAAAATCGGGAACAACGGCAATCTCGTTTTGGGCCCATTCGACGAATCTACGCCTTGCTTGATGATCGTTTTGATGAATTGCCAAACCAAACTGAGAATAAATCACTTGACAGCTGTTAAATCGGTCGCCATCTTGGAAAGTAATGCCAACTTAAACTTCTATACCTGGAAAAAAAACACTCTTTACAAGCTGTTCCATTGTTTTTGCTTTAGTTTTTACAGACTTCGCTTTAAGAAATTCTTGACCGTGGCAGCCCAGTGGTCAAGATCACAGACTCATGGCCGGCGAGTCATGAGTTTGAATCTAGTGGCGCTGAAGATCCGTAGTGTAGAGGGGCCCGTCACACGTTAAATCTGTCGAGGCTCAAACGTTCTCTCATTGGTGTGGTGTGGATGTTAAAGGGGGTGCCAGCTCAGATGTCGTCCCTTGTCACTTGACCATGGTTCAAAATTACGAGGCCTGTCACCAAAAGCTTGTAGTGAGACATTAATTTACACTCACTTAAGAAATTCTAACTTGGGTTTACTGCAAAAATAGTGTAGGGTTATTCTTTTTAAATTTTATCTTTCTGAATTTTAAATTTCCATGAATTGAAAAATATTTTTATAAAAAAAAATTAAGATAAAGGTATTTTTTTCTCCTCTTTCACCTTTCTAATCTCTGTTTTTATGTTTAATACAAAATAAAAGCATAGTGTTCGTTTTTGAATAGACCCATAAACCCATTTTGTGTTTTGAAATAACGGAAATGAGTACTAAAAGAGAAAAGTAAAACACAGTAATTTCGATAATAAAAGAAGATTAGGTACTATATAATTTATTGTTTGGTAGATATGAGACATGTGGCGCACATCTGTACATTCCGCAATATTCCAGACTATACGCTCCAATGCGCATTTCGTTGTGTTTTAAGTTTGACACTAACAGGTCATACGCGTAAATAAAAACGCATAGCAAATATTCAGAGGAAAAGATCAATTTCTTATTTCTTCGTACCTCAAAAAATTCCTTCCAATTTTTTTCTTCGTCGATGATTGATTTGATATAATATCGAAATTACATACAAATAAAATTAGACAAATTTTATTAATTAAAAATTTTACAAATTAATTACAAATTTTATTAATTTATTAAAATCAATACGAATACAGAGTCATCCATGAACATATTGAAACAGTTTAAGAATAGTTCCGTGTGTGTTCATCAGCTGCTATGTTGAGACCAGTGAGTGAGTGAATATTAACGTCCGTCGCACTGTTCATCTACTCAAGAGCTTTTGGCGACGGACCTCGTGATTTTGAACCATGGTCAAGTGACGCGGACGATACCCCCTCACCCCTTCCCTCTCATAAGTTATTTTTCTCTCTTTTTCAGCCCAGTTTATGGTGGTCATAAATCTTGCACTGGATTTATGAGGTGCCTAACTCGCCGAGAGCAATAGAATTCAGGGCATTTCATCCAAGAAATGTAACCTTTAACCTCCATTGTCCAGTTCACTGGAAACATCTTCGATATCCCCTTTCACCCTCAGTGGAGTTTCGTGTCCTTGAACTAGTCTCCGTTCATTTGTAGTGTTGATCAGTCGTACTGGGAACTTTGTTTCTTGTAGCTGGAAAATGTCAAAACGTCAGTGCTTGAGCATCAAAGAAAAGAATTTAATTCTTCAGAGAGTGGATAAAGGCGTCAAGAAACTTTTCTTGTAGTTTTTCTTTTCTTTTTATTGATAATATACATAAAATAAATATATATTAATTTACAAACAGATGTGGATAATTACTTTTCTGTTATATATAGTGTTTATGAACTTAAAATATAATATTTTATATTTTTTTTGTGGTTTACAGAGAAAATTGAAAGATGAACCTCTACACAACAAATTTTCCATACAACGAACTTTTTTTTTTGCGATTTAGCGACTTCGTTATGTAGAGGTCCAACTGTATTTTAATCATAAATCCTTCAATCATATAAATCTATTTTAAATCATTATTGAAAGTAATTCGCTCTCAGTTGAGAAATGGATCACAATTACATCAAATGAGTGCAATGAACTAATTTATTGATTCTAAACGCAATCATAAACAATCGTTTTAAGATAAAACTGCTCCAGAAATAAACATTTCAGTTCTTTTTTCAAATCTTTTTACACACGTGTAGAGTACTTGCACTAAACTCCACGCGCTGAATTCTTGTTTACCATCAAGTTATCTGTCAAAAATATTTTTTCGAAACTAGAAAAATCCAAACTTTTTTCATCTCATATCTATTAACTTTAGTTCTACTTGATATAACGACAACAATCACAAATTGAATTTTACTTATCTCATTTTTTTTCTGAATTTATGCAATGACTTTTGAAAATTTCCTTTAAATACAAGCTTTTTCTGCTTGCTCATTTTTTATGTTGATGGAAGAGGAAAATATTTATATCAGTTTTTAAGAACAGCTCTAGACAGTTTTCAAAGATGAATCGTTTGTTTAAGGTATCAGCGCGAACGCGTTGAAACGACCAATTTCAATTTAAACACACATTTTTGGTTTTTATATATGTTTTTTATTTTTATTTTTATTTAATAGGACAATATTTTAGCTTTACAAAACATATATTATTTCGTTTTAACGTTGCGCAGATGCCAAATTGCAATAAATTAAATAAAATTGGAAAAATTGGAAGTGTGGCCCTTTTTATTCTACCAGAAATGGCCACTTAAATTGTTCAAAATCTATCATGGCGAGACATTATAGATGCTTTTCTATGAAACTTTTTGAGTCTGATATTTATATTTTTTCTAGCGCAGTGGTCTCCCAGGGCTGTGGTGCAACTCCCAGGGCTGCGGATCTGCACCATGGAGCATTTAATTATTTCTAATTTATTTACTAATTTATTTATTATCAGCCGTATCCTTGATATGGGGCCCTCAAGCTATAGAGCCCCCCAACATATGTTGTGACGGGACTTTACGTGACCTTCTCACTAATCCTCTTAGGGAATCTTTGGGCTAGCATTCGCGTTTAATTCACAGCCATCCCTCTCAAGAAGAAACCCTCACATGTAGATTAGTTAGAGTATATAAAGAGTATTAGAGTATATTGAGAATTTATAGTCTAAGATTGATTAGGTTAATAGAACTGCTTATACTTTCGCTTATGTGCTTAGGGGTTATTGCTTTCTTTATATCACTCCTAAGGCATCCTCTTGTGGTTTAATTTATGGTTGATTAGCGTGCTGAATAATAATAAATAATATTTATTATGGAAGTTTCTGGTCATGCTTTGTTTCTTCCCACACTCTTAGGTAGGCAGGACGGCGAGGGAACGACTTCAGGGAAAAGTTGCTCACAATGTAACTACAGCTCCACTATCAGGACTCTTAACCTATAAATAGATCTCAAAAGAATTTTGATACAAGGCCCACACAAAACTAGCTACGCCAGTGTTCTGAAGGTATTTTTAAGAGGACTTGGTACCCTAAAAATCACAAACCTATCGTTTTTTTTATTTTCATTTAATCTTATTCTTTGCATTATTATCTTTCGATTGATACATCACTTGTGCATGTCGGAAGGTTAGAAGTTGAATAAAACTTCATTTGAAAACAAATTAGGCAATTCAGCCACACCCCCTTTTTAGAAAAAAAAGCTAAAAAATGCGTTATGATAAAAAAATCTATTTTATAAATAGAAATAATAACTATAAAAAAGAATGTGTAGTATTAAAAGCAGAATATTTCCGATGCAATACAATAACGTAATTTTTCTTCCTTGTGAAATGTGTGCATGTAAAATTTTTTAAATTAAGGCATTTTATATTAATAATTTTATAATTTCAGTTCTTATTACTGATATATTTTTCATACAAATGTAATACTTTAATATTTAAAGAAGAAAAACACCCAAAATTTCTGTCGTGACAGAAAAAATTTTTTTTTTAAAGTTTTTCTTGTGCAATATTAGTACTCTCTAAAAGTTGATCATTTATAAAAATGTGTGGGTTGAAAACATATGAAAATGCAATTATTTTAAAGAAAAACGTATAAGTAATATCTTAAAGTGGTATTTTAAGTTTAATTAAGCTTATAATAATTATTTTTCAGAATTATAAACTTTAAAGTGGTTTTTCTCAGTTTGTGTTTTTCGAAACCTTAGTGCATTCAAAATGCTACTCCTTCAACAATTATTTACCAATCACTTCAATTCTTTTCCTGCGTGTTAAAAATAAAGCATGTAATAAAATTAGGGATCCGTTTTGTAATAAACTGAATACTTTTTTTTAAAAAAAATAAAATGTAAGACATGTTGGCCTTTTCGTTGATTTTTAGCCTGTATATCAACATTTTTTTTTTATCGAAAACGAATGAAGTTATTCTAAAATCGATCCCTAAAGTTGTTAAGAACATCCATAAGAATATTACAAAAAAATTTCAGGTCAAAAAATGAATTTTTACAAAAGGAGTAGGATTTTAAAATTTTCCCAATTTTCTTCAAAAAATTTTAATTTTTAAAATTGTGTGAATAATATATGAAAATTTTCATCTGGTAACATTTTCTTGAATAGAAACATTGTATAAAATGTTAAAATATAATTTTTAAATACGTAAATAAAGAAGTTTGCTCAAAGGGTGCCAAGTCCCCTTAAATACTATTAAACAAAAAATTATTAAATACAAACAATTAATGTCCCATCTTCAGCGGTAAGATATCAAACGTTGACCCTTCCTCAGCGATAAAAAGGTTGCGGAGCACTATTCCATAGCTAAGATACTATTATTTAACCGTTACAGTACGAATATTTTTTGAAATATGGTCTGTTATTTCAATGCTAGTCTAATAAATATGCCACATTTTTTAATAATATTTATTCGATCAGCTCTATAAAATTTTTATATTTTGTGACTAAATGGGTACCCTACAAATTTCCTAATTACCGAACATTTTTTTGCTTTCATTTTCTTGTGGTAGATGTTATTGAGAAAAAAAAAAAGTTTGCCACCAAATTTCAGATCAGTCAACAAAGTTTTTAAGATATTTGCAGTTTTCTGTGGTATGGTTTTGGTTTCGGTTTCATTTTAAAGCATTTTTCCACTCTTAAATTGAATTAATTAAAAATATTTTTGAGCACAATCAATCCTTTTTGTGTGAAATGTGTATTAACTCCAATTTTCATTACTAAAATCACTTCTGCTTAATTATGTTTTGAATTTTTTTGAATTTTCTTAATTAAGTAATTAAAATTAATTTCAAGGCCAATTTTTGCTTAAAAAAATAGTTTGTATAACAAAAAAGCTTTATCATATTAATTTTTCCTGTTTAGAAAATTCCATGGCCAAAACATTCTTAGGTTGCTGTGAGAAACAATATTTCGAAGTGATGGAATACTACTGAAAATGATATATCTAAAAATCTGTCCTTAGCTGATAATGCATTTAGACAACCGAATACAAGTAATCTGAATTCAAGTATTGAAGATAAAACTGAATGTTTCCTTGATGTACCTAACTACATTATACTAAACATATTGTAGTACTATATTTTAAAATTTTAAACTCGCACAACAAGAACCAAAACTTCCTAAACTGTCCAATTTACAACTGAGAAAAAATTAAATTTTATGAATAAACCTGGGTTTTTTTTATAGCTTAAATTAATTTCATTATTATTTTGTGCATAAATGTTTTATGTTTCAAAACTTTCATGAAAATATTAGGTTAGCTAAGGAGGATAGGTTAAACCAGTGTTTAAGCTGAATACAATGTCGTCGTAACTAATGCTATCAATATTATGCAAAAATACTTTTTGTATTAAAAAATTATTTTCATTCATATTTAATTAAAACAATGTTTTAATGTAGAACCCACATTGAAAAATAATATATTAAAACATTACAGTTTTACGGGCATTATAAGTTTTCGTTTTCTACTTTTACTTTAAATACGTCTTTATCAAAGTTTCAAGTTTGAAGTTATAAGTGTTTTCTGATCCCTAAGGCTTTTTTTCTGTTCATCACAGAGCCTTGAAATTTTTTGTATATACTCCCAAACTTATGTTCTATAAAAGCTAGTATGGATTTATGGCAGAGAGAGAGAGAGATCTAGTTATTATTTAAAATAATATGCTAAAGTTACTACACTCATGGACAAAAAAATTAGCGCATCAAGAGGAGGAGTCGCCAAAATGAAACGAAATTTTATGTACGTAATGCCTACTTTGATATATGTAAATGATTAGAAAATCAAAGAAAAAGGATTTATTTCAGAGAAAAAGGCAAAAGAACGGAGGATTTAATACCCTGTTGAACCCCATCTAGCGAGAATGCACGATGCGTACGATCGGGCATTGAGGCATGCAAGTTCTGTATGATGTCTTGAGACATTTCGTTCCATATTTGCTGTAACCTTACCTCCAGTTCGTTCAAACTCGTGGGATGCCCAACTCGCCGTTCCAAATGATTCCATATATTATCGATTGGAGACAAATCTGGGGATCGGGAAGGCCAAGGAAAGGTAGTAACAGTACGGAGACAGTCTTGTTACATCCTTGCAGCGTGAGGCGGAGCATTGTCTTGTTGAAAACTGGCTCGAGGGAGCCGTTGTATGAGTGGCAACACATGTGGTTTCAGAATGTCATGGACATACCGCTGAGCTGTCATGGTACCACGGATCAATACTGGGGAGTAGCCGTGTATTGTGGGCAATGGCACCCCATACCATCACGCCAGCTTTGGGAGCGCTGTGTCGCTGTAAAGCAAAGGCAGGATTGAGGCGTTCACCACGGGGTTTTCACACATGAACACGACTGTCATCACTGCTGAGGTTGAATCTGGATTTGTCGCTAAAGACGACTTGGTTCCATTCCGGTGCAGTCCAGTTTCCTCGTGCGCAGCACCACTCCAAAAGGAGGCGTCGACGGGTGGGCGTCAAAGGCAGCACACGTAATGGGCGCCGCGATCTCAAATGTCCTTCAGCCAGGCGCTTTCGTATGGTTCGAGAAGATGCAGGGGCCACTAGTGAAGGTGCTACCTGTTTCTGGATGGCGGCTGATGAAGCAGTTGGCTGTAATCGAGCATTTCTTACGATGGAGCGATCTTCTCGACGACTGGTCTGTTGAGGGCGTCCAGAGCCTGGTCTTCGTGTAAATGACATCTCTCGGATCTACTGGTCCCAACACCTCCTTACAACACAATCAGAGCGGCCTAATTGACGAGCTACTCATCTAGCTGACCACCCAGCTTCCATCATACCGATGATTCTCCCCCTCTCAAACTGTGACAGCTGCTCATATTGTCTTGAAAAACGGCGTAATGGCATGTTCACCTCAGCTCTTACTTTGTAAACGATCCAGTACACTCACACAAGATTTGGTTACCTGTTTTATACTCCACGGAGAATGACGTTAAACGCCCTCTACCGGTTATACGTTCTGCGTAATCACGCTGCATTTCTCATTTGGCATGAAGGTACATATCTCCCCGATATGTACCTTCATGCCAAGTTTTGTTACGATCCCGCAATTATTTCTTGATCCGCTAATTTTTTTTGTCCATGAGTGTTTTTTAAAAATTTTCTTGTTTTTTCCAAGTTTTTCTAAACAAATAATTATTAGAAATCAACAAGGGAATAGATTTTTGAATCTAAATTCAAATCTTCTAACTTTTGTTCGTAATAATCTAAGAAACAGAAGTAACAAAAAAATGACTAAAATTTTTTAAAAAAAGTTACCATTTTATAAAAATTTAAAAAACTTCAAAAATTCTTAATTTTTTTAAAATTGTAAAACAATGGCTGATGAAACTGACTTTTTACTTTCAGAATCAACTTAATAATAGAATCTGAATATAAAACATAAATTATTTTTCAATTCCCCTACAATTAGCTCTCTCTCTCTCTCTCTGTATATATATTTATTTATATGTTTATCTTGTTCAAATTTTCAATCGTTATTAAAATACATTCTATTCCTCCAATTAAGTTCAAATATTTTTTTAAAATTTGTCGTGATGACACTTGATGTTAATATAGTTTTTTCAAATATTAATTAATTAATTTAATTTAACTTAATGAATTACCGGTTTTGGACACCAACTGAAAGTCGTCTCTATTGTTGTAACAATGTAAGTGTTAAAACAAAGACAAAAGTTGGCGTCGAAAGCATGTTTTTCAGCCAAATCGGGTGTGCATTGTTACAGCAATGCAGACAAATCATGCTGTTTTTTTCAATTTCTCTACTATTAGTTCCCTCTCTCCCTATATATATATATATATATATTTATTTATATGTATGTATATATATATCTTATTCAAATTTTCAATCGTTAATGAAATACCTTCTATTCATCCATTCAAAGTAGGAATTGACTTAATTTCTTTTTTTATTATTATTATTTGTGTTACTGTTACTGTCTCCAAAAACTTTTTTTGCAAAAGGGTACTGTGTAGTCTTAATAAAACATTACAATTTCAGTACATACCCTAGATAAATGTATGTAGTTTATATTAGTAATACTTTTATTGATATAAGTTTATTACTTTTTTCTCTAAGTGCCTTAAAGCATTTTCTTAAAATTTGCCAAAATTTCACTTATGATTGTGATTTTTATAAAATTTAGGCAACTTATTTTAATATTGCTGGTTATGTATTAATATTTGTTGGTATTGATCCCTAAGAAGGTATTTATAATGCTTCAGTATGCTATTTTTAAAAGGTACCGTGAATTTGCTGTTATACCTTAAAAAGAATCACCAAATATTTAAAAAATTATTTTTCTTATTTATATTTGCATTTCTTTGCTGAAATTTATTTCTACCTTCCTTAAGAATTTCGTAAAACTATTGCTATAAAGAAAAATAGAAATATATAACCTCTTTATATTATTTAACTATCCATTTTTCCAAATATATTTGTTTATTCATTCTACGACGGCCTCAGGGCACTAGCATTTCTTTGCAACATGCTCGTATTAGTAACTCGAATTAGGTAATGCTGACTTATTACCATAAGGAATGTAACGTCGTTTCTGAAAACACTGATTTCCAAAGCAACAGACAAGAAAATTGAGGAGTTCTTGTGCAATGTATTTTCTAGAGGTAAGAAAACACTTAAGCAATTTATTTTTCTGCGTCAGAACTGCGGAGCTGATAAATAACCATACAATGAACTTTAATGAATAGAAAATAAATTTCAAAAATAACCGGACATTAAATTTTAAGAATTAGAAAAATTACAGACTCTTGATAAATGGCAGTGAATAAATTTTAAGAATTAGGATACATTTTAATAATTGGACATTAGAAAGAAGGAATTAGAATAAATAACGACTACAGTGTGTAGCTCTTAAACTATAGTACATATACATACGTCTTGGTGTACGAAAAGCCACACACACATACACGTACGCACATCCTGCTTTGTCCAGGGTGATTATAATTAAAGTTCTCCTTTCAAAATGCTGTACTAAAAGTACCACCGCTCAGTATGACTACAAATTTGAATTGAATATACTTGAAAAATGGCGAAACAGTATAACATAAAAAAATTCTTTGCAATTTTCATTGCTGCTTTTTATGCGGGTTTTGGTCCAATGACAATTAAAAACCGTTTTTTCCCATCCAATGTGGTACGACCTTGTTGTAGTGGATTTGTTTTTCACTAATACTGCTGCACTTGTTGAGTGACTTCGTAATCATTTTTTCCTTAAAAAAAATGAAACAATATGCATATTGAACTCTGCAGTTGGTTGAATGTGCAACGCATGCCGAAGTCGTTGTAATTCGATTGAAAATGCCATTCGTGGAAAAATCTACTTTCGTTATGCCGCTAACAACCCTACCTATTGATACTCTTTGGAACGTTTTTCTTATGCCATATCGTTTGTCTCGTTTTCAAATATATTCAGTTCAAATTTGAAGTCATTCTGATCAGTGGTTCTTTTTTTACACCATTTTGAAAGAGGAACTTTAATTTTTATCGCATTGCATATAATTTACGAATTATAATTTTTTTTTTTTTTAATTAGGTATTTCGGAAGTATGTACATTCGAATATGCCAACACCATGAGTGGAAATTAGTCATTGTAAGATAACTTCTATTTTCTAGAAATTTGATAAAAAGTTCTTTTGACTCCCTGTTGCGCATTATCTGAACAACAATATATTATTGTCCTTTATAACAAATTCAAGGGTTTTGTTATTGTTTTTTTTTTTTTGTAAAAAAAAGAGAAAGATATTAGATTTACGTTGTTTCGGAGAGATGTCATGATTCTTGAATAAGCAGCAGCTTCTTTTCTGTGAGGCACAACGACGTGAAATTTGTGAGTAATATGACTTTTGACGTCTGTTTTGCAGCTGCTTTAAAAGAAAATATTTTGAAACCGAAGGTTTGTCGCATTAACCTAGTTCTCTAAACAAAATTCCGATCACGTGAAGATTTAGGTTGCAATCATTTCTGTAAATTTCTAATCTCACGATGATTGTACTTGAAAATTTATTAAGAACAGATCATCGGAATAAAATGTAGAAAACTAACAAATATTTGTCATAACCTTCGCATATTACTGCTAAATAGAAATTTCTGGGTCGTGATGTATGCCAAAAAGAGAGTCATAACAGTGTCAAAATGTTAACAAAAACTTAAAACACATATGGGGACGCAATTGAAATTGTATGCAACATATAACTTTGATTTCTTTCTTTAACATGTGCCTTTAGAACATGGGTGTCTAAACTACGACCGTTTGAGGGCCTTATTATAAAAAAAATTACTGGGCCACACATACACTATTTTTTCAACAAGTTGAAATAAAAATCAACTCTATGTAATTTAAAATAAATTAACTTCTTCTTATATATTTTTTAATTTGAATTAAATATGTATAGGTACATATTTATTTCAAATTTTTATAAGTTTCGTTTCTCAATTAGTTTGAATTTCATAAAGATAGAAAAAATTCAAATTCATGAGATTGTTTAATTTGCTTTTGTTGAACAAGCAAATCAATATCGGGTACATTACACGAAGTGCAATTCTTAAAGCTGTTTTTTCGGCTAATGTTAAAGAATAGGGCCCAAATTCGGAATATTTTTCAGATATAAAGGTACTCAAACATTATAATATTATATATATATATTCTGGCTTCAGTATCCTGTAGAGAGAGAATCACTTATTTTATCATACTACTTATTTTTATCCGAGTTGATACATTTTGTCTTTTATAAAATATGTTTCGTATTTTTTCTCCTATATCATAACGCTAAATGAGCTATTCCTCTTTACATGTTAGAAGAAAAAACTAATCATTTATGAAATATTTTGAAATTTTAAAAACACTATATTATAAACAAACGTATGAGTTACAATGCCAAAATTTTTTATAAAAATTGAGGAATTTTTTTTGGCCGAAAAAAAAAATAATGTGCTCCGCGTTAAGTTCACACTCTTGAGCATAGGGCGAAAACAGCCTTAATGCATTTTCAAGTTGTTTGTCGGTGATCTTTGTCCTATTTTTGGTTTTTGTATGCTTCCTTCTTGAAAATAACTGTTCACAAATATAGGTACTGTCAAAAGCTGAAGACATTAGTAAAGCATAATTGTGATAATTAAAATATTTATCACGGAGTAGGTAATCCTTAAAATACTCCAGTAAAGAAACATTCCCAAACTTTTCTTTCACTTGAATGTCACTTAGAAGTTCAATGCACTCTACTTGTAAAGAATTGAATGTAATTTATTAAGTTCTAGAGGAAATGGGGTGGAAAATACGTTGAAATACTCTTCATTTTTTCTGAAATCTTGAAATCTACTTTCAAATTCTTGAATTAAATCAAAAATTAATGCAGCATATTTTGTGCAACCTACGGGTTTATGTGCAGCCAAAGCACTGAAATGTGTCAAATCTTTTACTTTTATTTGATTGGGCCAAAATTTCAACTTTCTTTGAAACGCTGTTATTGTTAGGAACATATTGTTAATAAATTGACTTATTCCTTGAAGTCTCAAATTTGAATCATTAAAACGTTCTGTTAAGTCTACTAAAAAAGCTAAATCTAAAACCCAATATTCGTCTTCAAATTCCGTCGCAGGTTTCCCTTTTGTTTCCATAAATACTTTAATTTCAGTTCTCAAATCGAAAAATCTTTTGAGTATTTTCCCTTTATTGAGCCATCTTACTTCTATATAATAAATAACAAATGCAAATTCTTGAAATTTTCTATAATTACGCCCCTTTGCTCTTATAAAGTTAATGGTTTTTAAAACAACGCTCAATATACTTTCCATTTTTAAAATTCTTCCACATAAATTGCCCTGATGTACTGTGCAATAATAAGATGCTTTATTTAAATTTTCATTTCCAAATAAATGTGTCAACGAATCGATTATATATGAAAAATATTGCAAACTTTCATCTTGTTAATAAAAATGTGTAAATTTAAATATTTTCATTATTTGCGTTTGGGACGCACTTCAGAGAAGTATGCTTTAGAAGATTAGGCAGACAAATAATTTTCTTTATTTAACACTAACTGTAATACCCGTTCTTCGCACGGGTGAATAGAAAAATTAAACAATACAGATTGAAGGAAAAAGAAGTTTGAGTTAATTTTACGTGAATTGCAAATTAAACAAACAAAAAAAAGGTAGTGCATTGTTACAAATTTTGTGTAATGAACGCTTAAAATAGAGTAAATAATTTATATCTGAAAGTGTAATACGTTAATATTACTTTCTGTTGTATTTATTTTAAGTTAAAATTGTAATCAGCCTCACACTCCGCCTATTCAAGCTTTCGCAGTTGCTGGCGCCTGGCGTAGACAAAACAAAATGCAAAGTTTTACTTCACACATAAAAGATAGTTAGATGCTGTCGCAGGCTTTTTGCAGTTGGCAGAATGTTTTTCTACTTTCTTGACAATTATCGTTATAAAGAGTGTTTTTTTTCCAGGTACAGAAGTTTAAGTTGGCATTACTTTCCAAGATGGCGACCGATTTAACAGCTGTCAAGTGATTTATTCTTAGTTTGGTTTGGCAATTCATCAAAACGATCATCAAGCAAGGCGTAGATTCGTCGAATGGGCCCAAAACGAGATTGCCGTTGTTCCCGATTTTCATAAGCGAATTTTGTTTAGCGATGAATCGCACTTCTGTTTGAATGGCTATGTCAACAAACAAAACTGCCGCATTTGGAGTGAAGCTAATCCACAAGTGTATGTCGAAACACCGTTACATCCAGAAAAACTGACTGTTTGGTGCGCTTTATGGGCTGGTGGAATCCTTCTTCAAAAACGATGAAGGCCACAACGTTAATGGTGATCGGTATAGAGCCATGATTACTAACTTTTTCATTCCTGAATTGAACAACCATGATGTCCAGGAGCTGTGGTTCCAACAAGACGGCGCAACATGTCACACAGCTCGTGCCACAATCGATTTATTGAAAGACACGTTTGGTGACCGCCTAATTTCACGTTTTGGACCTGTGAATGGGCCTCCAAGATCTTGTGATTTAACACCGCTAGACTATTTTCTGTGGGGCTATGTAAAGTCATTGGTCTATGCGGATAAGCCACAAATGCTTGACCATTTGGAAGACAACATTCGCCGTGTTATTGCCGATATACGGCCACAAATGTTGGAAAAAGTCATCGAAAATTGGACGTCCAGATTGGACTACATCAGAGCCAGCAGTGGCAGTCATATGCCAGAAATCATATTTAAAATGTAATGCCACAAGATTATCTTTCGAATAAAAAAAATTCATGTCAATCGAATAATACATCGTTGTTTTATTGCAATTTAAAGTTCTATACCTCTAAAAAAACACCCTTTATTTTGGACACTTCACACAATATCTTTATAATTTATAGCCTATGTATTATTCTGATGTATAAGCTATATTATTGTAAAGTTTCATTAAAATCCATTCAGTTGTTTTTGCGTGACAGAGTACCAAACATCCATACAAACTTTCACGTTTATAATATTTGTAAGGATTGTCGCGGGATCCTTCGATCGCGGGTGTCAGAGGGTTCGAGTAAGAGAATCCGACAGTTCTCCATTTAAACAATTTTATTTCCTTTTTTTACTTATTAAACATTATAAGAATACGGAGAATGCCCTCTAATAACGTAACCCGGGGGGCAATCATACTTATTAATCTCTATCCATAATATAAATAAGAACACTTATTTATTCTCCTGAGCGCTCTTGCTTCAACACTTGCTTAATCTTTCCTTCTTGAATTAACAATACTAAGAGCGACCACCGGTCGCTCACTCTATTCTTTATTCTTATACTCACTTTTCAACCATCATCTCGTCTATCCCACGACTAGCACTTAAATAGAAACTTACATTTACATAAAATAAAGTCATCTTTACCGAACGGGTTTTAAACTAAAACCACAGTTAAACTCAAACTCAGTGGCGCAACAGCCCATGAGAGTCAGGGCCTACAGTGCCCATACCAGTATATGTTGTGACGGGGCTTTATTGCGCCTTCTCACTAATCCTCTTGGAGAATCTTTGGAGCCAGAAGGGCATTATGGATGTGTAACATCTTTCCTCTCGGTTGCTGGATATTTGTTGGAGTAATTTCGTGAAAAAGGACGGATATGGGTAACAGGAAGTGACGTCAATGAGAACTTGGCGAGATCTTGTCAATAGAGCCAAGTTGGCATCATATTTGACGCCCAAGTTTGCCGCCAATTTGGCAACTAGGTTAGCGAGTTCTTTTCGCCGAGTGGATGCGTGCTTAACCAGTCAGCCTGCCAGCTCTGAAGAGGAAGTGCGCGCAAACCTCTCGTTATTTTCTAATACTGTTAACTGTTTTAAAGTAATTGTAACTGTGATCTCTCTCCTTTTTTTCCTTGAATGTTGTTTCGTTTGAATTTGAAACCCATGAAATAAAGTTGAGCTGAGCTAACTGAAGTAATAATTCTTTGATTACAGTCTTTACAAGATTAGAATTCTTATTCAGGATAAACTTACTTATTAGTAATTATATTTACTGTTAAGCGTCTGACAAAGTTGAACATTCTTAAGAAAATACGAGTAAGTAATATGGAATTATTCGAATATATATCTTTTTCATATTTTATAAGATTAATTCCTTTCGCTGTCCATATAATATTTTTCATTGTGATTAAAAAAAAGTTTTCTCGATTAAAAATAAAACATTTACCAAGCTAATTAAATTATCAGGATTTTGTGATTTGAAGAGATGGGTAAATCCAGAGTAGAATATATGCGAAATCCAACTCTGTATATGTGTCATATTTTACTTATCATAAGTCTATTGTATCCACTCTTCCCCCAAATTGAACTAGAATAAATATTTTTGATAAAAAAATTAAATTACTCCTAAACAAAATTTTCATTAAAGAAATAATTATTCGATAGAAAATTATTTCCAATCATACTGGATTCATTTTTTTTCAGGATTTAAGTTACTATTGCGTATTTAACACGATAATATGTCAGATGTTACACATCATATGCGACTACTGTATAAGGCTCGTTTTTTTTTTCAATCCAACTCTCTCAAGAAGAAACCACAATATGCAGATTAGTGAATAGTATATATGGGAGCTTTTGCATTCAAGAGTTAGTCAGCTAGAAGCCGGAGAGTTGAATAGAAGTAGAATAGAGGTCGGATAGAAGCTGGATAGTAGAATAGAAGACGGATAGCAATAGAATGAAAGAATAATAGTAGAAGAAGAGAATACAAGAAGAGACGGAAAGCCGAGGTGCTGATCGCCGTGAGATATTGGTAAGAGATTAATTATAAAACGGACTTTAGCTTATTAAGGAATCTACAGTAGATGAAGATTATGAGGTTAATTTCTCATAGAGATAATGAGTAGGATTTCAGCTGCTTTTTACTTAGAATTGATAATTTCGTGGTATCACTCCTGATCTTATTCCTGTAAGTAAGACTTGTGTTGTTCTATATATATTTAGACAATAAATTAGATTTATTATGGAAAATTTGAGTGATCAATCATTTATTCCTACAAATCTAGGTCGCGTAGATGAAGAGATGATACCCCCGGGCCATGAGGTATCGCAACGTGACCATTGGACACTGAAGGTGCATGTGCAGATGTCCCGATCAGGTGGTCAGGTGAAGCTAGACCCCCAGTGTTTAAGTCCTCAAGCAAGCTTGGTACTCATTTATCGACCTACTGCAGGAGGGATGATGGGTTGAGTGGACCTTGCCCAGCCCGAGGATAAAATCATAGTTAAAAAGAGTATTTTACCCAAGAGGATTTGTGGAAGTCCGAATAAAACCCGTTATAATATGACGTATTGTAAATCCATTTTAAAGTATTATTGCTTACAGATATACCCGTGCGAAAAACCGGTAAATTGAAAAATATAGCAATCGAGATAGATTTCTTAATGAGGTTAAAATTAAATTAATATTTTGAACAGTTTTAAGTAAAATGCACCTTGTGTGTGTGTGTGAACTTCAAGGGAAGAACCATTATGTAAATAAAATGGCGTTTGCAAGGATCGTCCGTGTCAGTCAATATAAATAAATATTTATCTGTATCAAGCAAGTATATACTACTATATATTTTACGCCGCTGTTAAATATTTGGCATAACCCCTTTATAAAGGATCTCTACTCAACAAAAGAAACATATATCGTCGACCTAATTATCAGAATGCGTAACTCCTCCTGGATGGACTTTAATTTTGTGGAGTTACGTATTCTGAGAGATAAATAGGCCGACGACATAGGAGATGTAATATCTTTTATGACCCCCCCTTGCTAGTCGATTTCGACAAAACTCGTTCTTACGGATCTCTACCAAACAAAAGGAACGTAGATGCCAAATTTAAAATCTATAGGGGATCTAACAAAAAAAAAGGATTTTTAAATCTATTACACCCTCACCCCTTTGGAGTTAATTTCCACAAACCACGTGTATCTGTTCTCATCAAAGAAACATACCTGCCAAGCCTCTTTTTAATTTATGACGAATGTGTGATTTTCCAATTTTATATGTATGCGATATTAAATTTTTTTCTCGTATAAATTTCTAAGGATAGTAAAATCTTCTAAAATAATTTTTTATATATGTGTAAAAAAACTGATTTTTTCTTCCTTTAAAATTTGTTCTTTTTTTAAATATTTCTTACAAACTTTTTGTTAAATCTTTATCTTTGGTTTCCAAAGGTCTTTTTAATATATATTTCTGGTTTCATACTTCCATTTATTAATTTATCCTTACAATTAACAAACAATGGATATCTTTTCCCATGAACAACAGAATATGCAAATCCATACCTAATAATTTCGATAATTTTTGTGTGAACAGAAACATTCCCATCGGATTCATTCACCGGATTTTTATCTATTATATGAGAAGTATATAAAAATTAAAACTAAATTATAAACCTACAATATTTTCAGCCACGTGTCGCTACAACGTGGGAAGAAAATAAAGTTCAAGATTACTCTGCGTAAATCATGTTTATTTATTGCTTGTTCAGAGGAGGATTAAAGAAAACGTAGAAACATTTCGTTGTTCACATGATCGTTTTTTAAAGTTAATAAAGATTTATGTATCGAATAAACGAGGAAAGTACTAGGGATGACAATTTTTTCCGAAAAAGATTGATTTTTAAATCAATTTGAATCGTAACCTGATGAATCGATTCACAAAAAAATCGAGGTCTAAAAGATCGATTTCTAAAAAATCGATTTTTTTTCAAGTCTGCATTTACAATGTAAATATAAATCCTTTTTATGAAAAACAAGAAAGATACCATAATAAACGATCTCTTATCAGTAAAATCAGGGAGTTTTTTAGCTCAGGAAATTCGACAAATACAATTATTTTTATTACCATATCAAAGTATCAGGTATAAAAGAAGACATTTATTTTCTAAATGTATTTGTTACATTGAAAAGCTTGGAAAATAGATAATATAGATTATATATTATATATATAAATATATATATAGTTCCCAATGCTTAATATCTAAGTTTTTTAAAAACAACAGTCTGTCAAGTCTTTTGGGATCCAAGCGGTTCCACTCATCACTTGCGATGTTGCCGGCAATCAAAAAAAGGCGGTCACAAAGAACTGATGATCCCATGATAATATACACGATGGCTATTGAGTGAAGGTGATGATAAAAAGTTTTTTTTTTTGTTCTTGCCAGTAAATTACCCCTTTGACCGACAGCACCGTAATATAACGGGTTTTAAAGATAGTACATTCAACTAATTGTAAATAATTTTATGATTTTTACCAAAGCGGAAAAAAATCGTAAGTCGATTTCCTAGGATGAAATATTGATTCACTAAATCGATCCTGTGCTACATATCGATTTAAAAAATCGATTTTTTTGGCCTGAGAGAGAGAGAGAAATCGGTTTTTCAATCAATCGATCTCAGATCGCCATCCCTATATAGCAAGTACATATCTCAACCGGTGTTGCCAATCGAGAACATATCGATTATTTATTTTGAGGTCAAATGAATCGTTACGTACAGATATCGGAGCTTACTTATAAAAATAAAAACAAGTACACAATTGTAGTGATTTAAATTAGTTGTGTTGAACTTATGTATTCCATAAGAGAAAAAATATACATTTGCAAGTTAAAATTAGTGCTTATTTTTCAAAATTCATCTTTTAATGGGCTCAATTCATGACGGTCACATGATGAAGACAAATGCGTGTTCTCCATTGAATTCAAAACAGACATAAAACCAACTTGTACTTGTTGCTCCATTTTTAAGATTTAGATAAAATCTCATATTTTCTAATTGGGTAAAGGTGTTAAAAATAATGTCAAAAAATTTCATCAAAAAATTTTTTAATTTAAAAGAAATATTAGAGTTTATGCACGTCTCTTTTTAAATAAAATGCATTTTGTATGCTATGTATGTTTTTTTTTGTTGACTAGTATGTACTTTTTAACACCCTTTTATAAGCTTTACTTGTATGTAACGGAATCTTTGAATTCAATTTTTACCCATTTTAAAAGATCAGATTAATTCGAAATTTTGCTCACTTGTCCAGGATTGATGACAATATAATAATTAATAATTTGTTCCATTGTCCTGATCCGGATCATCAGGACTAACGATTTCCCATTTTCAGATCCCATCCTGCATCTGGCGACTAATTCCAGATCCCATTTCCAGATTTGGCGACTAATTCAGGATTTGGTGACTAAAAAATTTCGTTCCAACTTAGTTCAATTAACTATAAAAGGGCGTGTTTTAGTTTTTTTAAACTTCAATTTATTAAGAGAAAGTTTCTACAAAGAGCAAAAGTTGGCAACAACGAAGCGTATGAACTGATAACTAGAATCGTGTTTCTAGCGCATTAGCTAGAAGCAAGATTGTATTTATCGTGTGACTGTGACATCACATGCGTTTTTGAACTGATTGGAGGGAAACACGTGGTTATCAATATGTGACTATGACGTCACATGAATTGAGCCCATTGGATCTTAAGTTTGTATACGTAAATTACAAAAGCATTCTCTGCTTAGCGCTACATCAGAGAAGAGGTTATCAAAGAGAGTAGAAAACAAATCTACAACACTATTTTTTTTTACGGCAAATTTCAGATTTTCATTCTAATACCTATATAGTTTTTGTTAGAATAATTTGTTGAAATAATCATAACACGATTGCAGTCTCCGTTCTTAAATTGCAACGCTCCGAGATTTGTGGTAGTTGGTTAAAATGCTAATGTCGGATTGATTGAAAATATCATATTTAGCAGTTTGTATCGCGTGCACCCACTTAAAAAAACCCCACCTTATTTACAAAAAAAAAAAAAAAAAAAAAAAAAAAATTAAAATATTGCATTAGTAAATTTCTGGTAGTAGTTGAACTTCTAAATAATACAAATATTTAAAATTAAAAAAAAAATATGAAAATAATTATAATTTTATATGAAAGAATATCAGTTATAGGAAGAATATCTATTATCATTTTATTACACGAGATTTCAGACGCAAATTCTGTACAGAATTATAGAATACGAGTATCATGTTTTACGCAAAGGGTTATTGATGTTAGATTGTTGTAATTTTTGGACCCTGATTAAGAAATAAGGCTGATACTCAGTCCGGCATTTTATGCACCGAACTTCCCCGCCTTGCCACGTGAGGATTTCGAAACTCCATTCGTTGTAACATGCAATGTATTCCCTATTATTTCTCGAAGTTTTGGAGGAAATTAGATTCAAATTTCCCGCATTCGAATCAAAATTCGTGAGTATATCGTGTTCTCCCAGCAAAATAATGCATATGTATGAATGCACCGCATGTACACAAACCAATTTTATCTTTTTTTTAGAATGTAACTTTTTCAAAATGATAGAGAAGACTTGTATAAACAGCCGACGATAAATATCACTAGGAAAAAAGAGCAAGACAAAAAAAAAAAAAAAAAAAAAGGCAATCACATTCTCAGAACTCGTTGTTTCAAGTAAATAATTGCTTTTTTTTGTTGTTGTTATACATTTGCAGCTGCTTTGATGCAAACGTGTGTGTGTTCTCCCCCCCCGCCCCCTCTTTTGAATTTTGATTCATAAGCAAATCTCACACGTACTCTTATAGTTCCTTCAAACATTATCTCTGTTCAAACTTAATTTTTTTTTGTTCGTAAAAAAATTCATCTACCCATTCAGTACATTCTATTTGCTTCTGAATGAAAAAGAACACAACCTACACAATCGAAAACAACATTACTGATTTCGCTTGACCTTGAATTGAAAGCAAAAACACCGCCACGTACTGCTGCACTTAAAAAGGAATCGGTCGAACATTATTTACTCAGTGTTGTGTCCCTGCGCATTCGTTCTGACGAAGTACTACGATGCAATGTCTTGTCAATCTGTTTGGATATGCGTGTAGGATGATCTTTATATATAAATTCTTTGAAGAATGCGGAAGCATTTGTCTCATAATATTTCCGCCTACGTGTGAATTGATTTCGAAAATGTCTGTCGCTATTATGATTCCACACAATGGTGTGAATTACACAATGATTTATGCGTATTGCTGCATACGTAGATTACTGACATTGAAATTTAAGCCGCACATAACTAATTGTTTTTTTTTAATATTATAAAGTATTATCAACGTGAGCATTCATAGAATTCCCCCTCAACAATTTTCCTTTGTTAAACTTACAATGAGCTTTGTAATTCAGTCTATTTTTTTTGTTTATTTTTTAAATTCGATTCAAAATATTCGATTTTGAAACCAAACAATGGAAAGTAAATACCTGAGAGCCATTTATGTGGCAACTTCTTCAAGGTCACATAAGTTCGTTGCCAGAAGTGTTCAAATTAAGTAGCTTACTCATGTTTCAATTTTAATAAAGCCCCATGGTGCAGAACAGTGGGAGAGCAAAATTTTAAGTGCGGACAAAAGGGGTGCAAGGGTGGAGAGAGTTTGATATAATTTATTTTTAAAAACGATAAATGAAAACTAAAAAATATTATGAAAATGCTTTACTCTATTTATACAATAAATAAGTTTTATCAATATGTATTTCTTTTTTTTTATAAATATATAAATTTTTTCGAATAAAAATAACATCGAATAAGCCTATTTTAATAATTTTATGCTGATTTATTAGAGGCAGTTCGAATTTTTTTTGCATGCCCCCAAATTTTTTTTTAATTTGTATAAGTAAATTTTTTTATAATTTTATTTTCCATGTACACAGAAAATATTCAAATTTTTATGGAATTTTTCGCACTTACTCTTGAACGAAACTTTCTAAAGTATTTAAATATAATATTTCTGTACAACTACTTGGAAAAATTGCGACGTTCCCACATATGATCTGTCCGCCATAGTTCGCTCATCACTGGTGTGGAATAATCCTTTATTTGATTAATTATTAACGTCGCACTTTGATGCTCACGGACAACTAATGATAGATCTTGATCCAGCTCAGGTGTCGTCCACGTCACTTGACCATTGTTCAAAATTACGTCGTCCGTCGCCAAAAGCCCTCGTGTAGCTGAATAGTGCGACGTTAATATTCAATCAATCAATCAATCGAATTTCGACTGTAATAAACAATCAACGAAGCTGCATTTCAGGTCTGTTAGATTTTTAAAGCCCGCACATGATGTGGTCTGAAAATATATATATAAATAGAAGATATTACCTCAATTATATCACACTTTCCTGTGGTTTAAGATTGCGAAATCCTTTGCCATTATCTGTCATGTATATTTGTCGCAGGAAAATGATGGAATTAGGAATTTCATTAGATCCCTAAGGGAGAGGATCAATTAGCGGGAGATGTTAAAATGATGTCTCTGGAAAGTCATTTCCCTGATAAAAGTAAGGGATTATTTGAACGAATCCTTGAGACGTTTCAGTGAAATGATGAAATAATATTGTCAAGAGTTTCAAAGTGTTTATTTAACAAATAGGGTGCATTATAAAACGTAGAAGTAAGTAATACAACAATAGTCAATGAAGTACAAATTATTTATTCGAAACTAATTAACAAATAATTAGAAAATTAGGCTAGTATTTTTTTATATGTAACATCTTTTCTCTCGGTTGCTTACACACTAAAATATCAATCCCTATGTTAATCCAATGGTGCCATTTTCTTAAAGATATGGGGGTGAAATTTAGGGGATCGGTAGTACAACGTGTATGGTTAGGAAGTACACGGACTTGACCCCTCAGGTGTCTCCCCCGGACAGCATTTTGCCAATGCAAATACTGACTAGTTCATTTCATCATTTCACTGAAACAGTTCAGGGTTTGATAAAATCACTTACTTTCATCAAAGAAATAACCCTGTGGCGAGAGAGAGACGTTATTTTAACATCTCCCGTCAATCGATCCTATCCCTTGGGGATTTCGTGAAATTCCTAATTTCTTCATTTTCCTGCGACATTTATACAGTAATATCTGGGGACTGAGTGATGACCACGTATGCTAGGGTACAATTTTGCATATAAATCCATACAAATTATTTGTAGTTGGGGCCTGAGATGAAAGAAAATAATAATTTAGATGAAAAAAAAATGTTTAATAAAATCTTGGGAACACAAATACAAAATAGCAAACCAGTTATTTTGATGTCGAAGATTTCATAAAATATAACAAGTAGTGTGCCGTCTCAAAAATGTTTTTTCTCTCCCGCAAAATTTCCTAGTATTCCTTATTTATTGAAAAAATAAGCTCTTTGCTGAAGTATGTATTTTAAAAATTTGCAGCCCTTTTCAATTAAAGCGAGGCCTTCTGTTAATTACCAACCGTCATTCGATCTTCTGATTAAACTGGGTCTTAAGTCTCAAGTTCTTCGATGAGTTGTTTTTGTATTACTATGAGCTCGTCAATTGCCAGCTCCTAATTGTGGGAATCCAGCAGTTCATGAACGTCATCACTATTCACTTCTAAATTTATTTTCCTGGCAAAATCGGCAACTTCTTCAACAAAATTACCAATTTCATCAGGATCCGGCACTGATTCTGCATAAGTTTCAGTGACGGAAAAAAAAAAGAAAAAAAGAGACGAATCGACGAGGTTTGAAAATCGCGTAACTCAGAATTCAATTGAGGGAGCGTGATATACTACAGTATAGCTGTAGATCAGGGGTGTCCCAACCCGCGGCCCGGGAGCCGTATGTGGCCCGCCTTGAATAATTTTGCGGCCCGCGAGATTCTTTACAACTTAACAAAATTCGACTATTTTTTTACTGTATTTTGTTTAAAGAATTTTTTTTTGTAAAAAATTATTGTTATTTTTTATCACGTTGCTTCTATTAACGTGATCTCTCTCTCTCTCTCTCTCTCCTTTTTTTTCTAAATTGAATTTTATCAAATATAAATCGTTCGCAAACTTAACGGACGAGAGAAAATCTGCAACATCACTTACGATACGCAAATACATATGCATTAAGATCGACTTGCAAAAACTAAGAGTTGAGAAACAGATATCTCACTAATTAAATAAATTAAACATTATTTGATCATTACATTATTATTATTATATTATCTATGTTTGTATACATGAAAAACAATGAAAACAATAATAATATATCAGTCTGTTTTAAATTTTCTCTCCAACAAATGTTTGTAATGGATCCAAATATAATATAAATGTATATTTTTTTATATGCGGCCCGCGGGACTGTAAAGTTCTTCCGAAGTGACCCGCGCGTTCATTCTGGTTGGCCACCCTTTCTGTAGATTAATGCAATCAAATTAGTCAACCTAAAACTTTTTTAATGCTATTTGATTTTATAATGCTTTTTAGGTATTTTATGTCAGTGCTGTAGAACTTTTTTACCGCTGCGGATCGGTCAAAGTTTGATAATTTTACCGCGGCCCGCTGGGAGTGGGACGATGATTGTTTATATTTTAAATTGTTTTGATTTAGTAAGCTTAATTTAATTGAATTTAAATATGCCTTCAGAGTAAAATTCAGTTACAATAACAAACAATGAATATTAAGTGATTTGCATGGAAAGTCGCACAAACCCGAAAGAAATACACCCAAGTAAATGAAAAAGAAATAATTTAATGCTCCTTAAGCAGCCCGATACCATTTGATCCATGGACAAGTACTAGGGTCCCCTTCCCCTGATTGGGGTTTGTATGATTTTGCTTAATGATATTAGCTTTCAAAAATTGTTCCATTTTCATAGAAATTGATCTATTTTTGTAAACAAAGGAAATTCCTCATTTAAAACTAATGAGGAAACGGTTATAAATACATTTCCTTTGACCTTGTGATTAATACTGTTTTAATTGGAGTGCTTAACGATAAAACTTTCTTTATTATCGTAACCTTCAAGCTTCCTTGATATTTCATTAATACGCCACTTACCATTAATTTCAAAATATATATATTCTAGCAGAATTTTTTTTCCATAATTTTCTTACAAAATAGTAGCGAATGTGAGTCCAAAAAAAACTGAATATTCGAAAAGCTTTAAAATTTCATATTCAAACTTGAAAGCAGTTTTTGAAAAGTTGAAATTATAAAATTGATACATTGCGTATTTTATCGTAATTCTGTTTTTATTTAATTTATTTACGTAATTAAACGGTATTTTTCATAAATAAATTGTAGTGTTGATATTTTCATAAAATGAAAACAAAAGACATTTTTTTAAAATTTTAATTAAGAGGTTTTTACATAATTAGTATACTGTTTTTTTAAAGATTAAATCGCCATAATTTTTAAAAAGTTCATCTTTACATTTTATTAGTATTCATTTAGTTTTGTTATTTATTTAATTTTTGCCAAAGGAAAAATGGCTTGTGAAAAAAATTTGAGCAAGGAATTTATGAATGAAAAAAAAAACTGATTGTGCTATCATTAATGATTTAAGTCTTACTTCTCTGATGTCTAAAGTAAAAGAAAAGATCTAGAAATGATTTTGAAAGGAAAATATCAGTAATAACACTCTAAGTACTTTTTTATATCTTATAAATTTTGGTATTTCAGAATAATGAACTAAATTCGTGTAATGTCATAGTCACACGTTAAACTACAATCATGTGTTTTCAGCCAATCAATTCATGCACTAGCCAACGTTTGCATTTTGAGAAAACTTTCTTTATAAAAACGATATTTTTCAACAATTTTCAGAATAAAAAAAAATTTGAAAAACTTTTTGAAAAATTGTAACATTTGTGTGTGTGTGTGTTTGAACATCTTAACCAATTTATTTATTTGAAATTGTGCCTACAAGAACAACAACAAGTACAAGTCTAATGTTACAGTTTGTTTTGAATCCAGTGTAGAACACGTGATTATCTTTATCATGTGACCTCATGAATTGAACCCATTAAATACATGTTGTATAACTAATCATAAAAACTTAAAACGCACCCTTTTAAATAAAATTAGAGAAAACTTTTTGTATCAAAATAGTTTTAATCAAAAATATGACAGCATTCTTTTCCTCTATATTTTCGTTTTCGTAACAAAAAAAAGTGTTAAAGAAATCACTTGAAAGAACAAAATCTTGATTTTTTTTTTATTTTCATCGAACATTTTAAGATAAAAGTAAGTCAAATTATGAACACACCAGAAAAATTTCAAGAACATTCTAAATTCTCATTCAAATATTAACTAATTTCGAAGTTAAGAGCATGGACTTTTTTTTTATCATATTTTTATATTTAAAATTTCATTAATTTAAGACATTGTTCAAGGTTATGTTTAACACTTAACTGCTAGGAGGAATTACACTTTCAACTTCTTTTTAAGTGGGCATTACCTGCCGTTCAGAAATTCTTCAATTTTTCAGTTTTGTTGCTGAATAATCAAGCTTCCTTTCGATATTTTCTTATTACTAAATTAATTTTTAAAAAGAAAATCGAAACAGTTTCTTTTGTCTTTTGTTTTTCTACTTGTCACAGAACCTCCAAATTTTTTCCTTATTATTTTCACACCGAATAAGTTGTAAGCATACGTAGGGAATATTTCGTGAAGCTGGTTTTTTTCTCCATAAAATAATATCCATTCATGTTATTTATATAATTAATTGACATTAATTTATGGTATTTACATTTCTCCCATTTTCGAGACATACTGTTCAAACAAATGTGTGTGTGTTTATAACTTATTTTACATTCCAAAATCTCAAATTAAATGCCGTACCATCTGTATTAAGCAGCTGGTTTTCTTTTAACAAAAACTGAAACAGTTTATTTTTTTCCCTCTTCAGATATAGCACCACTTAATATTACTGAAGCAATGATATTTATTCCCCCCCTATGTGCCCAGCTGGTTTATTTATGAACTTCGGAACCGTGAAGTTGAGTTCGATGATAAATCCTAAATCTTGTTTACATCAATTTGCTTTCACTTCTGCCTCTTAGTAGTGGTTTGAGCTTGCATTTTTCAATGATGATGGATGTTTGATTTGAATTTCTGTTGATGTGTGCAATACGCCGACAAAATGAAACGTTTCGTTGAAAAGATTAATGAGTCTAGGGTCTTTTCTTAATTAGATATAAAAAAAGTGCTTACTGAGAAAAAAAGGAAGTACCGTTTCGTACCGAAATCTTATTCAAAGAATGGAGAATTAATTCACTTATTCAGCAAACCAATTTCAATTCATATTTTTATAAGCCTATTTCATTCTTTTTCGAATGGGATAATTTGCATATAATGTGTTTTTTTCTTTAAAAAGAGGGTGAAAAGAAAAATATTGCACAACTGAAAAAAAATGTAAAAGAAAAATATTGCCCAAATTTATTGCCAAAGCAAGCGGAGAAATTAAAATATATGTTAATATGGAAACCAAATTTTTACTCTTAGCGGTTATTTAAAAATGAAGGAACGTGTAGAACTCGTGAGAAATAATGGTTAATTATGAGAAGATTGGAAAAAATGACAAATACAGTAGCCATTCTTAAATTGTGGTCCGTAGATCTCGGGGATCCCCAAAGCCTTTCTAGGAGGTCCGCAAAGATTTCTTATTTAATGTCAAGATTTCCCCCTTTTAGAGACTCAAATGTTGCAGCTGATATAACAGCACATGTAAAAGAGATGCAGCGCCATTTTTTTCATTAAAAAGTTGTACTTTCATTACAGTTGTGTTATTGTACGCGTGTCCATGATGGGCAGATTCATAAAAAAAAAACAACAGGTATAATAAATTTAAAAAATTAAGTCAATTCCTATTTAGATCAACAAAGAAAATTTTTATTTTAGATACTTTTTACTAAAAGTTACAATTGATATAAATATGTATATACATGTGACAGAATCCCAACAATAAGTGGAAATTAATTTTTATTAATTATCGTTAAAGTATAGTATTGTCATCCAAAACAATCGTGTATATAAAATTTCAGTTCAACTGAATGCTTTAAAACGTGAGAAAAAACCTTTTCAAGTTTTGACACAAGTCGCCAAAAATGATGACAACGTGGCTGTATTTATAATTCTTTGAATAATTAGTTTTAATAAATTAATTTTTATTAATTATAATTAAATCATTGTATTGTCATCCAAAATAATCATGTATATAAAATTTCAGCTCAATTAAGCGCTTTAAAATGTATTTTATTAACGATTGAAAATTCCACCAAGATAAATAAATAAATAAATAGAGATTGTGAGCTAATTGTAGGAATTGGAAAAAAGAATCTTTAGATCGCTCCGAAGGTGTCGAAGACAGTTTCGGCAGCCTCAACAGCTTTGTTAGAGAAGATTAAATCTTTTGGGTATACTAATACAGTTAAGAACATTATTTGAAATTAGTACTTTGTAATATTTTTTTTTATATATAATTAGATGTTTTATTTTAAAGGAAAAATAATGAAGTGTTAAAAAGTGCTGTAAAAGTAGTAGAGATAGTCTCAGGATTATTGAAGAGCCTTTAAAGCACTGTGCCATGTGTTGGGAGTCAGGGAGGGGTGCTCAAAATCTTGGGCGTCCGCTATGTCAGGCTGATGAAACATAAAGGGGGTCGCGGCCGTAGAATTACTGACGTTGAGGAGGTCCAGGAACCATTTCTTGTAAAATGGTTGTAATTTTTTTAATAAATAATACAAGGAAAGAATTAGATAAACAAAAGTTAAATTATTATTTGTGCGAAAAGTAGAAATTTTCTTCTTTTTTTAGATAATAAAAAAAAGTGAAGACAAGTTTATATATTAATTAATTAAAAAATGTAGACGAAATTGAACTAGTTGAGCTGGTATCACCATATTTAGAAAATGATGGAAAATAAACCAAATTTAACTTTCAAAAACGTTACATAGTACAAGAGATTAAAATCTAAAATCAACTGTTGCAATTTTCTTCAACCAGGATTACTATATTTTTTGAAGTTGTATCAATTTTTGTAATTATTAATAATTTTTTTCTTGCATTGTTTTATCTAAAAAACCGATTTCACTATTAAATCATAGTGAAATGAAAACAATACAAAATCAATGGAAAATGATTTTCTGTATACTTTTGTACTTGTATTAAATAGTAATGAAAAAAGGTCTTACCTCAACGCTTTTGCAAAATACAGCATCTGAACATTTTATTTCGAATTTTTGAATACTTTTATGTGCTCTGAGTTATTAATATTTTTAATAAAATAAAATATTATTTTAATGCATTATTTAAGATACTTACACTAGTACGGTTAAATATTTTTGTTCTAATATGCATATTTCTATTATATTATTTGAAGATCAAACGAAGTTACAATCAGTAACAATAACAATCAATAAAATATTCTTAAGTACAATATAGTTTGACCTTTTTGAAATATTCCTTGTGTTGCTTCTGAAAGCTATGTTAATGAATAATAAATCAATTGGATCTTTTTTAAAATTTCACCACAAAAGGCAATTCAAGATTCTCATAGAAACCATCTTGTATTTTCAGAGACAGAAACAACAAAAAAGTTAGAAAAGATAAAATTTTCATTTGGAGGGATCAATGTCAGGAAAATAATTTTTTCTTCCTTGAATTTTTAGGGTTAGCTTAAATTTAAGATATTATACGAGCACTATTTACTCCTGCTTTGAAATTGAAATGTTTCCAGAGTGGCGCTGACTTACAAGTCATCTTCTGAATATTTACAGCTAACATACAAAATAAACTTCGACGTTTACGTCACGAATGATGTCATTTTCGAGGGCTTCTAAAATAACTCCGTTCGCGCCTACACGGGAATGCCAGACGACATGATAAAGCAGTTCAACCGCAGCGAAAGTCGAATCTTTGGCCGACTTCCAGCATATGATGATCATTCAAGAAAGACGAATAAGCAAATAGCAGCATGCCGCAGCAGACTTTGCAAATGGAAGTTGAAGTTGTGGATGACATACCCCGACGGTTGAACTCTTATTTATCCTGCTGGCTTTTTTTTTTATTAATTTTTTGTTCCTTTTCTTTGAAAGGCTATTTTAGAACAGACGATATGAAAACAGAGTTTGTTTGTTACATTGTGTCAACTTCGCTTGGATGTATGTCAAAGTTCAATGCCTGAGGTCCTCGCTGCATCACAAAGGGTCTGGATAGTAGGATGAAATAAGATAAAATCTGCTTGATATTGAGAAAACGATTTTTTCAAGTGCATAATTCCGAGGGAAAATCGATATGCAGTACACACGGAACATTTGTGGACGTATTCAAAATAAAACCGCATTTTAAGTGAATGAAGATATTTAACTCGTCAACTGACGTGTATGCTCGTTATGGATAAGTTGTTGGATTTTGTTTCATGGCCAGAATACTCGTCATGCATAAAAAATATTGACCATTGGTTATTTAACTTTTAATTTTTGAGAAAAACAAAACATATCCTCAAACTTTAAGATGTTTAGAATATTATGAGGTCAAGCCGGAGTAAAACAAATAAACTAAAAATATGAAACATTTAAGATGAACTCATGCTTTCGCGTATGCACCGGCTGAAATAGTGTTTTCGTTCGCATAACGAATTTTTCGCTCATTAAAATCATTTGCAAAGTCCCAATATGTATGGTTAGGGACATCTTAAGACTTCTTGAGGCCCTAGGCCCCAACGCAAAAGCAGTCCCAGGGCCCTTACACAAATTTTGGACCTATCTATGACCCTTAAAAGTAGAGGATACATACCATACATTGTCAAATACTCGTACAAACAATAACCCGAAATAAATGTGCATGACTTACAATCGCACAAACCGGCTCGGCCGATTGCCACCTTTTGATTGAGTGAGTAATGTTGGTGGTAGGTATTGGCCTATACATGGACGACGGTCATCACATGTAGCCAGTTAACATATTGTCAGATTTTCAAAGAATATAACCGGAAAAAACAATTTACCGTTGAAATCATTCGAATCATGATCCTAGTCTAAGACGAGGCGAGGCCCCCATTGCGGTCAAGGCCCTGGGCCCAGTTGGCCCGTGCCTTAAGACGTCCCTGTGTATAGTACCTTATTTGGTGAATACCACTCCACAGGAGGAATTTAAGATTCTTACCTTTCTATGAATTTAATTTTTTTTGCGTTTATCGATTAATATGTATGTATGTTTATGTTAACCAAGTAAATAAGCATTAATAATAAAAAATTGGTAATTTTATAAAATAAACCTATCTTTTTTATCAGTACTTTAACAGCGACACTTATTCTGTGACTTACGAGTATACTCGTCATCGCTCGATTTCCGTGACACACATAGTTGCGCGCTCTCAAACGGGGGCGCCACAGTTAAGTGGTTAAAAACTATATTATACTAGCTATTTATACTAATTTAATAACAAATAAGATGCCAAAAATGTCCGAGGCACCTAATTTGAAGAACTAATTTCTTACTAACATCAGGCTTCAAAGCAACATGAAGTCTATCGGCAACGGACCTCATAATCTTGAACCTCGGTCAAATGACGCAGACGACGCCTGGGTTAGGACCCTTCTCTTCAGATTTCCACACAGATTCCACTAATTTCAATGAGAAAGAATTTCTTAAATAATGTCTTACACATTCTACTTTGAGTATCGCTGCAAAACAAAAGTAAGATTTTCCTTTTCTGTTTATAAACAGTTTAGAAAACGTAATGCAACGTTTTTGATTCAAATTACCGTGCGTTAAGTTTGAGGACGATTTATATTTATGTTTGATAAATTTCAATTTAGAAAAAAAAAGAGATTCGCAGAAACAGAAGCAACGTGATAAAATAATAACAGTTATGGGATTTATTTTTTTATAAAAAATAAAAAAATAAAAACACTTTACACAAAAAATATTGTAAAAAATAATCGAATTTTGTAAAATTGTAAAGAATCTCGCGGACCGCAAAATTATTCAAGGCGGGCCACATGTGGCCCCCGGGCCGTGGGATGGACACCCCTGCCGTATACGATCGCTTTTGTGAAAGACGGTTACACTGGGGCGCGAATCGCGTAACGTTTAATCGGGTTTAACGTAATTTTTCAAAATTTAAGTTAATCTCACTTGGTTTCAGTTAAAAATGTATGTGTTCAAATAATTATTCCATAATACAAGTAATTTTAGGTATGGAGCCTTAGGAATTATTATTGCACCAATTATTATTGCAGTCGATGAATATGAACTGGAATTACCTTTTGCTTAATTATTAACTGAAATACCTTAAATAACTCTTCCACGATATCTAGGTAGTATTCTTTGGGGAAATCTTGCTCCAAGTATTCTCTTTATCTTGTACAATTGCAACTGATAAAATGCGATTTTTGGGGAGATTTTTCAAAATCTACCATGCATCACAATCTGTTGAGAAATCAAGATAAGAACCAGCAGACCAGATATGTTCTCCAGTTTAATGGGGAAAATACCAGCTTTAATGATCTGTATGTCTGATTTAGCTATGCGTAAACTTAGATATCTAATCAAGCTGATAAGTCTTGAAGAAAGCCGGATTGATATGTTTATCTCGTTGAATCGATTTTTTGGGAACATTTCGGCACTTTTAATTCTATATTATTTCACATGAGAAAGATTGAAACCCTTCGTCAGAAAAATGGGCGCATGATTCTTGCAAAACCTTCATTTTTTTCGTCATTTTACAAGAAAAAATTCATAAATTGCTTTGATTATTGTCATATTGCTGCAAATCGAAACCTCTAAACCTATACCTATAATACCTCTAAAACACATCGAAGATATTGTAAATTATATATTATGTAATTTCATTTACAATTCTATTTAAAGTAATTAACTGTATATTTTTTTGACCTTATGCTTCCATGGAAATAGTACATTTTCACGAATAAGTAATTATAAATTTTATGAATCTCTAATATTAGGTGCTATAATTTTCCTTGCAATATTTACAATTATCCTTATGAAACTATTAAAATGCAGGCATTACAATTTATTTCAAAAAAAGCAATTAATTTAATAACTTAAATTACACAAATTTAAAAGTAATTAAATATACGTCATAGTTTAACTATCGTTAATAAATCCATAAATTATTATTATGATTCAAAAAACTAAAACTTCACCAAAATAATTTTTTATTCATATTTTAACTGTATATTCATATAATTTTATCTGCAAATAAAAAGAATTGTAATTAAAAATTACAACAAAAAATTAAAATTCCTGTCATTTACTATTTACCACAAACGGGGCTCTAACTATTTTTTTTTGAGAAAAAAAATGCGATAGAACTTCTGTAAGTTATCATACAAGAGAAATAGTACAACATGGCCAACATGTGTGGTTGGATAATTCTAGTAGACCGTTTTAAACTCTTAGTCTTTTCACATAACATACGAAATCATACTTTACCAAAGTACGAATACAAAAGAATCACTGATATCAAATTCAAAATAAATACGTTGACTTATTTTAAATTCTTTACTATTGCATTCTTTTTGTATGAAACTACTGAAATGAACTTGTTCTTATATCTATCGCACTCCTGATTGTACTCTTTGTGATTGGTCAGCCTATGCCGTGCACTAAATGGTTTTGTTGGTATAATCGAAAAATACTAGAGAGCATGTGCACTAATAACATAGGTGCAATTTTTAGTGTGCAGCTTTTCTAAAATAAATAAGTAGCTATCGTATTACATAGTACTATGTGTGGTTATGCAACTATTTTACTGTGGAACTGCTTTTGCATTTCACTACAAGGTACATAAGCAAAATTTGTTGCTGTAACCTTTCTTTTCTTTGAATTATGCTAATTTTACTGTTTGTTGCTTATTTTTTGAGACTAAGTGTCTTACATTAAGAAGATGTAGGTAATTTGAATTCTTTTGCTCAACGGGTCATAGAGTGAAAACAAGTTAGTGGTTGGAAAAGTAGTTGATGTAATTGCTCTACAGTATCAAAACATTTTCCTTCCAAGACTACGCAAATTTTTTTGATAGAAGAATAAGGACTTTTGTGCTCACACTACTGAAGATTTTGTATCTGTCTGCTAAGTTAAAAATGTTTAATTTTCCATACGCTTGCGCGAATTTTTCAGTTTAATTCGTCAGAGAAATTTTATTTTAAAGTCAAAAAGATTTCATACCTAAGCCTAATTGAATGATTAGAAAATTAATGCGTGATTTATAGTTTTAAATATTAAGAACATATTCTTGTTTGAATGAAATGAGCAAAATAAAATATCTCAAATGAAAAGGTAAAAAGCAGATTTTTAACAACAATAAAAAAGAAAAATCATGATTAAATTGCTATTTCTTTTCAGATCTTGAACACGGAAGTTGTTTCACTGTAAGGTATCACTTTCGATAAGATATCATTGTTTTTCATGAAATTAAGCCATTAAAAATTGAATGAAATCGGGTGACATTTATTTCTAGTTTCACATAAACATATGATTTTTCATCATAATTAGATTTCTTATAAGTGTTTCACGTCAAATAGCGTCGTTCGATTTTATAGTTTTGAAAGAATATTTTATGTTTATTTGCGCACTTTACCTTTCCTTCGTTCTATCGAATTTGTATAAAAACTATTCATCTGTGTTTTTTGTGTTCATCATTTTATAAATCAATATATACAATTTAACTTATAAGTGTTAAAATTATTCAATGTATCAAATGGAGCAATCCTTTGAAAACTCTACTGACATTATCGATGTTTGTGAAGAAGTAGTTATGTTACGTTTTTGAAAGATTTATCAATTCTTGAGATCGTTAATTCTTGCTTTGACACAATGTATTTATTTGCCTTTTTTCGCATCATTGATTTTTATCTAGTAGATATCTCGTTAAACTTATTGGAGTTGAGAGTTTCGTTAAAATTATTTGTATCGAAATATTCCTGTAAGAATGGAACTCAAATTCTACCGTTAAGCCAAAAAATAATATTTTTTTTTAAAGAAAAATTTAATTTCATGTATTTTTTTTGTTTTGTTTAATCTTTCAGCAAAAAATGTGCTCAATTGAATGTATCTCTTTTCGAATGCGTTAAAGCTGATTCTACACCTCGTCAAAAAAATTTGAGCGATAATTTTTAGGCAGCAAGACTTTTCTTAACCAAAATTGAATAAGCAAAATATTAACATCTTTTTCTTGAAATTGCTGTAATTTGTTGATTGTATTGGTATTTTTAAAAAGTTTTATAAGAAATTACTGCTTTTTTTTCTGGTTCTATTTTTCAATGAAAGGGAGCAATTTTGTTTTATTAGTGAAAAGTTTCTGAAAAATAAAGGTATAATTTCCTGTACATATCTTCACTATCAAGACTAAAAGTTTGTTGATATAAAAAAAGGAATATAATTTTTATAAAAAGACAGAAACTTTTCTGAATAAAACTAACAGATTAAAATGCTTTTTAAAAGATAACGCTTATTTCTTTTTATTCAATTCCTACTATTAGCTCACAATCTCTATTTATTTATTTATTTGTTTGTTCATTTATCTTGGTGGAATTTTCAATCGTTAATAAAATACATTTTAAAGCGCTCAATTGAGCTGAAATTTTATATACATGATTATTTTGGATGACAATACAATAATTGAATTGTAATTAATAAAAATTAATTGATTTAAACTAATTATTTAAAGAATTACAAATACAGCCACTTTGGCATCATTTTTGGCGACTTAGCGACCATTTTGGCGACTTGTGTCAAAACTTGAAAGGTTTTTTTCCTCACGTTTTAAAGCATTCAGTTGAACTAAAATTTTATATACACAATTGTTTTGAATAATAATATGATACTTTAATGATAATTAAAGTTAAATTAATTAATTAATTACCACTTAATATTGTGATTTTGTCATGTATATACATATTTATATTAATTATAACTATTTAATAAAAAGTAGCTAAGATAAAATTTTTCTTTGTTGATCTAAGTAGGAATTGACTTAAAATTTTTTTTTATATTACTTTGTTTTAAATTCATTTTTCTTGAAAGTTACAATATTTGTTGTCCCTCCAATTGGACATAGTAAATACTTGTTTTAAAATTCCTGACAAGCAATTTGCTCTGACATTTAACTTGCACGCTACCACTTTACACAAATATTTTTTTTATCTTTTAATCTTTAGAAATTGGAAAGATAACAATAGCCATAATTTTTTTTTTTTAAATTTTAAGGTTAGGAGTTAAATAAATTCATGGTTTAGTGTTAAAAACTTCTGCAATTTTAATAATCAATATCGTGATTTCTGTCTTGAATCTCTCGCTTGAATTTCAATACAAAAGAATTCTTACACATGTTCAGGCGATTCATTCGAAAAAAGAGCCTTTGTCAGATTTCAAGTGGCTGATCTCAAAAGAACGACGGGTCATTCGTTACGATTCAACTGCACCAAAAAAGATATATTAATTATGGCATCAATTTCGAATAGTATCATTCTTTAGAGCAGTGATCCGCAATCCCCGGTCCGTGGATCAAATAGTGCCGGACCTCCTAAAGAACATTAAACTAATGCCATTTTATTTAAAATGTTGAATTTCTCTCGGATTTGCGCAACTTTACACGGAAATCACTTTATATTTCCCGTTAAATCACTTTTCATTTTTGGTGTAACTATGTTTTATTCTGAAGGCATATTTAAATGAAACTAAATTAAAATTGTTAAATCAAAACAATCTAAAACATAAACAATCAATGTGTCCCACCCTCAGTGGGCCGTGGTAAAATCATCAAACGTTGACCGGTCTGCAGCGATAAAAAGGTTGCGGAGCACTGCTTTAGAGGATCAACTGAAAGCTCACTTGACAGTTGTTGCTTTATTGTATAATCCTGAGTTAATTTTACTCTTATGAATGAATATAGTTAATATCATGTTTTATAAAAATAGTGTGAAAAATACATGAAATGAGGAGTTTACGATAACTTAAAAGTTTATAGATTTTGTAAAAAGTCTATCACATATAATTTCAGAATTAAAGTTTCATGTTCTTTTTCACTTTGGAGATTTAAAGCGTGTTCCATACTCCTTTTAACATGTATTTAGTGATATCCAGTCTCTGGTTTCCAACCCAGTGGCAAAACGTACACCTCCACATTGCGGGGAGGAGGGGCTGGGATTCTAGGGGGCCGAAGCCTGACTGACTCCAAGTACGTATTTGGGCTTGGGGCAAAAAATCTGAATTTGAAGGAGGGCCCTAACATTCTCCCTTACGCCACTGCTCCAGCCTATGTGGCGAAAAATTCGACAGACCTCCCCTTTATCCTATTTTTTAAAAAAAGAAAATTAAAGCTATACCATCATTTTAAAATTAAGAGTTTCAGAAATGTCTTATGTTGCAGCTAGATGAATAATATTTCGGGATGGCGACCGATTTAACAGCTGTCAAGTGATTTATTCTCAGTTTGGTTTGGAAATTCATCATGAATAGACTCACGCCTGAACAACGCTTTCAAATTGTGCAATTTTATTTCGAAAATAATGGTTCTGTGCGGAATACGTATTCCCGATTTTCATAAGCGAATTTTGTATAGCGATGAAGCGCACTTCTGGTTGAATGGCTACGTCCACAAACAAAACTGCCGCATTTGGAGTGAAGCTAATCCACAAGTGTATGTCGAAACACCGTTACATCCAGAAAAACTGACTGTTTGGTGCGCTTTATGGGCTGGTAGAATCATTGGTCCGTACTTCTTCAAAAACGATGAAGGCCACAACGTTACAGTCAATGCTGATCGGTATAGAGCCATGATTACTAACTTTTTCATTCCTGAATTGAACAATCATGATGTCCAGGAGCTGTGGTTCCAACAAGACGGCGCAGCATGTCCCACAGCTCATGCCACAATCGATTTATTGAAAGACACGTTTGATGACCGCCTAATTTCACGTTTTGGACCTGTGAATCGGCCTCCAAGATCTTGTGATTTAACACCGCTAGACTATTTTCTGTGGGGCTATGTAAAGTCATTGGTCTATGCGGATAAGCCACAAACGCTTGACCATTTGGAAGATAACATTCGCCGTGTAATTGCCGATATACGGCCACAAATGTTGGAAAAAGTCATCGAAAATTGGACGTCCAGATTGGACTACATCCGAGCCAGCCGTGGCAGTCATATGCCAGAAATCATATTTAAAATGTAATGCCACAAGATTATCTTTCGAATAAAAAAATTCATGTCAATCGAATAATACATCGTTGTTTTATTGCAATTTAAAGTTCTATACCTCTAAAAAAACACCCTTTATATATATATATGTGGGAGACAACAAGGGGTCCAAGACGTTGGTCTTTCTTATGGTTTATTTAACATTAAACAAGAATTAATTAAAAAGGTAGAAAAGTTTTTACAGAAGTTTGACGATGATATGCAGAAGGTAACGCCTGCTCGCGCACCTCTCGCGTTCCCTTTTCTCTCTTTGCTCTTTCTAATCTAATGTCCAAGAGTTTCTGTTCTGGTTTTGATTTGCTGCGCCTGCGCGCGAAGACTGCCTTGCTTTTGGCTGCATGCCATAACGGCCATTCTGACCGTACGCTGTCCGCAGCGGTACTTTCATGGAGACCAGAGGAGAATCTGAAACATACAAAAAAACGGAACAGACAAGGACTATACGACAAATATATAGAGATTAAACATATAATTTTTCTGAACTAGACAGTTTCTCCATCATGTGAAGGCACCTCTTCGACATCCGGAAGGTTCCACAGGAAAACATTGTGTTTCACCGGCATAAGAACATCTTTTTCAACAAGTTGATCTTTGGTTGAACGCATCGATATTTTCCTCTGTAGAGTTCTGGACGTCTGTTCAAAACGATTTCTCTTTTTCCTTCGCTTCCACTGCCAAGGCTCAAAAATTTTCCGGAACAACACAAACCGTCGATAATTACTATTCATAGGTAAAAGGGTTAGGTGAGCGGGAGATAAATTCCACGGAACTCGTTTTCATGGCACCATTGGCTTTCTTACACAATACTATATCAGAACATTTTTTTCTCTTACAATACTCAATTTTAACTTAGTAATCTTAATTTTATTACATTTATAATCCTTAATTAGAGAACTCGAATCATTCCTAGTATTAAAGTTCTTAACATATGGCAAATCATAACTATTTTTTTTTATCACATTTGAAACAGAAACATTTGGAAAAAACACTTGAATAAGCATAAGCATGAGCACCTAAAGAGGATTCACTTTCATTCAATAAAATATCGCTCTTTGCGTGGCCTAGTTTTTTTTTTTATTTCAGAATATACACTGGGATGTATAATAAATTCTTCGGTCAAGGTCGGTGATATCGCCGTTCCAACACTTAAGCTAGGAGAGTGTTGATTAAGAGAAATATTTATGGGTTTAACTTCTACCATACGCTGTTCGCCAAAACATGAACTTAATGTTATGATCTCTTCGGAAGGTGTTTGCACTCTAATTAGTGAGGAATTTAAAACTGGGATCTGGCAACCTGAATCAATCAATGCTGTTACGGGCTGATTTTCCACAAAAATGTTTACGTATTTAAGATTTGAGCATTCATCGCTATTTTGTTTTTCGCTCTCGATTTTCAAAGTATTCACGTTTATTTTTATTATGGATGTGATCATTAGATTCTTTTTGGTTTAAAACGCTTCTCACAGTCTCTTGCGTAATGAGATGAATCACCGCATATAAAGCAATTTTTTATTTTCTCTTTCAAGATATTGGGGATAGTTCTCTTTACTCTTTGGTTTAAAGTTTTGTGATTTATTTTTAAAGGGGTCTTGGGTATATCCATAAGTAATAGAATTTCTTTATGTGATCCGCTTCTAGATGAAATATAAATATCACACTCTTTAGCTAAATCAATAGGCCTAAACCAATCTTCTGCTTCTCGAATGCCAATATGAGTTGCAGTTTTCCTTATTTAAAGTTTCAAATAATTTATCAGAAATTATAAGATCACGATAGAGATTCAAAGGAATTAACTTTTTCTTAACGAACAATAATATTGGAAGTTTGCCGTCAATCTTGCAGCAAATTGGATGTATGTCTCGCCTGATGATTTTACAGCATTTTTAAATGAGTTTAAACACTCGTCGAGGGGTTAATTGGAATTCTCTGAGTACTATAGATTTTAGTTTTTCATAGTCATTTAATTCCTCTTCTTTAATATACAGTAAGACGTTATGAGCTCTTTCGCCCAGAAGATTTATTAAAATTTCAGATTTATATTCGTCATTTATTTTCTTGGTTAAAAACGCGTTCTAATGACTGGAAGAACAGATTAAAATTTTCAGATCTGGTGGGAACAGGAAGAGATAAAGTTTTTATACTTTTTATCATATTTTCTATGTTAGTTTCGGACTTTTTTCTTCGACTTTAGCTGCAGGATTTAAAGTAATGCTTTATTTTTAGCCAATTGCAGTTCGTTCTTTTTCTAATTTTTGCTAAAATTTCGCGAGCTCAAATTTTTGTTCTGAAGTTACCTCTCTTTTTTTGCGATACTCTCTCATCTATACAGTTTTGAATTAATGTTTTAAAAATCTGGATCACTTTCAAATGTACTACTGTTCTCAATTTTAGTCTTTAGTTTAACTATAGTGTCAGTACTTTCGACAATACCGTCTAGCTCCTGAACGACTCTTATGAGATCCTCTTTAAAAGCGTTTTTATACATACAAAATGGAAAGATCCTACCTTTTTTTTTTTTTTCTGGCTCCCTTGTTGCTCGCACGAATGTACAATGAAGAAAAAAATTTCGATTCCACTGATTTCACCTCTTCGTAAGGTAATATCTTGAAATTGTGGTTCCGGTCTCTGTTTCGACGATGGGTTCCAACTTCTACAGGCGGAATGAAGTTGAAGAATTCAACCTCTACACAGGTTCCGAAAAATGGCGCGTCTCCTCCACGGACGGCTTTTTTTTCGTTCAAATTTTGATCAAAATCGAAATTTTTTTTTTTTCAATCGCCTCTAACAGGCGGAATTTTCATGCTGAGTTCAAACCTCTACACAGGTTGAACGAAGTTTCAAATGGCAGAGCGTCTCCTTCACGGACGCTGTTGTTCATTATCAGACTTTGGTTCAAAATCGAAGTTTATCGATCTATCGCGGCCGAGCCCCCATAATTTTGGGAGACAACAAGGGGTCAAGACGTTTATTCTTTCTTATGGTTTATTTAATATTAAACAAAGAATTAATTAAAAAGGTAGAAAAGTTTTACAGAAGTTTGACGATGATATGCAGAAGGTAACGCCTGCTCGCGCACCTCTCGCGTTCCCCTTTCTCTCTTTGAAAGCTAATCTAATGTCAAGAGTTTCTGTTCTGGTTTTGATTTGCTGCGCCTAACGCCTTGCTTTTGGCTGCATGCCATATATATATATATATATATATATATAAAAATTATATATATATATATATGTGGGGAGACAACAAGGGTCCAAGACGTTGGTCTTTCTTCTGGTTTTATTTAAACATTAAACAAAAATTAATTAAATGGTAGATATTACAGATAAGTTTGACGATCATATTCAGAAGGTAACGCCTGCTCGCGCACCTCTCGCGTTCTCCTTTTCTCTCTGCTCTAATCTTTTTCTGTTCTAATGTCCAAAAGTTTTTTCTCAAAGAGTCTCTCTCCTTTTCAGTTTCAGTTCTGCTTTTACTTTGATGCGCCTACGATGGTTTTGGCTGCATGCCACAACGGCCGGGGATGACCGTACGCTGTCCGCAGCGGTATTTCCATGGAGACCAGAGGAGAATCTGAAACATACAAAAAAAAAAATGAACAGACAAGGACTATACGACAAATATATAGAGATTAAACATATCAAAATTTTTCTGAACTAGACAGTTTCTCCATCATGTGAAGGCACCTCTTCGACATCCGGAAGGTTCCACAGGAAAACATTGTGTTTCACCAGCATAAGAACATCTTTTTTCAACAAGTTGATCTTTGGTTGAACGCATAAATATTTTCCTCTGTAGAGTTCTGGACGTCTGTTCAAAACGATTTCTCTTTTTCCTTCGTTTCCACTGCCAAGGCTGAAAGATCCTTTGGAGCAGTAACACAAACCGACGATGTTTACTCTTCATAGGTAAAGGGTTAGGTGAGCGGAAGATAAATTCCACGGAACTCGTTTTCATGGCACCATTGGCTTTCTTACACAATACTATAGGTGAACAATAATCAAAAACACTCTCTTTTATAATACCTTGTCGTAACCAATCATCAATTTGATTGTTTACCTGTAATTTCAGAACAAGATAAACGTCTGGCTCTCTGACACACAGGAATATCATTTTTCAATTTAATATTCATTTTTAACTTAGTACTCTTAATTTTATTACATTTATAATCCTTAATTAGAGAACTCAAATCATTCCTAATATTAAAGTTCTTAACATATGGCAAATCATAACTAGAGTTTTCTATCACATTTGAAACAGAAACATTTGGAAAAGAAAAACACCACAAGAATAAGCACAAGCATGAGCACCTAAAAGAGGATTCACTTTCATTCAATAAAACATCGCTCTTTGCGTGGCCTAGTTTCTCTATTCCCAGAATATACACTGGATGTATAATAAATTCTTCGGTCAAGGTCGGTGATATTGCCGTTCCAACTCTCAAGCTAGGAGTGTTGATTAAGAGAAATATTTATGGGTTTAATTTCTACCATACGCTGTTCGCCAAAACATGAACTTAATGTTATGATCTCTTTGGAAGGTGTTTGCACTCTAATTAGTGAGGAATTTAAAACTGGGATCCAAGCAACCTGAATCAATCAATGCTGTTACGGGCTGATTTTCCACAAAAATGCTTACGTATTGAAGATTTGTGCATTCTTCGCTATTTTGTTTTTCGCTCTCGATTTTCAAAGTATTCACGTTTATTTTATTATGGATGTGATCATTAGATTCTTTAGGTTTAAAACGCTTCTCACAGTCTCTTGCGCAATGAGATGAATCACCGCATATATAGCAATTTTTATTTTCTCTTTCATGATATTGGGGATAGTTCTCTTTAATCTTTGTTTTAAAGTTTTGTGATTTATTTTAAAGGGGTCTTGGGTATATCCATAAGTAATAGAATTTCTTTACGTGATCCGCTTCTAGATGAAATATAAATATCACACTCTTTAGCTAAATCAATAGGCCTAAACCAATCTTCTGCTTCTCGAATGCCAATATGAGTTGCAGTTTCCTTTTTAAAGTTTCAAATAATTTATCAGAAATTATAAGATCACATAGAGATTCAAAGGAATTAACTTTTCTTAACGAACAATAATATTGGAAGTTTGCCGTCAATCTTGCAGCAAATTGGATGTATGTCTCGCCTGATGATTTTACAGCATTTTTAAATGAGTTTAAACACTCGCGAGGGGTTAATTGGAATTCTCTGAGTACTATAGATTTTAGTTTTTTCATAGTCATTTAATTCCTCTTCTTTTAATATACAGTAAGACGTTATGAGCTCTTTCGCCCAGAAGATTTATTAAAATTTCAGATTTATATTCGTCATTTATTTTCTTGGTTAAAAATGCGCGTTCTAATGATTGGAAGAACAGATTAAAATTTTCAGATCTGGTGGGAACAGGAAGAGATAAAGTTTTTATACTTTTTTATCATATTTTCTATGTTAGTTTCGAACTGTTTTTCTTCGACTTTAGCTGCAGGATTTAAACTTAATGCTTTATTTTTAGCCAATTGTAGTTCGATTTCTTTTTCTAATTTTGCCAACTGAAGTTTCGCGAGCTCAATTTTTGTTCTGAAGTTACCTCTCTTTCGTTTCGCGATACTCTCTCATCTATACAGTTTTGAATTAAAAAGTTTTAACGAAATCTGGATCACTTTCAAATGTATTACTGTTCTCAATTTTAGTCTTTAGTTTAACTATAGTGTCAGTACTTTCGACAATACCGTCTAGTTCTTCAACTACTCTTATGAGATCCTCTTTAAGAGCGTTTTTATACATTTTAGAAATGGAAAGATCCTACCTTTTTTTTTTCTGGCTCCCTTGTTGCTCGCACGTACGATGTATCCAATGAAGAAAAATTTCGATTCCACTGATTTCACCTCTTCGCAGGTAATATAGTTGAAATTGTAGTTCCGGCCTCTACACAGGCGGATTATTCACACTGAGTTAGTTCCAACCTCTACACAGGCGGAATTTTTGTCGATGGTTCCAACCTCTACACAGGCGGAATTTTCACGCTGGATTCAAATGAAGAATGCAACCTCTACACAGGTTGAACGAAGTTTCCGAAAAATGGCGGCGCGTCTCCTCCACGGACGGCTTTTTTTTTTTCACGTTCAAATTTTGATCAAAATCGAAATTTTTTTTTTTTTTCAATCGCCTCTACACAGGCGGAATTTTCATGCTGAGTTCAAACCTCTACAGGTTGAACGAAGTTTTCAAAAAAAATGGCGGAGCGTCTCCTTCACGGACGCTGTTGTTCATTGTCCAGACTTTGGTTCAAAATCGAAAGTTTATCGATCCCTTGATCGCGGCCGAGCCCCCATAATTTGTGGGAGACAACAAGGGGTCCAAGACGTTGGTCTTTCTTCTGGTTTATTTAAACATTAAACAAAAATTAATTAAAAAGGTAGATATTACAGATAAGTTTGACGATCATATTCAGAAGGTAACGCCTGCTCGCGCACCTCTCGCGTTCTCCTTTCTCTCTGCTCTAATCTTTCTGTTCTAATGTCCAAAAGTTTTTTCTCAAGAGTCTCTCCTTTTTCAGTTTCAGTTCTGCTTTTACTTTGATGCGCCTGCGCGCGAAGACTGCTTGGTTTTGGCTGCATGCCACATATATATATATATATATAAACAAGAGAAAAGACTTTGGACTTCTAAGTTTCATGATCTTGGCAAGTTTCTGAAGCTGTATTTCATTTTAGAGAAGTATCAATTGATTCTTACCCTTTAACTTGTCTTATTCGCGTACTCATTTCTCATTTTTAACTTAATAAAAGTAAATTATTGCGAAATCTTTCTGTAATCATTCTGTGTCCGATTTAATGGCTTTTCCATACGTCATGCGTTAGGATTCCCCCGGTGTGACGTTTGAGAAAATTCATGGTAGTGTGAGAGTTAGGAACTTAAATATTTGGTTTATTTAGGTCACAACTATTAATTTCAGAAAAAATTTCATTGAAGTTGTTCAAAATATTGGTTATTTTATTAGGTGAATGTGATATTTGGGAGGGAGGAGGCAACAACCGTTTTCTTCGGTGTTTTCTAACGGACTTTCTCTGCCCTCTCCAGAGTCTTGGGATGAGGGTGGTAGCCCCTTTTATCTTCCTTGAATTACATCCGGCTTGTGGGCAGATTGAGGTTTTCTCACGATCGAAGGTTGGCGGGGCGATAACGGAAGACAGGCCCCAGAATATTTAGGAGTGCACGTGTGTATGGGAACGTGGTTATCCTGTTCACAAAAAGAAGCCGATTTTTCAATTGTGTGACACCAGGAACTTTAACGATCAGCGAGATCTGCATCTCAATAAATACGAGAAGGAAGAACCGCTACACCTATTGATATATCGTGTATTTATCGAAAAATACACATTTTGAATTGCTGTATTATTTCCCATAATATATTTCAAAAAATTTCATTAAAATTAGCCAAAACTTTTTCACGATTACACGCATTTTATGTTCGTCATTTTAATGTTCGGTCACTAGCAGAAGCGTAAAACGAGCACAATTCCTTTTCTTTTCACTTTCGGGAAAAAAATAAAATATATAAAAACAAGTAATATAAATTTTTTTAAAGTCAATTCCTACTTAGATCAACAAAGAAAAAATTTATTTCAGCTACTTTTTATTAAATAGTTACAATTAATGTAATTATATATATACATATGACAGAATCCCAACATTAGGTGGTAATTAATTTTTATTAATTATCATTTAAGTATCGTATTGTCATCCAAAACAATCGTGTATATAAAATTTCAGTTCAACTGAATGCTTTAAAACGTGAGAAAAAACCTTTTCAAATTTTGACACAAGTCGCCAATGTGGCTGTATTTGTAATTCTTTATATAATTAGTTTTAATCAATTAATTTTTATTAATTATAATTAAATTAGTGTATTGTCATCCAAAATAATCATGTATATAAAATTTCAGCTCAATTGAGCGCTTTAAAATGCATTTTATTTACGATTGAAAATTCCACCTAGATAAATAAATAGATAAATTAACAAGTAAATAAATAAATATATAGAGAGTGCGAGTTAATAGTAGGAAATGAATTAACCACCTGTAACTTGCGCAACTGAAGTACTTACACATGCAATTTCGAAATTCTGAGAATAATTTATGGCTCCCTCTTATCCTCAGCCTACTTATTATTCCAGTACTTGAAAATGGCACTTCTGGGAAAGATAAATCTCAAGAGGGTGAAAAAATGTAAGCTTAGGATTATATGAAAAACCAAGCTTATATAGCTGTCAGTTCATGAATGGCTGTATTTTGAACATCTTTTTTAGACAAGGATATATTTAAAGTACAGCTTTTCATTCATATTCAATTACAGGTTGCTTTTTGCATAAGAGTTAAAATTCTACAGGCAAATTATTGGTGAAGTATTCATTTTAAAAGTGTTTAAAATTTAAAAAGAAAAGTAAACATGAAGAATTAAACTTTAGTGCTGTATTAAATAGTGTTGGAAATTCAGGTTGTATTCCTATACAAATGAATACAAACGAATTTTATGTTTAAAAAAAAGTTGGGAAATTACAACACAAAATTTAAAATGTAACTAAATACTTTTGTAATGAAATATAATTAAATTTTGCTCTGTTTGGAGGATAGAACGTTAAGTAAATGATTTAAGAACGTTAAACAGATAGATTACTTGAATACGATATAGTATTCCTCTATAATGATATCCAATTAGACATAGAAATATAAGAACTCAGATCTTTTTGTTTTATGCTTGACTTGAAATATGTATATCATCATGAATCACAAAAATTGTGGCTTCATGTAAATTTTGAAATTCTGATTTTTATTTTATCAGATTTTTACAATTTTAATCCCCCTAAATACAGTAAAATTATAAGAAGATTAAGTAAAATTATAAGACCACTAACGAATAGGTGCATTTCTGAAGAAAGCAAATTTTTCAGAGTGTGTATTTAAATTGATTGTGTAACATTTTCTGTGCTAATTGCACTTTCAGAAAAAATTAACTCAAATTTTATTAAAATGTACTCATTTTTTTAAAAATCAAATAAGGCGTCTGTTACGAAATTATAAGACCACATCAGAAAATTAACATGGTATACATCACATCAGAATTGATTACAAAACATGCACGCGTTAATATTTCGTGTCAACATTATCTGAGAAACGAAGATACAGATTTTGATTGCGTTATCCACATATTTATTTTGAGGCTACGATAGCCAATGGTCAAGGAAACGGACTCGGGGATGGGGCGTCAGGAGTTCGAGCCTAGTACCGCTGACGACTCGCTGTGCAGAGGAGGCCGATGCACGTTAAATATTCCGAGACTCAAACGTCCTCAAGTTGGTATGGTGTGACTGAGTCAAAATTACGAGGTTCGTCTCCAAAAAGCCCTCGGGTAGCTAAATAGTGCGATGTTAATTTACTTGAAAAACTACCACAGTTTATTTGAAAATCGTCTGGAACAGAGAGAGAGAGAGAGAAAGAGTAAAATATTAACACCGCGCAATATAAGGCAACATGATGGTTATTGGAAATGGACCTCGTAATTTTGAATCATGGTCTAGTGAGAAAGACGACACCTAACAACTAATTTATTTCTTACATTATTCAAAAACATTGAAACCTTATCATCATGAACAGTGTCGTAATATATATTTTATGTATTTAAATTATAATTAAAACCTTCACTTATTTCGTAATTTCCAAATTAAAGTACGTGGTCTTATAATTTCTCAACGGACTGTACATAAGGTAAACAGGAAAATTATTCCATTAATGAACTGAGGGGAAAAAGATTTTTGTATTTTTACATAAAATGATTTTATTCATCGAAATATCCTATCGAATTGAGCAATCCTTTCCCAAAGTAAAAAAGCTAATTTTAAAATACCATTTTTATATAAACTACTTTTAAATTTTTTTAATATAAATTAGATATCTACTCGCTTTTCCCCCTAATCTTCATTATTAAACTGTTTACTATGCAAATGATAATGGAGATTTATTCGAGGAAAAGAAGGCTGATGCCCAAGATCCAACCCAAGATGTAAACTTTTTATATTTGTCTTTATTGCAACGTGTGGGCGTGCGTCACTCAACTTCCACCTCTTTTCTATTTTGCATAAATACAGCCATTATTTCATCACTTACTTTGAATGTTTCTGCAAGCCGCTGACACTTTAAACTGGGATTCCTTTCAATTAATGTCTCCAATTTTCTGATATTTAAATTTGATGGTTTGATGATGTACTGCCATTCTCTATTGATTTAATCCCAACAGAAAATTTTTAAAATAATCTTTGGGGTTTCCTTAACGTATTTATCTTCTTTTTCAAACGCGGGTCATTCCCCTCCCCCCTGTTTTTGTAGTGTTAGTCCCAAGAAATTCATAACGTAAACATTTTCATATTGCATTTTGTTTCGCAGAAATTTTTAGGGCCATTTAGAATTATATTTTAAATTAAAGCGAAAGGTTCAAGGTTCAATCAGTTACTTAAGTTTAAAAAAACATGCAAATGTACCAGAAAAACCATTATTAGAAATTTGCCCGATAACAAGTATAAAGTCGTTGGAATTATTCGTTGTAAAAACGACAAAATGTTCTTGGTTACTTAATATATTAAAGTTATACTACATCAGTGAACAGATTAAAAACTGCTCAGTTTTAACGCGAATTTTTTCACTCAGTCTCAAATTTAGATATATTTTATTTTATTTTCAAGCATATCGTCGGTCTAATTATCAGACTGCGTAACTCCGCCTGGGATGATAATTTGATACAGTAGGGCTAGGCGCCAAGTTGTTGTTTATGTTCGCCAAGATAGGCGATAATATTACAATATGGTTTACTTTGATATTTTTATCGTGCGATAATGTGGTTGCCATGGGGATAACGTATATTAGTGTTAGTTTTTCCCCCCTGCGTTATCTCTGCTCAGCAAAAGTAACACATTGTTACAAATTTTGTGTAATGAACGCTTAAAATAGTGTAAATAATTTATATCTGGAAATGTAATACATTAATATTACTTTCTGTTGTATTTATTTTATGTTAAAATCTTGCCACCACCTCTCCCTTCGAAATCTAGTTTTATTATGAAATAAAAAAAGTAGTGATTACACTGATCGAGGAATAAATTAAAAGCGGAGTGCGTACTGAGGCAGGGCGTAGAAAAAACAAAAGGATTAAGGAATCGCACCAAAAAGCGCTTGGCGCGTTGCACTCCTATATCAAATCAGTAACACCGGTGGAGTTACGCAGTCTGATAATTAGGCCGACGATATATTATAAGAACACAAATAAAATACCAATGTACATTTTTGAAAGCTCATTTTCATAAAGACCTGTTCCACACAAAAAGTTTTCAAAAATATAACTTAAATTGATACCCCCAGATATCGTAACAAGATTTTTATATACTATATATATTTTTAAAAATTCAATTTTTTCACCTAATTTTAATGTTATTCTTTCCCAAAAAGAAGTCCTCAGAACAATACTTCATTTTCTTCATAAATTTTTTACTCTTAAAATTGTCAGAGTCTAATCAAAACTCAAAATACTTCTTTAGACAAAATAATAATCAGTTTTAAGTTAGTTATAATCCAGTTATAGAGTAAGTTAAACACACATTTCACTATTTATCATGCAGTATTTTAAAAATTCAGAAACATTTAATAAAGTATTTGGAACACTAAACATTAAATATTTTATTTTATAATATTAGTTTCAATTTCATTTTAGTTTAAAATTTTAAATATGAAGTTAAACTTAACTTTTTTTTCATTTTAAAATGTAAAGTTAGAATTTGTAAAAATTATTTTATATGTGTTAGAAACAGTGATGTTATACCGTATATTTTGACGCGTAACGCACACGTATACTTTTAAACTGCATTTTTTAATTTTTAGATATGTTCGCCGTATAGCACTCACCGTCATTTTTTTGTAGAAGCCAGAAATGTATGTGTGCGATGCTCTTATATTTTGAAGTCATTTTTTATTCTAGGTTTTATCTAAAGGTTTTGAAAAAAATAGCATAATTCTAGAACTACAACCCTTAAAGTTCATTAGGTGTGTCATTTCCTTTAAATAAATAGTATTTCGATATATGTAGAAGACTTAGTTTTTTTAAGAGTTCTCAGGGGTGTTAAATTTCTCTAAAGGTCTGAAAATATAAACAATTTTCAAACAGGTATAATTCTTTTAAATTTAAATTAAATAATTCGAATCTTTTACACATTATTTATAAAGGAATGGGGCTTCAGAAAAGTATGAAATGTTTAAAATATAATCATAATTTTAAAAGTTATAAGTATATGAAAATAAGAAACTTTTCTAAAAGAAATATTTATTAAGTTTTACGTCACGCATGATATTTTCTAAAATAGTAGCTTTAATTACTAGCTATAAGTTGATTTATAAAGATAAATGTATTCTTATTACACTGTAGCTACTTTTATATAAATAGAATAATAACTTTACATATTTTAATAAGTAAAAAAAACATTTTTAAAAAATATTTAAAAAATTGCAATATTTTACAAATATTTTGAAATACAAAAGATATATAATAATAAAATTAGGTAGGGTTTAAAGAGTATGATGCATTTTATAATTCTATAATGTTTTATACATCAGAGGGGCTACTATTTTAGAAAATAGCGTGCGCAACGCAAAAAATACTTAATTATTATAAAATTTTCATATGCCTATGATTTTTAAAATTATTATTATATTTTAAACATTTTATACTTTTCTGAAGCTCCATTCTTTTATAAATAATGTGTAAAAGATTTTCGAGTCATTTAATTTAAATTTAAAAGAATTATACCTGTTTGAAAGTAGTTTATATTTTCAGACCTCTAGAGAAATTTAACACTCCTGAGACCCCTTAAGGCTCATCTCTTCTTTTATTTTTAAAGCTAGCATTTTTACACTCGTTTTGTGTAAAGCATAACCGTAAATTTCAATATTATTTTTGGTGTTAAAAGTGCGTGTTATACGCTGGGTTTTAGAGTAATATGCACATTTGTAGGAATAAATTTATTTTAATCACATTTTATATTTGTTTGATGTTCAAGACTTAATTTTTAAAATCCAAGTTATATATTTTTTTCAGTTTTTCCTACTATAGAAATACAATACGTTTTTTTCCTTTTTACAGGAAAAAAAATATTGATTTAAATAGAAATACCTGGTTTGATAAAATAATTTTTGCTATTAGTGAAAATGATACATAATATACATGTTGGAGCATTTTTTTTTTCTATTTCAAAAGAACTCTCTGAGTTATAATCCTATTTTTTTTTAATATTCCTCAAAGAAAACCTTAACTGACAGCACGCGTAACGCGGAGAATTCATTTACATAATTCACCCATTTTATATATGAAAAAAAAGACGCGATTAAATGTAAATTGGATTTTTGAAAGAAAGAAAAAAGTACTTCTCACAAGTCGGGCTTAAGGTCATACCCCGGAAGCCGGAATTCTCATATAAGAAGAACAAATGTTCTCTTTGGGAGGCTAATCCTATGTTTAAAAAACATTAGAAAGCGCCCCCCTGTGTGAAAAATTGATACCACAGGAAAGGAAATGATCAAGATTATTTTTTATCACTGTTTCTGATAATCCGAATTTAAATAGACAACCGCCAGAAACATCAGCTTTTATATATAAAATGCGTTCACCCCTCCCCCCCTTTTTTTCAAAGCAGGAAGTTAAACACAGGGATTAGGAAAGGGAAAAAATGCATTGAGAGTAAGAAAAAAATCCTCACTGTGTAGGTGAATTATTAGCTTGGCGACGGGATTAGAGATAACAAAAAAGATACTCTGAGGTGGGAGATGAAATTAAGTTTCTCTGTGTGATGTGGAGTCTAGTATTGGAAATAGGATTTCCAGGTATAAATCTTTTGAAAGAATCCCTATACGTTTCACGAGAAGAAATTACAGGGATTTTACGAACTGCTGCACTAATTTAAGAGGAAATTAAGTGGATTTATTTAAAAGGTGCATTGCAGGTTTTTCTAGAATGGTTGCTGCAATTCGTAAAATATAATTATTTGCTCTGTAATACAAAGGTCCATTCAAATTGATTTCTAAGAAGTCCTTTTCCGTCAATGTGGTTTCATTAAAAGCGGCTTAAACACTGAGCACTTTTCAAATAGAAAAGCACTAATTTTAAATTTGAAAAGTAAAATTTTGTTGTTTGTAATATTGAGTCCATAAACTTTAGAAAAAATCAACAAATATTAATTTTTTGAAAAAAATTTTAGATACAACTTTGTGATTTTGCTTGATTCTAAATTAGAAGAACAAAATATAGTATATACACATTTTATATAACGAGCCGATTCAAAAGAAAATGAATAACATTTTGAAAAGGATTGTTCTCAATACTGTTAGTACTACTTTAACATGAAATTAAAATTGGATAATTTTTATATTTGGAAAAGTATCTCCAATTTATATGAATAAATAGGTTAAATTCATGTGACGGCATAGTCGTATGATAAATTCTATCACATTTCCAGCCAATCATTTCACAAATTTATGTGACGTAACATAATGAATGCACTCATGTGTTTTCAGCCAACCAGATTATGTGTTTCGCTGTTGCCAACTTTTGTTTTTTGCATAAACTTTTTTTTAAAAGTACATATTTGCCGATACTAAAAACGCACACAAGGAAGCAAACGGCACTTAATTTTGGATTTAAAAATACAAGTATAATACAAGAACTTATTTTTAAATTTTAAAAAATTGTAAAGAAATTTTTTTTAAATACCTGAACATTTCCACCTAACGATGTAATTTACAATTTCATCTAAGGATTATTAGTAGAACACTAAGTATAGTTCTAATGTCAATTTGAAACACGTGATTCCCTTTATCATGTGACCGGCATGAATGAAGCCCATCGTTTAAATTATCGGTTGATCAAATTTAAAGCAAAAAACAAATATAATTTTAGACATCAACTATCTCAGAAAAATATATTATGAAATGCCAGAAAAAAATTCTTTGTTTAGTATTTTTAAAGAAAAATAAGCACTTTTCCGTTTCGCAGGTGCAAACGATGAAGTCGCCAAAAATGACACAACCGACGCCAAACGGAATATTACCGCTGGTAACCTTTTACCACCACATTTTCAAAACAAGTTGTAGTTTTTTTCTTATCAGTAATGTCTTTTTCATAATACATCAAAAATAGATACAAAACCAAAGAGAATTAATATTTATTTATATTTTTTTATAAATATTGTGTGTTGTTGCAATAACGCCAACTTAGGGAGATTTGAGTCGGCGAAACGGAAAAGTGCTGAAAAACACTTTGCTCCAATATTTATTTGCATTAAAATTCCACAAATTTTCACTGGGAGAGAATTCGATTTTTTTACATGCAAAATATCATCAAAACAATTGTAAATGATCTTTAACCTTATTATTTATGTAGTGTAAACGTAAACTGTTTGTGTTTACTTGAATTAGCCCTGAATCTTTTAACAAATGTTTTTATTCCTGTGGGAAATTGCTAGAAGTATATCTTAAGACAAAACTTATCATAAGACGATTTTAGAAATGTTATACTTCTTATTTCTTTTCCTTCAAAACAGAACTTTGAATTCTAGATTAAGAATCAAATTCTAGATAAATGGTAAAGGTGTGTTTATATGCTAACAGACTTACGTCGCCAAGCGGCTTTTTTCCGTTTTAAGTGGTTTGTATACGTAAGGTGCGTTCTTTTAAAAATATGTTATCAATGACGGGTGCGTTTTATTTTTTTTTATCTTTTATGATGTCGGTAAAAGTCATTCGATTATATTCCTTTCACAAGCTGATTATTGTTAAAATATTTTACGAGTGCTCTAGCAAATAAAATAATTTTTCTTTGTTTCAAAAGATATACGCATTTGTAAGTGAAATACAACAGCAAAGCGATTTCAAGTAAAATATATTGTAGAATATTTAATTTGTAGCTGGCTGGGTGGCGTACTCAATTTGTCACTGGTCTTGTAGACCTAAGGTTGCGGGTTCGATCCCGGCCTAAGTTGGTGGATTTTCATGATGCAGAAAATCGACAGGGTCCATATCGTATGGTTATGTAGCATAAAAAAATCCCTTGAGTGCCTGTTTGATTTGGGTGCTCTCGGCAAAATTAACATTCCTAGCACCATTTCGCATCTCAGAATTCAGAGGCCTCCCTCTGGTGAGGAAACTGGGTGTTAAAATTACATTGCGGTGATGGGTATTTTACGTATATGGGGCCGCACTAAAAAGCGGTACGAACTCCCAGGGAAGGTACTAGGTCTGCAGTGGTTAATACCAATCCGCAGCCCCTTTGAAAAATAAAAAATATATATCTAATCCGTAGGAAATTTATTTAACACAGAGATGTGTGGATGAATCAATACTAAAATTCTTTATCAAAATTGCTAATGATGTGATATTATGGACATGTCAGTCATGGAATTTCTTCCTACTTTATCAACTACAGATTGAGATATTTTATTGTTTAAAAATGTATGAACAAAGACACCCAGATGCTCTTTTTGCTTAACTTAGAAAAGGCTTCATCTACTGTGAAACTACGTAGGCTGTTCAATAAGTAATAAGCTAATTTTACTGCCGCAAAACCACTCATCGGAATATTAATTTCTGTGGCATAAGAAAAGTTTGTTGTCTGTATTAACAAAAGCTACCGTTAGATAGCGTGTACAGACTCGTATTCTTGAGTATCACGTGATCGAACTGAATCGTGTTTGTGGGCGCTTACGAGATGCGTCCAGTTGTCGAAATGGAAGTAAAAATGCAAAAATAGCATCGAATACCTTTGATATGATACGATATGATTAAAGACTGGAACAAGAAAGCAACAATATCTTAAAACGCTTCATCACAGTAGACGAAGCATGGTTGTATTACTATGATCCAACCATAAAACAACAAAGCAGTGAATGGAAACATCCATCTTCATCTACTCTCAAGAAAGCAAAAACTGTGAAATCAGCTGATAAATTTATGACCATATTTTTTAATTATGAAGAAATTGTGTATCAACACGCTGTCGAACCCGGTACTACCGTAAATGACTCGTACTACACGAATGTCCTGCGAACAATGGTACAGCACGTTAAAAGGAAACGCCCATTGCTTCGAAATGGCTTCCTATTACACCATGACAATGCCTCACTGCGTACTGTATGTTTCGAAGCAGAACACACACAACGTACAGATTTTACCACACCCTCCATACAGTCCTAATCTCACTCCATGCGATTTCTGGCTGTTTCCTCAACTTAAGAAACCATTACGAGGCAAACGTTTGCAAGCAACAAAACATGTGTAAAAGATGCGTAGGCGGTTTTGAAACAGCTATCATAAAATGGACTTTTACATGTTTTCAAGAAGTGGACAGAACTTCGGGAAAAATGCATTACGCACCATGGAAGTTATTTTGAAAAAAATCATGTAAATGATGACGATTAAAGATTTTCTGTTTTTTTTAATAATTTTAATCTTTACTTTAATTTAAGATATAAATTGCCCTCGTACTTTAATTTAAGATATAACACGCACAAAGCACACATACATATTTATTAATTTATTCTTAAAAAAGTGCACACCACAAAAAAAAAACTTCAGTTACAGAGGACATGCATGAAAACGAACAGCAAGAAAGAAGTGTCACATTTCACCAAACACAGAGTAAAAAAAAAAAAGCCTCAGAAAAAGACACAATAAGAAAAGAAACAACATTAAAACAAAACACACGAAAATATATTAAAAATAAAAGTTCATGCATATTAAGAGCTCAAATGCTGTAAAAAACTTTGCATTTAAGAATATTAAAAATATCTAGCTTTTCAGAAACACTGTTAGAAATTTTTATAAAACTTGCATAGTGTGAGAAATCTTTAAACACATAAAAATCCCATGTCACGGTGTTTGTCCTTGATGAACTTCGAAACTACTCAATCGATCTTAATATAATTTTGCATATTGTGTATCATTTCTTCCAACTTAAAATATAGGATAGTTTTTATCTCAATTAATGATGTCAATATTTTTTAATTAAGATATAACACGAATATTTTTCAATATATATATATATATATATATATATATATATATATATATATATATATATATATATATATAATTATCATGTTTTGGAGAAATTCTTGGATTGACAGGAGAAATGCAACGGGCAGCCGATTATCCTATTATATTTTATTTCAATATTCAGCAAAGAAGTCTGCACTCTCCAAGCCATGACAAAAACGATAGCTCTTTCAGCGTTGATCAGCAGCGAGTGAGTCCTTAGTACACGTGTCTTTTTTAAGTCCGGTGAAAGTAGAAGTCAAAGTTCCTATGTGGGAGGTAGGTTGAGTTGTCCCTGTAAGAAGTTTACCCCAACTGACACTTTAGGGGCTGGGGACTCTTCACACACACACACACACACACACACACACACACACACACACACACACACACACACACACACACACACACACACACACACACACACACACACACACACACACACACACACACACACACACACACACACACACACACACACACACACACATACTAGAGGTCCCGACAGACGTTGTCCTGTGTACACACATCTTAAATTCAAAAATTTCAAATTTTTATGAATAAGCTTTAACAATCTGGACCGTTTTGAGTAAAATTTCAAACACTAATTACATCTCACTGTAATAATTTAATTAACTCACTATTTATTTCAATAAAATAACAACACGAAGCGACAAAATATTTTCCTGAAAGATCACAGCACCAACTGTCGGGACCAACTTGAATTATAATAAAAGATTTTAAATATTCGATACTGCGATAGTAGCACAGTCTGCCGGATCCAATGTAAAACATTCCAAGATCAACAATTTATAAATAAAAAATTAATTAAATAAACATTTCTAAGCCGAATTATAAATCTAAACCATTCTCGAGTCCACTGGAACAGACAAAAACTTTCATCAAAATCGGTACAGCCGTTTAGGAGGAGTTCAGTTACATACACACCCACAGAAGAATTACATATATAAAGATTATTTGAAAAGATATTAATTAAAAACGCTAAAAAGCGTGAATCGTCTGCATTTTCGTAACAATAAAGACCGGGTTTGGCCAGTTTGGCTGAAAATCAATTTTCGACGCCAACTTAGGTCTTTTTCAATTCCTACTATTAGCTCACAATCTCTATACATATTTTATTTGTTTGTTTGTTTATTTATTTATTTATCTTGGTGGAATTTTCAATCGTTAATTAAATACATTTTAAAGCGCTCAGTTGAGTTGAAATGTAATGTATATGATTATTTTGGATGACAATACAATAATTTAATTATAATTAATACAAATTAATTGATTAAAACTAATTATATAAAGAATTACAAATACAGCCACGTTGGCGACTTACGTCAAAATTTGAAAAGGTTTTTTTCTCACGTGTTAAAGCATTCAGTTGAAAGAAAATTTTATATACACGATTGTTTTGGATGACAATACGATACTTTAATGATAATTAATAAAAATTAATTATCACTTAGTGTTGTGATTCTGTCATATGTATATACATATTTATATTAATTGCAACTATTTAATAAAAAGTAGGTAAAATAAATTTTTTTTGGTTGATCTAAGTAAGAATTGATTTTAAATTTTTTTTATATTACTTGTTTATAACAATAGCGTTGTTACAACAATGCAGGTGAATGTTGAGTTGTATCTTTTGAATGTTTTTAATTAATATCTTTTTAACTAATTGCGATATCGGACCGAATTGTGAATCTAAGCCATTCTCGAATTTACTTGAACCCACACAACAAATTTCATCGAAATCGGTCCAACCGTTTAGGAGGAGTTTAGTGACAAACACACGCGCAGAAGATTTTTATATATAAAGATATATCAATATTTTTTTTTATTGCCGGAAATGCAAAGAATTCGGGAAACGGAAAAATTCGCAAAATGTCGCAATGCGCGCGTGTCAACGGAAACGGATTTCGTGGACTAAAGAGCACGAAAAGTGAGCTTTTGGCTTATTTCGGTGCGTGGAATCAAAGTTTCGAATCGGTTCCCCAAAATATCCGTAACTTTACCAGATAATGCTTGAGGACTGTATTTTAGACGCACCCTAGCAGGGGCTTACCTTAAAAGTGCTGGAGAGGAAAAACTTGATCCCAGGCGTATTTCACGACGGGAAATCTAAATCTGATATCCGATCCGAAAAAGTACTGTAACTTTGCCGGACCATTCTGGACGATCGTCTTTTACGCAGACCGTGGCAGCGGCCTACCCTCAAAGTCTTGGTGTGCGAAAAGTGTGTTTCTCGTGTATTTCGGGGTAGTGAACGAGAATTTGAAACCAGATTTTAGAAATTCCTCCACCTTTGCCAGATATTGCTAAAATAAGGTGGAATCACATCGCGTTCGAGTCCCACGCCCCGATTTTCATTTCCACTAGATGCTGAACTTGCACACGCTGGGGCGCCTAAAGTCATTCCTGGGTGCGTTTCGGGGTGAGGAAGGAGAATCTGAAATCGTATTTTAGAAGTTCCGGTAACTTTGCCGGATAATGTCGGACGACCGTAAAAGAGTATTAAAAATGGTAAAAATCAATATTATTTAACTCATTTATAAAATTAAATCTTCATGTATTGTTACTTAACAATTTTGAAAGTAATTCATGTTTTATACTATAATGAATAAAATGCAAAATTAAAAATATTACGTTGTTTTATGCTTAATTTCAACGCTCCGAAATTAAATGCAAAGATTAATTTGACTGCATTGAATAGCTTAGAATAATATTAGATCTAGGTATTTCAACAAAGCCACAGCATCACGTGCCCGAATCATACAATTAATTATATCTGATAAATTTATACTCAAATAAGCAATTATTTTTGAAAATAATTGCTTATGCAAGCTCAGGTGTCGTCCTCGTCACTTGACCATGGTTCAAAATTGCAAAATTCATCGCAAGCAGCCCTCGAGTAACTGAATGACATTAATATTCATTTACTCACTCCCTCACTTGCATCAATCTTAATCCCAAAAATATTTTAACATAACATTGCTCTAATTAAATTATTCTAATAAAGCTAGATAAATGAATATTGGTAGTTTAGTTAGCTATTTAGTTAGATTTATCAAAATCGAGATTGAATACCATCTGTCTTCTTCAATTACATTTCAATAACATCAAATTCTGTACTGTTCCAGAGTTTCCCAGAGGATGATATGCCTCGCCTCAATAGTAAATGCACGATCAGAGTACGATATTTCCTGTTACGGTATTATGTAACTGCACTAACAGTACTGATCTACGCCTCTCAATCTGGGTACATACAGTAAAAACTTATTTAAATAATTTCAAAGAAGTTCAAAGTATTGTCATTAGACAAATCTTTAACGCTCGATGGTTCATGAGAAACTCTGTCCTTATAGGGCCGTCCATCCCGAAGTGGTCCATATGGACCCCCAAAGGTCTATGATGACCTGCAAGGAGTCCACCTTAGCGAAAAAATAATTCGGGGGTGCATGAGGTGTAAATGAGGGTCTACGATTGTGGTTCTCATTAAACCAAATCATGTGTAACTTCAGCTCATTACTAGAACTCACGCCTCTCTATATATGTCAAGATTGACATATGGAGGGTCAGTTGGTGGCCTGGGATATTGTGTTTCTATAAAGGCACAGGTGGCTCGCCTTTTACGCAGGAGGCATAACACATGCGAACTGTTTGTGAGTATGGTTTTGAAAGCATTACCCTCTCTTTTATTTGCTTCATGACTTCCGACACCTGTGTGTCCGAACACACAATAAATAGACAAGACATAGTCCGTTTATAGGCCCCCTTTGACAGAGGCTATCTGAATAGGTAGTCTGGAGCCAAGGAGTGTCGCAGAAGTAGCCTTCAAAGGAAAACTATTGCCGAGGCGAATTATAGTCCAGATGTTGGACAAGCCTTTAGTTCGAGAGAGATCGAGAAGAACCGGGCCGTTGTTCGGTTCGAACCAGTGGTGGGCAAATGAGTCCGAGGTGCTGCGTGTAAAATGTGGAGCCCTCTAATGAGAGGGTGGCGAGGGGCGTGTAGGTGACCCGCTCCTGGAGTTTAAAAGTGTCGATTCGAGAGAAAGGAAAGGGACTCTCGCTATTCCTGTTCCCTGATCATGATGGGCTAAAGAAAAATTGTGGGGCGAGCGCCCGCAATAAAAATATACGGGGTATTCGAATTCTGAATGGCGATGCCCGAGAACTGAAAGATAGGAAGTGACGTAGAACAACGGCCTGGCGTCCCTGAAGATACTTATACATGGGACTTAGTTTTCTTCTTCCCAACGAGAAATAAAATAACCGAGGTTTTGCATGGGATGTTAAACTTTTAGTTTAGATAATATTTATGCATTCTAAAAATAAAAATTTATTTTTAATGAATAGCTCTGTGAATGTTATCGCTACCAGGTCACGATGCCACACATGGCTTTAATTTTAAAAGAAAATTCAATCAAATGGAAACCAGGTTTTACCTTTTTAATAGATTTATTTTCTATATTTGATGAGGTTAATTTGCAGTTGCGGTGACAGTATAAACTTTATTAAAACAATGACCGTCATTTCTCAACTTTCTTTTCAAAATTAAGCTAAAGAAGTTTGATAACACACGTCGAGAATTTTCCCAGTTTCTCAATTGGTCACAGACTATACGCCAGGAAAATGACATTTTAACCTACGTTCAACATTTAAATGCCACTTATGCAGATTTTGAAACTAGGTTTGAGAATGCTTTGACTATGGTAATTACCAGAGTAGGCAATGAATTCATATAGTCATAATAAAAAAAATATGTCATGTTACAAGAGGAACTGATAGAAATAGGCAGTAACGGTGATCTTTAAGTAAAGTGTAGATACGGAAGTCAACAATTTTGGCTTTCAAAATACGTTCCCGTTATTTATCCAAAATCGAGAATAGCATTGTGAGAAATTCTTGATTGTTTTTCCTTGTGAAAAAAGAGTTTCAACCAATCTATCCCCCACTCTCTCAAAAAATATCCCAGAAAGAAAGATAAAGTTAAAAATACATTAAAGTTGTTAAATTTTCAAAAATTCAATTTTAAGTAAGCAGGAGTCTAGCCGAAACCGAAAAACATGGCAAGGGGTCTATGAGACAAAAAATTTGGGAAACTCTGCCTTAGGGGGACAATTAAAGCTAAAATTATTAGACAAATAATTAAAAAAAAGAACACAAGCACTATACTTATTCAACCATATTGATAATCTGTAAGCAGTATTGAAAAATCCCACACATATTAAATTCTCACATAGAACAAGACAGATTCTAATTGATCCTGAATTCTGCTAAATTACCATTATTCCATTTTTTAACTACTATTTTTTTAGTTCTACATACGTGGTACTCTGTTTATTGATTTCTAAATATCTATTTACATTTCAAACTTTTTTCGGTCATTTTTCTAACTAGATGCATGTTTTTGAGTTATAATTTGACCCCTCCCCCCCATTCAAGATCTTTTTTAACAACACAAAAGTTTTATTAAAATTTTTTATTTTATCATCTTTTGGACTTCTTGGATGCGTCTGGATTGTTAGGTTTACCCTTATGACGAATTATAAACGAAGCAAATGTCCATAATTATATCGAATCGAAATGAGTGTGTATCTGGGCGAATTATAGTTACAGTCCACAATAAGTAGTTCCATGAGATAATTTATAATTAAATACGAATTGCCGCGATGCGGCTTACATTCTATGATACAAGTTACAAACTAACGATCTTAACAATTTTAATACAGAGGTGCGTACAGCAGCGCCCTCGCGTGGCCAATATTTCGGCACAACCCTGTCTACTGTGTCCTGATCATTTTATTCCATCTTTTTTACTAGTACAATTCTTTAAATTTTAAAATGAAATTTTCTACAAAAGCAAATCTTTTGCAAATTTTTAAACGTTTTATTTATTTTAACTGACACTGGGTAGTTGAAGAATTTTCCACAGCCAACTTAAATTTAAAAAAGAAAGATTATATCCGGACAGGGCTAAGTGCTCAAAGAATCATCCCCACGACTTTATAACTCGTTAACTTCAATTGAAATAAACTTGTGACATTTAATTTTGTTTGAAAGACAGATATTTTGGTAATGGGTGGGAGTCTGCGAAATCTGAAATCCCCAAAAGTGCTGAAATTGGTTCTAAGCCCTTAACTGGTTTGCCCGTACTTCGTACCAGGTACCAAAAGCTGGCCACAACCAGTTTGCCTGTATGCTTCGCAGGCACTGTTATTTTCTTTTTTCTATCTTTGATTTGCTCATACAGAAGGATCCGATTTAACGACCCTTATTTAATGAATTTCTCGATTTAAAGAATTTTTCTCTTTCCTCTATTAAAGTGAAGGCAAAAATTCCCTATTTAATGAATAATAAATCCAAAAACAATGAAGTATTTCAGCTGCTAGAATGTTTTTTTATAAGTTTGGATTAGAAAAAATTGAATTTTTTTTTAAATGACAAAAATTGGATTTTGTCTGGAACAGATAAAGTTTTCTTGCAAGCAGATAATTTCAACGGGAAAGGTTGAAAATGATTATTAGACTTGAACGATGAAGATTAGTCAGGAAAGTAACCGATCGTGTGAGCCTTGAGTAGGACAGGAAATCCCTTTTCGTCTCATCGCAATCCACAACGCATTTGATATTTTAAGATTTAAGCTATTATGATACATTTGATGATAGACTGCTTATCTGTGTAACTGAAGAGGAAATTGTTGATTTGTTGGAGCCAATGGATAGCGATTCTAATGCAGAAATTGATAATGAAATTCCTATCGATACTGCTACTTTTTCTAATGTTTTACATTGCTAGGAAACTGTGGAAACATATACTTCTCTCTTATGCAACAGGATGTAAATGTTGCAGTATTTTCTTCTCTGCGTAAATTTGAAAAATAAATCTTTCGAGTTAGGAATCAAAAATATTTTCAAACATCTACTTGTCAGTATTTAAAAATTTCCAATTAATTCACACATGGAATAATTCACAAACAGTATTTTTGGCTGCTGAAAAAAAGTGTATAATTTCTAACTACGGATCTTTTTTGCGTAGTTGCTTACATAATTTCCAAAAGGGAAGTGCAAAAAAATTTGCGTTTTGTTTGGACCCCGATGTAACGAATAATCCAGAATTAAAGAACAAAATATTCGGTCCCAATGAATTACCGTATTTATTCGAATCTCAGCCGCATTTTTTTCTAATGTTAAAGCTACTGAAAAACTAGTGCGGCTTAGAATCGAATAAAAAATTCATTGGTAGGGGCAATTATAGCAATTACAGGTCCATACATGTATTTAAAAGTTTATAATATTGGTAAAATAAGTACTTATATTCACTTCTTATTAATTATTCTGTAAAATTTATTTTAATTTCGTAAAATTGGATATCGATAAGCCATTTTACACTATTTTTCATTTTCCTCAAAAACTTGTTGAGAATTCGGGGTGTGGCTTAGAATCGTTGGCAGCTTAGATTCGAGTAAATAAGGTAGTTAAATCAGGGCCCGACAGTGTTTTTAGTTCAAATTGTGAGATTATTAGTTTTCGTGTTTTTAAGAGATGTAGTTTGTTCATGGTACTGAAATATTTCTCATCTGGAATTTTCTTTCTGGTGAATGTGGAAATTTTTCATTGAAGGCAGGAATTTTGATTCTTGAAAATATTCTATAAAGAACAGGGGTTGGCAAAGCAATTTGTAATTTGTTGCTTGAGATGAAATGAAGAGACGAAAAGATAATCCAAAAAAGCCGATATTATCTCTCTCCCTACATTGCAATGTTAAGACATAATATTGCACAATACTTTAAAATGTGTGTGCATACACACAAAATCCTCAATCGTTTAAAAGAAAGGTACGAACAAGAAATTTTTTGTAAGTGTGAGATAATTTTTTAAAAAATATATGAGAAACATTCTTCATAGATTGCAGAGTGTACTTATAAAAAGCAAACATTTAGGGTTTTTTGTGTTCCACAATTATAAAATAAAAAATAGTGTAAATTGAAAAAATAAAAATAAAATTCTATTTTTGCACTCAGTTAAAAGTTATGCTTAGTTGAATGCAATAAAACAAATGTACCCTTTTTTGAAACATTTTGGGCAAAAAATTTGACCACTTAAAGTACACTCATGTCCATAAATTAAGGATAATTTAGAATCACACAGAAATTGAACTCTAAAATAAAAATTTCACCTGTAGAATTATCACACACATCTTGAAGAAGAATATGCAAATTACAGGAAACCACCAGATGGCGCGGATAGTACGTCACAATGACGAGAGTGTAAGAGAGGGGTATATAAGGAATGGTGGCAAAGAAGTAAAATTGTTCACAAGCGCTTTAAAAGCCTTTCAGTGCAATAACCGCATAGTTATGGCACAAAGGAAGCATTTGGATGATTTTTAACTTGGTAGAATTATTGGACGATTGGAATGTGAACGTACTAAGCTGGAAGTATCCGAGGAACTTGGAATCGGCCACAGTGTCATCTCCAGACTTTGGCAACGATTCCAAGATGATGGTAATGTGAGTAGATGTTACAGCACTGGTCGCTCCCGAGTTGCAATGCCGAATGAGGACCGGTATATATATTTGGCAGTTACTGCCAAAAGAAACAGACGGAGCACAGCCTCAAACCTGTCTCGTCAGCTCTCTTCAGTTACCGGTACGACAGTTTCAAGGCAGACTGTGTACAGACGCTTAAGGCACATTGGTCTATATGCTCGTAGGCCTGTCAGATGTATTCCACTTACCGCAACTCACTGTCGCCTGCGATTAACCTGGAGTAGAGAGCATGCATTGTGGACACCACAACAGTGGTCTTGTGTGATGTTTTCCGACGAGTACAGGTTTAGTTTGCAGTTTGATTCTCACCAGGCTTTAATATGGAGAGCGCCAGGTACCTGTTACCACCAAGAGAACACCATTGAACGACACCGTTACGGTGGTGCAGGATGGCTCGTTTGGGGAGGAATTATTCTTGGTTCCAGAACTGACCTGCATGTACAGAGTGCAACGATGACAGGCCACATCTATCGGGAGGTCCTTCTGGAACAACATTTACGTTTGTTTCGGGGTGCCATGGGTGCTGAATTTCTGTTTATGGATGACAACGCCCGTCCTCACCGTGCAAACATTGTAGATATGCTTGGCCGACGAATTGCAGCCGTCAACCCCTCCCACCTATCTACCGGAACTTCGGAGGGCTTTGCTTGATGAGTGGTATAATATTCCCCAAGATCAGATTGATAATTTGATACTCAGCATGCCTAGGCATTGTGAGGCCTGTATTGCATCGTCCGGGAGACATACTCCGTATTAATCATCATACTAACCATGTTATACTGTTTTTGTAAATAGGTTCTTTTTTTGAAATTTGCTCCAGGGAGTAAAAATCGCAAATTTTATTAATTATGTCAAACATATAGCATCTTTTTTGCTCTTTACCTTTTGTTTAATAAATAGACTTTACAAATAAGTCAAATTTGTTTTGCTTCGGTCTCTTTCTTTGCATGAACTTCATTATCCTTAATTTATGGACATGAGTGTATTTTTGGAATTATAAATCTATGAGTAAAAATACATTTCCTCAGCTTTCCAAAAAATATTTTGTGTAAGTCACTGTATTCCGTTATTCAATAACACATTTCATTTCTCAATGAGAACAAATGGATTATTTAAGATCAGAATATAAATCCTAAAGCTATAAATACGTCAGATAACATTTTAATCTAATCCAGCTCCTAAAGAATGCGGAAATTATAGGTAATATTTCAGAATTTTGTGAAATATTTGCAAAGATGAGTTTTATCTTGCCACGTGTTTTACCTTTTCATAATGAATGACAGGAAGTTTGTCTAGCTTGCGATCCGTAAATGTACTGCGTTTGACGCTATACGTTAACTCGACATGAATCGACATAAAAATTCAAGTATGCCTGTCTAAATGAACCCACTTGAAACTGACGTCTTCCAGTACAGTAAGTGATAACGAGAATGTCTGGTTCAAAAAGCTGTGGTTATAAGGGATCTTCACAAAGAGAAAATTTTTGCATCATGCATTTCTTGTGTAAAGTTTTCGTTAATACTTGTAAAAAGAAAGAAACCGTTGTTATTTATTATAATAGAGAAAAATTTGTGTGTATTCTGAGATTCAATCTCCCTTTTAAAAAATCCCCTCCCCATAAAAATTCTTATAATCTATTTTCTATTAGTATGTCTGAAATTATTCTTGTTTATATATATATAAAAAGTTCAACGTTGATAAAAGTTGTAATAATTAATACCGTAAAATCCGGCATATAATGCGCACCTATACTTTCAAGCGGCAATTTTTAGTTTTTAGGTATATTCGCCGTATAACGCGCACCCCCTGTTTTACGAAGCAACCTGAAATGTACGTGTGCATTGCTCTTATGTTTTGAAGTAATTTATTCGAGTTCTTAATCCAAGCTTTAGAAAAAAAGTAGCATACTTCTAGAACTACAACTCTTTAAGTTCATAAAAAATGTCATTTCTCTTGAAGAAACAGTATTTCTATCTATGTAGAAGTCTAGTTTTTTCTATGCTCATCTTTGTTTCTTTTTAAAGCTGACATTTTTATACCCGGCATATAACTCACACCCATAATTTGGATCGTATTTTTTGAATTAAAACTACGCGTTAAACGCCGGATTTTACGGTAATTGATGAATTAAAAAAAGTACATAAAAATGCAGTAATGATTTTAATACTTTTGTTTTTTTTTAACACTTAAGCATAATTTTGAACAATGGATGGGATTTTAATCGGATTTTTATTATATGATTAAATTAAAGTACTTGTGACTTTTTGAGCAAAAAAATTTCTAATTTTTCCCTCCAGTTTTCCTTAATTGCTTCCTGTTCGTATAGAAATTCATAAGATTATAAATTTAATTTTCAGAAACAGAGAACAATTGTAGCTTAAACGTTTTTTTGTCACATATAAATTCTACATCATGTGGGATTTTAAAACTGATTAAAACATTTTCTCCTCCACATTTATTAAAATACTTTCTCAATATGCCGTATTTATTAGAGAATTAAATAATATACATTATTAGAGCTACCATTTTACAATTAATGTAACAATTTAATAAATTTTCTTAGATGTTAATAAAAGAGATGCTGAAATTCAAAATTTTAAAATTTTTAGTTTATTCATTTTATTGTTAAAATAACTTAGGTTATGAAATAATTGAATTAAAAGCCAAAAATAGATGAAAGAATAGAATACATATGTAGCCAAAATGTTACCGGATGCTATGGATTTCAAACATTTCTTCTAATTTCTAATGAAATATTTATTTAATAAATATTTGATAAATGTGAGATATGGAAGGAACACACACATATGTTTAGACTCACACTTTCAAGTGGAGTTTCAGTGACTTCAACGTAAGAGACACTAATGAGTTGAGAGAAAACAGTAAACAGTCCTTTTGGTTAGTCCTTTAGTCCCCGTATAGTTAAAAGTTTGATATTTTTTTACTTTCACAAAATATTTAATAAGCTATTTTCAATCTTTGTACGAATTTTCATAAAAATACCCTTTATGTTTCATTGAAATTATTCGACAGTTTAAAACTTTTTTTAACTTTTTACAAAAGCTTTTGTTTATAATATCCAGAATTTTTCCAGTCAAATTTTACAAACTTACACAAGAAAAATATTTTACTGAAATTCAAAGTGAAAATTATCGACGTTCAGTGAGATAGAAATATTTAAAGAAAAAAAAACGATTATGTACTTCGTATGTATTCAAGGTATTATTTTTCTGTCATAATTTTGTAGCTAATAACACAATACAACCAACTCATATAAAAGTTTTGTTGGTTATCGGAAAAGTACAGAAAGATATCGTTGATATACTAAGCCATATTTCTATTACTGTCTGAAAGTAACTGGAAGAAGATGAGGTTCCCACAGAGTGTCATTTTTAATGTAAAAACACAGGATGAGTAAGTTGAACTAAATAAAATTTTCTAATGTACAAAATACAGCGTGATATAGGTCCATTAAAAAATTACTAATCTTTTGATATTAAGGAGAAATTAAAAAGATTTTTTTTTCCTTTTTCATTTATTACGGATCTTTGAAACGCTAAACTCATTGAAACTTCACTGGAAAGTGTAAGGAAAACATATCATTCACGCTCGCAAAGTTATGAAACAGTTTCTCTAGAAATTGGAAGAAATGTCATAACCTTTTTTGACACGCACGCACACACTTGAGTAATTATATTGTTACGTAGATCCGGGTTCTAGGATTTTATGCAAAAACAATCACAAAGAAAATAAACAGCTCTTTAAGAGCTATGTGAATTTACTATCGAAAATCCAATCCTTTAAATACAGGATTCGGCAGTAATATTCGCAGGGTAAATATCCGAAGGTCTTCACACCTTCAACAGCAATCAACCACAATCACCAGTGTTTAAAAATACACGTACGTAAAGATTATTCACAAGCACAGACGAGCTAATCGCTAGTCAAAACAATCCTCACTACTCGCTGGCTTAATCAAGACTGATCGCCGTACCGGCGAGCATCTTTTTAAAGGCGTGACAGAAACTTCCAGAAATATAATCGCTCGTGACATTAGTGGAGAGATCCACTACCTTCTAGAAGATTCCAGAGAGTTCCGAACTCGCCAATGACCCCAAAATGGTTGCCAATGACGCCAAAATCATGCCAACTTGGCTCTACCGCCAAGATCTCGCCAAGTTCTCATTGAATCGTCATTATAACGTAAGGGGCGGCATTGCTTGTGAATATAGTACAATTTTAACATGAAAAAAATATAACATAGAGTAATATAAATACATTAAACACTCAAATACAAATTATTTACACTGTTTACACAAAATTCATAACAATATTTAAAAATATCTTCACACAACTGTTGTTTAAACATCATACAAAGCTTGCTTGTAAAGTTCTTTTTTTAAAAAAAACCAATATAAATTCATCTTTCTTCCAGAATTTCACTCTGAACAGAAGTATCATCTACGGTCACAAAGTTACAATACAACTAGGCTATCAATACTCATAAATTTTCGCCACTAAAAGAATCCAGATAGAACTATGATCTTATAAAACGAAATATCCTATCTAAAATGCATTTGCCAAAGCCTACATTGTAACTCATATGCCTAAATATATTCACCCTCACTTGACAATAGGGTCCCACCATGCAAATATATCGTGCATACATCCGTAATAAATGTTCCAACCTCTCTGACAACAACTCCTCTTTTAACCTTGACAACAAAAACAAATGCAAATGAATACCAGGGAGGAAAAAAAGTATGGAAATCCTCTTTCGTTTTACGTCATTTTGAAGTTTCAGTTTGTGCAGAATACTAGATCTCTTCCATTTTTATGTCCTTAATTTACTGCCACTCAAGCTTAAACGATTGGTTTCTTCCATGGCTAATAAAATAAAAAAAGAAGGGTCTAACATGACACATGACCTGCAGGGAGTGGGTTGTGCGCCGTTGATAATAACTTTGTGGGGGAGGGATGCAGATGAAGACAATTACTGTAAAAGATAGCCATAAAAAAAGATGTCATGTTTTTGTTATATCTGCTGCATTGTTTTTTGTTCTGTGACACTTTGAATTAAAGCAATGGTGGGCAAACTACAACTCATAAAAGAGATTGTGTCAGACACACTGCAAGTTTTAAAACAACAAAACAGAAGTTTTCAATTTCCGTGTTAAAGAGAATTTAGTTTCAAAATGAGTTCCATTGCAAGATTTTCATAAAAATTTAAATATTTTCTGCGTATGAAAAAAATAATTGAGAGAATTCATATATAAATCAATTGAAAAACTTTAACATATTACTACATATGAATACAATTATTAAATTAAGCTTATTTTGATATTTGCCTTAAAAATAGAAAAAAAAATAGACATAGCCATATTTACATACATATAAGAGAAAATCGATTTACTCGCTCATTATGATATTTCTATGGAACTATTAGATCTACAGTCTTTATATTTAGCAAGGATTTTCCTTTCGTTGAGTAGAGATCCGCTAAGAAGAAATTTTGAGAAAATTGACTCTCAAGTGGTTTGCAGAGACCCTATTGGAAAAAAAAATCCCCGTTTCTGAACTATTAGAGTTACAGACAAGAAATTTGGTGAGCATGTTTCCTTTGTTGAGTAGATATTCGTCAAGAACTGGTTTTGCGGGAAATCGGGCTTATCTGGACACTATAGACAGAAAATTTTGTTTTCGAACTAATAAACTTACTTTAAATTTAAAAAAAATTCTTTTTTTTAGTAGAAATCCACTAAAATGCTGTTTGAGGTAATCGTCTACGTGGAGAAAGGGAGAGGGAACCCCCCTGGGTTCCACCCTGGATACCAAGATTGAATTGAGGCAAAGAATTACCAGGCGACATTTTTACAATAACAAATTATATTTATTCACTTGAATCAATTATCAACCTTCTAAATACAAAGATGAATCAATATGTCTACGTCAATGGGATTGAACTTTAGTATTAAATTAAATCACGAAATATGATACTAATCAAATATTAAACTCAATATCGAATGGGTTTACCGGAATAAGAGGACCGAGAGATAAACTCAATTTGAATTACTAGCAATCATTAACTTTCCACTAACTCTATTATTTATTTACTCTTATTATCCGATAAATGAAGTTTAAATATCACCTGACTTTTACTACTTCACTCCTTTCCAGTCGGCTCAAACTTTCCGAATGTAGATCGGTGCCTGATAATCAGCTAGAAACTAATCACACTATCAACTTGAATCTTCTCAGCGCTCTGTCTATGTATCTCTTGGCTTAATAGCCTTCTCCGCTAACCTATAACACTCTTCTTATATATTTTGATTCATTTGCATATCCCGTTTCCTCCTTTTAGAGCTGGTTGGAAATATACGCAAATTTACAATTTCCAAAGACGCCCAAGAGTATTAGTGATAAAGTGCCGTATAGATTCGTCACAAGGGGCTTAAACAATAAATATATTTTTTAGAAATTCAAATTTTGTCCTTTTTAAATCAAGAGGCGATGTTTACAAGAATATTTTTCAATACAATCGTGCTAGGAATTAGGCAATAAAAACCTAAAAATAATGTTTAATATTACATTGCCATAAAATATTTTTTTATTTCTAATGGGCTGCGGATTGGTGTTTTACCATTGCAGACATAGTACATTCCCCGGAAGCTGATATCTCTTTTTAGAGCGGCACCATATAGGTGGATACCAATCGCTGCAAGTAATTTTAACGCCCAGTTTCCTCCCCAGAGGGAGGCACCTGAGCTCTGACTATGCAAATCTGTAATAGGGTTTAATATTGCCGAGAGCACCTAAGCCAAACAGATACTCTAGGGATCTTTTACATGTCGTACAATCATACGACAGGGCCGCTGTCGATTTTCTGCATCATGAAAATGCACCGACTTGGGCCGGGGTCGCAACCTTGGGTGCAGAAGGCCAGCGACAAACTAACTACACCACCAAGCCGGCCTGCCATAAAATATTACGACTAAGTTTTTTTTTTTAAAAAAATGTACTGCTTTTTTAATCATTGCGTATTAAAATGAACCATATTTTGACCCGTATATTTCTTTTCCCTTTTTTTGGGAAAGGGTTCACTCAAAACTTTTTCTCAAAACCTAAAATTATTCCATATTAGGTTTCGGTTCAAAAATGGACGTAGGAAGTTCCTGTTGCAAATTCGTTCGTGAAATAGTCTGTCTGATTAAATAAACAAAATGATTTCCTTCTTAGAAGAGAGGGCGTGTTTTATTAGACAATTGGCGTCATTCAAAATGTATGACATGCTGATGTCCTTTGTTGTTCTTGCACGTTTGATAACCAGTCGATATTAATTTTGAATTGTTTTAGTTTATTTTAATGCTTACGTAAAATGCATTTATTGATAAGCAGATTTAAATATATAGCTAATTTATTTCCAGATTTCTGATTTTTATGCCAAAAATTTGTTTTATCAATGATCTTGTCTCTTATCAATAAGGAAAAACCATTTTATTAGAAACAAGTAATATAAAATTTTTTTTAAAGTGTCAATTCCTACTTAGATCAACAAAGAAAAATTTTATTTTAGCTACTCTTTATTAATAGTTACAATTAATATAAATATATATATACACACACATATGACAGAATCACAACATTAAGTGGTAATTAATTTTTATTAATTATCATTAAAGTATCGTATTGTCATCCAAAACAATCGCGTATATAAAATTTCAGTTTAACTGAATGTTTTAAAACGTGAGAAAAAAACCTTTTCAAGTTTTGACACAAGTCGCCAAAAGGGTCGCTAAGTCGTCAACGTGGCTGTATTTGAATTCTTTAAATAACTAGTTTTAATCAATTAACTTTTATTAATGATAATTAAATTATTGTATTGTCATTCAAAATAATCATGTATATTAAGTTTCAGCTCAATTGAGCGCTTTAAAACGTATTTTATTAACAATTGAAAATTCCCCCAAGATAAATAAATAAATAAACAAACAAACAAAATAAATATATAGAGAGCGTGAGTTAATAGTAGGAATTGAATGAATTTTGAAATTGAATTTTATTGAAATTAGATCTTTTAAACATTTATTTGGTACTTTAATTTTTGTTTGTATATTTTTACTACTTTAAATTATGTTTTCTTATTTATAATTTAAATAACATTACCTTAAATCAGAAATTATTTGTGTATGACTGAAAGAATTTCAAACATGAGCTTAATAATTTTTTAACTAAATAGTCTCAAAAAGTATTTACAGATATAAAATATTTCAAATTAATTAAGCATAAAGATTTAGATAATTAAATAAATTTTGATATTTGTATTTGTACATAAAAAAAAAAAAGGTTTGGTATTTCAGAAGATTACCTTGTTGATTCTGCCTTCAAAAGGGATAATACAACTTCAGAAAAACACACACACACACACACATTTATGTTAAAAAAAATTCTTCTATTAAATTGTTCCTTTCCCTCAAATAAATTGCTGTTATTCATAAATCCAAATATATTTTTGATCATGTTATTCCTTGCAACTAATATTTTTTGCTTACACTCGCGAGAAGTCTATTATATAGCAATGTATTGTTTCTTTCATTGCATGTAAAATATATTCTATCATTTTAAATTCCACACCTTTCAGTTGAGAAACATAATTCTTTTTCAGAAGATTGATAAATGAAGCTGAAAAGTAAATTTAATATTTTAAAAATACTTTCAGAAATTAATACTTCAGGTTAAACACGCAAAAATACCTGCGTCGGCCGGGAGTCGAACCCGGGTCAACTGCTTGGAAGGCAGCTATGCTAACCGTTATACCACCGACGCTCGAGAAGAATGCGTTCTTACTTCTACGTGAAGTGAAGTGGATCGGATGAAAAAAAATAGCCTTTTCCCCTTCTATTTCTTCTTTCGCGTTGGTTTTGATGGATAATTAATTCTGTTAATTATTAATGATTAATCCTGTTTTTAATGAAACAGTTAAAGAAGTGATATGCTTTCACTAAATTACAAATAAATAGAAATTTATACACTTACCGTAAAATATGGCGTATAACGCGCACTTTGAATCCCAAAAATGGGATAAATATTTATGGGTGAGCGTTATACGCCGGTTACAAACAAAAAAAAAAGCTCTAAAAATAAAGAGGAGATGAGCATAAAAAATATTATTATTCTACATACACTCATGGACAAAAAAATTAGCGCATCAAGAAGTAGTCGACAAAATGAAACGAAATTTTACATACGTAATGACTACTTTGATATAAGTAAATGATTAGGAAATCAAAGAAAAATGAACATTTATTTCAGAGAAAAAGGAAAAAGAACGGAAGATTTAACACCCTGTTATCTCCCTCTAGCGCGAATGCACGACGCGATACGATTGGGTATTGAGGCAGACAAGTTCTGTATGATGTCTTGAGACATTTCGTTCCATATTTGCTGTAACCTTGCCTCTAGTTCGTTCAAACTCGTAAAATGCCCAACTCGTCGTCCTAAAGGATCCAAGATATGCTTGCTTGGAGACAAATCTGGAGATCGGGCAGGCCAAGGAAAGGTAGTAACAGTGCGGAGACAGTCTCTATTAAAAAACCCTTGCAGCGTGAGGCCGAGCATTGTCTTGTTGAAAAATGGATCCTGGGAGTCGTTGCATGAATGGCAACACATGTGGTTACAGGATGTCATGGACATACCGCTGGCTGTCATGGTGTCACGGATCAATACTAGGGGGTGGCGGTGTATAGTAGGCAATGGCACCCCATACCATCACGCCAGCTTTGGGAGCGGTGTGTCACTGTAAAGCAAAGGCAGGATTGAGGCGTTCACCACGGGGTCTCCACACACGAACACGATTATCATCACTGCTGAGTTTGAATCTAGATTCGTCACTAAAGATGACCTGGTTCCATTCCCCTGCAGTCCAGTTTCCTCGTGCGCGGCACCACTCCAAATCGAGACGTCGATGGGTGGGTGTCAAGGACAGCACGCATAATGTTCACCGCGATCACAAATGTCCATCAGCCAGGCGCCTTCGTATCGTTCGAGAAGGCACAGGGGCCCCTAATGAAGGTGCTACGTGTGCCTGGATGGCGGTCGGTGAAGCAGTTGGTTGTACGCGTGCATTTCTTACGATGTGGCGGTCTTCTCGACGACTGATCTGTCGAGGGCATCCTCAGCCTGGTCTCCGTGCAAATGTCATCTTTCGGATCCACTGGTCTCAACACTCCCTCACAACACAATCAGAGCATCCTAATTGACGAGTTACTCGCCTAGCTGACCACCCAGCTTCCATCATACCGATGGTTCTCCCTCAAACTGCGACAGCTGCTCATATTGTCTTCGAAAACGGCGTAATGGCATGTCTACCTCAGCTCTTTCTTTGTAAACGATTCAGCACACTCAAACAAGCTTTGGGTACCTGTTTTATACTCCACGGAGAACGACTTTAAACGCCCTCTACCGGCTATATGTAGCACGCAATCACATTGTATTTCTAATCATTTGCTAATCTCCCCGACATGTACCTTCATGCCAAGTTTCGTATTGATCCCGCAATTATTTCTTGGTGCACTAATTTTTTTGTCCATGAGTGTAAATCGAAATAGTCTTTATTTAAAGAAATGACACATTCCTCATGAACTTAAAGGGTTGTAGTTCTAGAAATATACTATTTTTTTCTAAAGCTTGTGAGAATACCTCGAACAAATGTCTTCAAAACGCATTATTACGCATGTCTTCAGTAATACGCATGTACATTTCTGATTTCTGCTTAAAAAAGGGGGTGTGCGTTACACGGCGAATATTCCTAAAAACTAAAAAATGTAGCTTGAATGTATAGGTTTTTGTTATACGGCTGTGCGCGTTATACGCCGGATTTTACGGTAATAATTTTAATGACGATTTGTAATGTGTGTTTTATGTAAGTGAAAATTATCTTTCAAGTGTAAAATTATTCAATTTATGAAATGTAATTTTGCAGGAACATATTAATTAATGCTCAGATTTTTTTAAAAAATTGTTACCAATAACTGTAGATTTCTAAAGGGGTAGGGGGGGAAATACTTATTTCGATTTATAAGATATATCAATGTTCATACTGAATTATAGGATTTTATAAGCCATGTTATTTTTTACTAATATTTAATAAATCTACTAGAAATCTTGAATTTAAAGTTTTGCTTATGACTGCTGAAAAAGGAAATTATATGTTAGCTCATCATACGCTTAGTTTATCTTAATATTTTGAATTTGTATTTTATTTTAATTAATCTCATCTTCTACTTTCATGAACGAATCAATGAAATGTTTGATGCTAAGGAATAAGGCATTATTTCCTACTTCGCTTATTTTATAACTAAAGGGAAAATAATTAAATGCAATAGGGTAGAGTTAGTACTTAATATTAGCATTTTTCAAGTTTGAATGCTTATTTAAATTTGCATCACTATTTTTCAAGTATGTAAGTATTTGGAGTAATTTTTTGAGTGATAGAAAAGGTGAAAAAAAAAGTGTTTCGTTTTTTCAAATAAAAAAAAATTTTAGCCTACAATTTAGAATTAACGCAAAATTGCTATTAAATTGCAAACTCTTCTTTTGTTATACTTGCCATGTGTACCAAATAACATTTAAACATCATAAACTATTTTTTCTGTTTTTGCTTGAATTTTTTAATTGAGTTTAGGGTGTAATCAGATAATTACTTGAGGGAGGGGATGCATTTGATGTGAATTTAAATCAATTAGTGTATAATAAATATAAGTAGTACATATTATATAATTGTAAATTATGTATGTAATGTTTAACTTGTTTACTATTAATATCATTAGTAGCAATGCTTTAACTGCATACTGTATATTTTCGTATATAAGACGATAATTTTTGGAACTTTTTTATAGTTAAAGTAAGGGGTGTAGATACCAAACCATTAATCTCGGGGGGCGGGGGAAACCCGTAGCTCAGAAATTCTTTTTCTTGAATGTTCGCAAAAACAACACTTACTCAGTGTGATGTATAAATATATATATGAACATCCTGCCACGAGTTTTTCCTCCAGGGCATGAAATGTATGTCGACGATCATATTCCGTAAACAATTTCTCCTCCCGCTCATTTTCCAAACAAGAAAAAAAAAAGAATTGTCCAGAAAACTAACAAGATAACAATTGAATGGGGAAAAATGTGTCAGCTTCAAAGAGGTTTACAGAGAATGAAATTACCGTTTTTGACGTTTGGCGTTTTACTTTACAGAATTTTTATTGAAAAATAGTTCACTGTTTGACAAAATTTTTGCCCTCATGGCGACATTTTTAATAATTTGCAATGAATTGATTTTTTTTAAATTCGGCTTATTTACCAGATCTAAATTCTTGGCATAGTTTTGAAAAATAAACACACTCTCGGGTTATACTTGGAAATGTGAGGTATTTAATACATAATATTAAAAATAATTTAATTATGTCAATTTCATTAAAAAAATAACGTGAATTATGTTGCAAAATTTTATGCTATCCCTTTCTTCCTCAGTGGCTCGAGAGCCCAGGGTGGGTCTTGGCCTTCTCAACAAGCCTTTTCCAGGCCAGCCTTCTTCTTGCTAGTATTCTCCAATTCTTAGTTCTCAAAACTAGGAGATCTTTTTCTAGGTCATCAATCCATCTAAGATTTGCCCTGACCTTTCTTTGTGTGCCAATTGTTTGGGCATTAAAGACTTGTTTAGTGGTGCGGTTTTCGTCCATTCTGACAACGTGACCTGCCCATTTAATTCGTTGTAATTTGATGAAGTTAACTATGTCGGATACTTTATATGATTGATAGAGCTCGAAATTTGATCTTCTTCGCCACGTTTCCTTTTCCTGAATTCCTCCAAAAATAAATCTTAAAATTTTCCTTTCGTAGATACGTATCATGATCTTATCTGTTCGAGACATGGACCAAGTTTCACATGCATAAGTTAATACTGATCTTAAGGTATCCCACTACGTTCGGAACCGTGATTATGCAAAAGCGTATAAATGGATAATATTTGTGATATTTAGTGTCACTTAGATTAGAAAATGTATATAAAATTGTTTTAAGAATAGTATTACAATAAAAAATTATTTAAGTACAATATTTTGACAAAAAATGAACATAGAATGACCCATTTTCAAAATAGTCTCCTTTTGTGAAAAATGCTCCTATTATAATAATATTTTGTCTGTATATAGCTCAGACCTCTCTAGAGAGGCTCAACTAGAATTTTTGAGATATATAACTTAGAAGTGGGTTTATCTATGTTTTACGACAACAGAGGGGAGAAATTTTAAGAAAAAAACGCCGGTAATTATTTCAATGGGTTGTAACTCTGAAAATAATGTGAATTTTGCAAAAATCGTAGTTCAGACTCTCTGGAGAAGTCTTTACTTTACATGAGCAAAATATTATTATTTTAGAAGCATTTTTTTATGAAAGGTGAACATTTTGAAAAAAGGTTATTCTAAGTTAATTTTTTGCTAAAATAATGTACTTAAATAATTTTTTATGTCAAAATGTGTCCTTAAAACAATTTTATACGTGTATTCTAATCTAAGTGATACTAAATATCATGAAAATTATCCATGTATGCACTTTTTTTAAAATCATGGTTCCGAACGTAGTCAGGTACCTTAAAAGACTTTAATACAATAGAGCTTTTGTTCATCTTTTGATTAAATTCGAGTTCACATATTTTCGTATTCCATTAAGACATTTATTAGCCATAGTGTGTAATTCTCTTTAACTTTTAATGCTATAATATTTATTAAATGTAACTGAAATGGTATAAAATTTATGATGAACTGTTTTTCTTTATATCGTAGACAGATCTAAGGGTAATGAAGTGTAAATAAATTGTAAATAATTTGTTCCTCTTTTACATGCAGAAAAATACATATTTGTAGCACTCAAAATAAATTTATTTTTCTGTACAACTTTTAACCTATGACTAAAATAGAAAAATTGTTTTAAATAACTTTACGAGCTTTAATGTAGCAGAAATACTTCTCAGTACGAACTTCATCATTTTTTTTTCATACATGTTTTTAAGGGAGTTCATAGGTTCTGAACTCCCCCCCTAATCCTTCTGCCCCTCTTTGAATATGTTAGTGACTGGACTAAACTATGGTCTTGAATCTATGATTTCGAAATGGGTAGATCTCCGCCATAAATGACCTCTTGCATTACAATGCACCGGATAAAAAATTTATTTATTTCTCTCGATGACTACAAATGGACTTTAAATAGTGAGTCCTCAGTAAAACTCTTTTACACAGATAGGCCAGTTTTTTACGATGCTCTCTCTTTTTATATCATTCTAGGTTCTCTCTTAGAAAATGACGCTTGTCCTATTTTGCAAATGCCTGAATACGGGAAAACTCATAATGCAAATTGCATTACGGAAAAAAAAGAGCGCAGCTTTTGGAGGTCAACGGAGCGTTTTGTGGGCCTTCCCTTGTCTTCTTTATTTGATGTTTGAGAGGCTTTTTGTGCTAGGGAACATGTTCCAAAAAGATCTCTGGTAAAAACCCTTTTTATGAGAGAGAGTAGTAACTGATTTTTACGGCGAAAGTTAGTATCTTTGAAGAAAGAGCTTAACTTTTCTCCAAATTGTATTCTGTTGCATCTTGAAGCATTATTCTGTTGCATTATGAAATGAAAAAATTGAAGGCGAGAAGTGGATTTCAAAATTTTATTGAAACGAACGAGATATGATTGTTCAATTTCAATAAAATTTTGAAATACACTTCCTGCCTTCAATTTTTCCAGTTCAGCTTGGCACTCTTTTCATCCACCCAACGATATTGAAATGAACATTTATTATTATAATAACGTGTAATAAAAATACTATATTTTGTTAAAAAACTGAGCAAGTAATTTTGTTTGGTCCGTATAAAAACGTAACTATTTATTAAAAAAAATAAGTTTTCATTTTTCTTTTAGTTTTAATGGAATAGGGATCTGGAAAACTTGACGGGGCTACGATTATTAATTATTGACTTCAGAAAATAATAATGAATCAATATTTTGAAGTAATTAAATTACTAAATAAGTAAAATTAGTAAAATAAATGAATAAATTGAATATTGTTAAATACAAATAAATAAGTAAAATTAATAAAATAAATAAGTAAAATTAATAAAATAAATAAGTAAAATTAATAAAATAAATAAGTAAAATTAATAAAATAAATAAATAAAATTGAATATTATTAAATAAAAATAAATAAGTAAAACTAATAAAATAAATAAATTGAATATTGTGTTAAGTACAAATAAATAAGTAAAATTAATAAAATAAATAAAAAATTGAATATTATTAAATAAAAATAAATAAGTAACACTAATAAAATAAATAAATTGAATATTGTTAAGTACAAATAAATAAGTAAAATTAATAAAATAAATAAGTAAAATTAATAAAATAAATAAATAAAATTGAATATTATTAAATAAAAATAAATAAGTAAAACTAATAAAATAAATAAATTGAATATTGTTAAGTACAAATAAATAAGTAAAATTAATAAAATAAATAAAAAAACTGAATATATTATTAAATAAAAATAAATAAGTAAGACTAATAAAGTAAATAAATTGAATATTATCAAATAAAAATAAATAAATAAAATCTGATCAATAAAAAATTAATTATTTTCGAGTTATGATTGAACGTCTCACTATAAAGCTGCACGAGGACTATTCATGATGGACCTCGTAATTTTGAACTCTGCTCAAGCGATGTGGATGCCACCTGAGCTCTGGCACTCTCACTACTAAGTTCCACAGCCCACCAACGGGTGGACGGTTGAGCCTCGACAGATTTAGAGTACAGCGACCCTCTTTACCCGATGGGTGTTCAGCAGCACTAAGCTCGAACTCATGCCACACCAGTCATGAGTCCATTACCTTTACCACAAGGCTATAGCGATCACAGAATTCGATTGAAATACCATAGAGCAGGGATGGCGAACCTTTACGAGCCATTTTTACTGTAGAAATGTTTAATGAACTATTGACGTGCCTTCAAATAATTTTGACTTGCGGTTAGTGGGAAAATAATGAAACTAAACACTAACAACTCAAAACTCTTTATTTACTACGTCAAATTGCATTTTGCACCAGTGGCGTAATGAAAAATATTAACTCCCCTCCCCCTGTAAAGTCAGGTTCTAGGCCCCAAGTCGGATTTTACAAAGGCATCGGTCAGGCTTTTGGCCCCCTGAAATCCTGGTCCCCCCACAATGCGGGGGTGTATGTTATGCCATTGTTTTGCACTGTATTGTTGTAAATGTCTTAGTTGTACATGTAATTCAAACTAAAGTAACATTAATGTGACTTTTGTTGTTGCAAATTAAAATGGCAAATAACTTATTTTAGGATTGTAAGACAGTAACAAACGAGCTCCCTCCGTCTCGCGCACCGCCACCGATCACTCGCGTTTGTTCGTAATACTTCATTGTGAACTTTGCTATTTTGAACTAAAATGCAAACCTTTTTGATCGGTGGCGTGTCAAAAATATTGCGTCACGTGCTATTGGTTCGCCATCCCTGCCATACAATATTACTTTAGTGGCTGAAAATTCGCATGTTCTAATCTGTATTTTACTGGTGTCTGCTGTACGGTTAATACGCACAGTAAATTCAATCATACAATTCGATGTATTGATATAATGTAGTGTAAAAGTTAGGAGGTGCGAGGTATTAGCTTGAATACATCATCTTCGGAAAGGATGTAAAATTACTCTAATACAGTGCTTCTCAAACTTACCATATTTGTGACCCAATATCCAATCATCGAGCCCCACCTGCATACGATAACATTTTTTTTTAATTCAGTAATACCATACTCTGAAGCTAAAACTACAATGCGACTTTAACTTTTAAGTGTCACCGGCGTAAATAAACGCTTCGCTCAACCAAAGTGTTAATTACCCTGGTCGTATATATACGTCTTTCTGAAGTACGATCTACTCTGGGCACTGACATCCATAAAACTATTCCGAAGACCTTGGAAGGCAATAAAAGGACCTTGACAATGTTTGCGAAGGATTTACTCATTTCAGGGGATTTGCTTATTTATTCCTCCCCCCCCAATACATGACATACGCTCGTCTATGTGGAAAATAGTGGGTTGGGGAGTGAATCACGTTACTTTTAATCTACAGTTTAGAGATTAATTATAAACCGTACAAATTATCAAGACAGACGATAATTTTTGTTTATAATTTTATGTATGACAAGCCTATGGGGTCATTAGTAATTATTTAAGTTGCTTTTAACTTTGTATTGTTAAATTAATTATGAAACACATTGTTTAGTACTGATACATTCATTAGTTTATCGTATCAGTGCAAATGTGTATTTTATATTTTATTATGTCAGAAGGTATTTTATTTTGTTTGTTTACTTTCAGTAAATTAATATTTTTTAAAAATAATCTTTTGTTTTCGAGTTTTCAATATTCTCGCGTCCCCCTCGTAGAGATATCGCGCCCCACACTTTGAGAAACGCTGCTCTAATATCAATACAGAATTATCGTACATACATATAAGACAAATTTGTCTCAAGATCGAAAAACATTTAAGTATTTATATTATAGTCCAACCAAGAATTTCTTTTGAACTCAAAAATTATTTTATAACTTCGTCTGAGTTTCACTAGAAGGAATCCTAATCCCGGAAGAAACCGGTACTAGATACAAAGCATATAAATATTAGCTTTTCTCTCTCTCTCTCTGTCCTCTCGATAATACGCTTAAGATAAGAAAAACTTTTTTTTTATTGATTTATTTTCCCTTTGTTAAAAAAATTGTTTACTCTAATACCAGCTGTTCCATTGGCGATAATATTCAGATGAAGTAAAAACTCGTGAATAAATGACAACTCCTGAATTTCTGTTGCTTGATTCTTAGAAGAACGATGAAAACCTACAGCTGGTTGATCAGCTGATGTTGTGATGTCCTTTTAAAATTACACTATTCGCATGACTTTTATTTTTAAAGGAGTGGAATAAGAAGTTTGCATTCAAATTTAAAGAGTATCGAAGCTATTAACATCCGAAAAATTAAAAAAGAACATTTAACTATACAAAATGAAGCTAATTAAATATTCTTTATCATGAATTATTTAGATGCCCAGTGGCCGAGTGGTAGCGTATCGCACTTCCACACCACAGATTCGGGTTCTATCCTCGGGCTGAGCAAGATTGATTCAGCCTTTCATCCCTTCAGTGAGTCGATAAATGAGTACCAAGCTTTCTTGGGGACTTAAACACTGGGGGATTCACTTCAGACTGACCACCTGTTCGGGACATCTGCTGCTCAATGGTCACGTCTACTGGAAAGGGTACAGTAGACCCTGGCTCTCATGGGCTGTTGCGCTACTGGGTTTGAGTTTATGAATTATTTATTAAAAAAGTAAGTTATTTTTCGTTGTGATCTTGTAAGGGCCGCCCCGCGCCATCCATTAGCGTGGAGACTCAGAAGGAAGATTAGCCATATTCAAAATAACTTCAATTTATTCTCAGTCATGAACAATAACACAAATTCTATTAACCAAGTTAACGCCCAAATACCAAATATGGAAAGCAATAGCGAGGTTGACGAGATACGAGAAGACTTTAAATAATCAGATAACTTACGTTTAGGTAATATCTTTTAATTCTTAGCGACCTACTTATTTTGATTCCTAATTGACAAATCGTCAACTTTAATGTTATCATAATCAGTTATGAAGTCCACGCCTCACTTCACGTTTAATCAATCACTGCTAGCCGTTAGCCGTCTAACCTCTCTCTCCTTCTAACCTGAGAGTTTAATCTTTATACACAAGTCTTAATTTGCATACTCACATCTTCTTCGGGGGAAGATTTATAAAAACATTTTTAAAGACCCAATATTCCCCAAGAGGAATAGTGTTTCAAAGAACGCAGATAGACCCGTCACAATCTAATGATTCACATATCCAAACAATTGTTAAAACTAATATTACTAAACTAATCTGAATGATATAGGGTGTTTTTTTAGAGGTATAGAACTTTAAATTGCAATAAAACAACGATGTATTATTCGATTGACATGAATTTTTTTTATTCGAAAGATAATCTTGTGGCATTACATATTAAATATGATCAAGCAAGACGTAGATTCGTCGAATGGGCCCAAAACGAGATTGCCGTTGTTCCCGAATTTCATAAGCGAATTTTGTTTAGCGATGAAGCGCACTTCTGGTTGAATGGCTACGTCAACAAATAAAACTGCCATATTTGGAGTGAAGCTAATCCACAAGTGTATGTCGAAACACCGTTACATCCAGAAAAACTGACTGTTTGGTGCGCTTTATGGGCTGGTGGAATCCTTCTTCAAAAGCGATGAAGGCCACAACGTTACAGTCAATGGTGATCGGTATAGAGCCATGATTACTAACTTTTTCTTTCCTGAATTGAACAATCATGATGTCAAGGAGCTGTGGTTCCAACAAGACGGCGCAATTTGTCACACAGCTCGTGCCACAATCGATTTATTGAAAGACACGTTTGGTGACCGCCTAATTTCACGTTTTGGACCTGTGAATTGGCCTCCGAGATCTTGTGATTTAACACCGCTAGACTATTTTCTGTGGGTCTATGTAAAGTCATTGGTCTATGCGGATAAGCCACAAACGGTTGACCATTTGGAAGACAACATTCGCCGTGTTATTGCCGATATACGGCCACAAATGTTTGAAAAAGTCATCGAAAATTGGACGTCCAGATTGGACTACATCCGAGCCAGCCGTGGCAGTCCTATGCCAGAAATCATATTTAAAATGTAATGCCACAAGATTATCTTTCGAATAAAAAAAAAATTCATGTCAATCGAATAATACATCGTTGTTTTATTACAATTTAAAGTTCTATACCTCTAAAAAAACACCCTTTATAAAATAAAGTGAATGCTTATCACCGTTGCATTATAAAACAGCACGAGAGCTATTGACAATGGATCTCGTAACTTTGAATTATAGTCAAGCGACGACGAAAACATCTGAGCTAGTCTCTCCGAACTTCATCACCTTGTCAACGGGAGGATCTTGAGTCTCGACAGATTTATCGTGCATCAGCCCCTCTACATAGCGAGTTTTCAATGGAACTAAGGCTCGAACTCACGACACGCCGTACTCAAGTCCGTAATCATATGACCACTAGGATCCCGCAGCCGCGAATTAAAATAAGTTATATTCTTGTCTTTAAATGGAAAGACGACGCCAAAAGAAATGTATTTATGAAGATTTGAGATATTTTAAGGTATACGACTACTTGCGACAACTTTTTTTTTAAAAAAGGGAGATATGGGGATTTTTTTGTGATTTTTAGGTTTATTTAGTATATTTTAAGGAAAAAATTGTAAAATTTCAATTAGAATTTTTTTTTTTATTATTAAAATGGGAAAAAACTGGTGAAAATGTACAAAAAATTACATAAACGGTGCCCGCTCTGTACAAAAATGTTTTGAATAAAATGTCAATTTTTCAGTTTTAATGTGTTACTTCGTTATTCATGTTTGAAATGACCTTCTAGATAATAGATAGTTTAATTTTTACAAAAACTAGAGCACTCTATCTTAGTGACTATATGAAATTGCTTAAAAACACAGTGATTATATTCACATAAAGAACTGTAAATTTTGAAATAAAACAGTGATTGATAAATCTGAAGGTCAAAACGCTTCTACTGTTATACGAAACATCCACAAAAAAATTCAGCAAATTATTTTCAAAACTTTTTGAGCAATCGCTGTCCCCGTTTGAATTTTTCGAAAAAAACCCATTTCGAGTAAAACGCATTTTAAAGTTAGACATCTTGTGTAAAGTTATGGAATCTTTGTTTATTAAAACTCTTGTAGTTTTTGTTCTAGTGAATGGACATTAAAAAATTGGTATTTTTATTAAGATGGTCTATAAAATAAAACCATAAAAAAAATTTGTCAATTTTTGAAAAAAACCATGATTTTAGGTACTCGAATAATACCTTAAATACCGATTCCTCAAACTGGAATTAATTTTATGAAACTATATACAATTTGATTTGATTAATTAAAATTTTTTTTTTTGTAATTATTGCAGTTTAATTTGATTCAAAATTAATGCGTATCTCCTCTGAACTTATTTGTCCCCCCTAATTTGGTATCTCTAGGTTCCAGCTGACGCATGTGCTCAAGCGAAGATCCTGGAATTTTTTCTGTCGGATTATTGTTATGTGTTTTCCTTCGAGATCAAATTATCATCTTATTTTAAAAATTTATTTTATTAAGGCCGTCTTCGCCAAATGTATGAGGGTCTAAACTAAGCGCGGAACACATTTTCAAACAGAAAAATGACGTTTCATGAAAATTCGCAACATTGTAATTCTTACATTTGTTTACAATATAACGTTGTTAAAATTTCAAAATATTCCATAAATAATTAATTTTTCCTTTTAACATGTAAAAGCATATCTCCTTTAGCCTTACGGTATAGAAGAAATATGCAAAGCGCACATTTTAGATTAGAAAATATGTGTCAAATCGATTAAAAATGAGGGGTATGATAAAATAAGAGGTCCTCTATATCAGTGGTCTCCAAACCTCGGTCCGTGGACCCGTAATGGTCCGAGAATCAAATACTACCGGTCCGCGCAAAAAACATTTAATTATTTCCATTTTATTTACTGTGGTATATTTTTCATCGGTTTGGGATACTCTTTTTATGAAAGTAATTTAATATTCATTTTTTGGTGGTTATGTTTTATTCTGAAGGCACATTTAAATACAATTAAATTAAAATTATAAAACCAAAACAATCTAAAATATAAACAATCAACGTCCTCCCCACTCAGAGTGCCGCTGCAAAATTATAAAATGTTGACCGGGCCACGGCTATAAAAAGGTTGGGGAACACTGCTCTATATGACAGCGAAGCCAAAATGCAATATTAATCTTCGAGTACTTTTATATCTTAAAAAATAATCCGAATTCGGTTCCTATTCTTGAACATTAAGTGAAAACAACCTTAAACATTTCTTTTGTAGATTATTGCTGAGCTGAATCGAGAAATGCATTAAGAGAGAGAGAGAGAGAGAGAGATTTCATTCTTAATTTAATGTTCAGAAACATAATTTGGGAAACTTTGAATTCTTAAATTTTCGGAGGATGTGGAATGATTCATTTAATTCAGTTAATATTAATTTTGAACTATCGGAGTAAAGTTTTTTATTAGTAATTAAATATTCGCATTTAATTTTTATTAAGTTATTCAATGCATATGCATTAAAATAACATTATACGTTAAAACTGGACGTTTTCAAGAAACTAACAGTTTTTCTAACTCTAACAGAAGGCAAAAAGTAAATCGGGTATTTCAAGTGAAATGAATTTTCTATTTGTTTATATGGGATAAACAAACTATAAGTTCATTCTGAATAAGTTTTTATCTGCCTTTGGTGTTGATTTCAATAACCCAGGTGTTTCTTCTAAAACGCGAAGTTTATTAAACGAAAAACCAATGAAGCTATTGGTTGAAATCCAAATATGAAACAAAAGTAGAAAAATTGGATGTAATAGTACAAAATAAGCAATATATGAGGTTTACTTACGCCTGCTCGTTCGGTGTGATATGTATATTATAGAATTATTTAAAAATAGTAAAAAACTAGCAAAAAACACTTATTAATATTTAAAAAATTACTACACGAAATCCGCTAAGCCAACAGCAAGGGGGCACTCAAGAGGTATGCGAACCATATGAAGGACCTGACATTATCTTGTAGGAAAATGTCACAGGAATAACTAAAGGGTGTTTTTTTGAGAGGTATAGAACTTTAAATTGCAATAAAACAACGATGTATTATTCGATTGACATGAATTTTTTTTTATTCGAAAGATAATCTTGTGGCATTACATTTTAAATAAGATTTCGGGCATAGGACTGCCACGGCTGGCTCGGATGTAATCCAATCTGGACGTCCAATTTTCGATGACTTTTTCAAACATTTGTGGTCGTATATCGGCAATAACACGGCGAATGTTGTCTTCCAAATGGTCAAGAGTTTGTGGCTTATCCGCATAGACCAATGACTTTGCATAGACCCACAGAAAATAGTCTAGCGGTGTTAAATCACAAGATCTCGGAGGTCAATTCACAGGTCCAAAACGTGAAATTAGACGGTCACCAAACGTGTCTTTCAATAAATCGATTGTGGCATGAGCTGTGTGACATGTTGTGCCGTCTTGTTGGAACCACAGCTCCTTGACATCATGATTGTTCAATTCAGGAATGAAAAAGTTAGTAATCATGGCTCTATACCGATCACCATTGACTGTAACGTTGTGGCCTTCATCGTTTTTGAAGAAGTACGGACCAATGATTCCACCAGCCCATAAAGCGCACCAAACAGTCAGTTTTTCTGGATGTAACGGTGTTTCGACATACACTTGTGGATTAGCTTCACTCCAAATACGGCAGTTTTATTTGTTGACGTAGCCATTCAACCAGAAGTGCGCTTCATCGCTAAACAAAATTCGCTTATGAAAATCGACCATTATTTTCGAAATAAAATTGCACAATTTGAAAGCGTTGTTCAGGCGTGAGTCTATTCATGATGAATTGCCAAACCAAACTGAGAATAAATCACTTGACAGCTGTTAAATCGGTCGCCATCTTGGAAAGTAATGCCAACTTAAACTTCTATACCTGAAAAAAAAACACTCTGTACTATGCAGGGTAGTGCAATGTGCCATAAACGTATTGTTAAACTGCTTAAGTTGCATACACCTGCTTAAATTGCATGCACAATGACTAAAGGCAACCTGCTGTCGTAAGAGATAACACTCTACAGCATCACATCATAGGTAATAGTTGAATGAGGTTACTGGCCCGTTTTTTCTACGCGCAGATTCTATGGTTATCTGCTCCAATACTGAACAATATGCGATGCTAATCCGTTGAAGACATGATGATCGGCTACAAGCCTCACGACGACTCTGCCGTTGATGTTATTTTTTATTAAAGGCAATAATCTTAAAAACCCTTATAAGAGTAAACCCCAAACTGTATCGGATTAAACGACATGGGGACTTCTAGGCAGTCGAATTCTTGGGACCCTGTAGTCTGCTTTTGGAGCACTAACAGAACACGCTCTTGTGGGTTCCTAAAAAGAGTGGGGCGCATAGGAAATTGCATACTCCGCCTAATGAGTAATCCGGCACTGCCCCAAAGAGTCAAGAGCCGCGATATGAGGGAAATATCCATTAGTGCTATGGAAGAAGCCATTGTACATTGGGTATTGGGGGCCAGTGATGCCGTCGGGACAGTTAGGGCTTATCACACAATCGTTCGATCTTATTTCGAATTTGTGCATTTTGACTTCCAGAATCTTCATTCGACAGATGCAGTCACGTTGCTACCAATACCTTTGCATAACCATGTCTACACGGTCCAGCTCATATTGCTCGTTATGATCAACCAGCTTCACACAGCCTGAGTATGCGACCACGTTCGAAGTTGTCCAGTTAGGGCTCACCACAGCGTCGTAGTGACATAATTTTCGTCTGAGAACTGTACTGCCTACGAGTGAAGGTAAACCGTCCGTAATTGTGATGCCAGTCGCTTATTAGAAATGCATGGTATAATCGATGTTAACGGTCATTGTTCGTAAAGATTTAATCATTTGTATACTTGCATGAAAAAATCCTTGTTGTATTGTTTTGTTTACGGACTTAAGAGATGATAGCATTATTTTATTTGCGGGCGTACTTCGTTTTTATAAAAAAATTTTTTTACAAAAAGTGTACAATACGAGTACACACGTGCGCAAACGCACACATATTTATGATTGAAGTATTCTGAGGAAATTAAGTTTCCATGTAATACAGTAACATGATTGATTCCTAATTAATGAAAAGGTATCACAATTTGAATTGCGAGCATAAACATCGAAAAAATGTATATAAATATTCTTTAGCTAATGCATAAATAAAAAGGCTGGCTGATTACTTTCTAATTAAGTTACATTGTTGAGATATACAGTCAAAAAAGTCACATAATTGATAAAGAACGTTAGATGCTGCTGTTAAGTTTCTTCTTTAGTTAAATGCAGTATTTTCTGAGACAGCTTATCTAAAATGATTCATGTCAATCTTTTGACCCTGCATTTTTTTACATATAATGATGATATTATTTAATTATGAAATAAATGCAATTACAATTGGTATTGACACTGATACATTTCGAAATCTTTAATTATCACAGAACAAAGGGTAAAGTGATTTGCTATTTATCTCAATTTTTCAAAAAAAATTTTCATACTACTTATATCAGTACATCATATCTCACATATAGTAAAATAAAATATATAAATCGTTGAAGCAAGTAAATAAAACAAAATAAGATAAATAAATTAATGAATAAAAATAAAGGCAAGATAATCGTCACTCTCAATTGGGTTTGACATAAAGAATTACAACTGAAATACGGCACGAGATGTATTTCTGAATACAATTTATTTCCTTTAAAAATTTTTTAAAAATAATTTTTAAATCGTTAGATTTCGATTGATTTATTTCTTACATTAACCCAATTGCATAATTTTAACGTCGTTTTTTATAAAATCTAAGTATTCGGCATTTCATTAAAATAGGAGAATATGAAATTGCATTTGTTTACACATTACCGTAAAATCCGGCGTATAACGGGCATTTCTACTTTCAAGCTGCAATATTTCATTTTTAGGTATATTCGCCGTATAATGCGCACCCCCTTTTTTAGTAAGAAACCTGAAACGTATGTGCACAATGCGCTTATGTTTTGAAGTAATTTATATTCCAGATATTATTCCAAACTTTAGAATAAAATAGTGTTCTTTTAAAACTACAATCCTTTAAGTTCATAAAGAATTTCATTTCTTTTAATAAACAATATTTTGATACATATAAAAGCCTAATTTTTTTCTATATGCTCATCTTCTCTTTATTTTTAATACTCTCGTTTTCATACCCGGCGTATAACGTGCACCTCTAAATTTTGGTTTTATTTTTTGTGTTAAAATTGCGTGTTATATGACGGATTTTACGGTATTTTAATTGATACGGCTCATGCAGCATTTTAAAGACTTACAGTTTTCTGGTGTTGTTGCTATGGTCACTGAATAGCAATTTCTGAGAGCAATAATTGCTATTTTTTTATTAATAGAGAGTTCATTTATTGTTGGAAATTGCTATTGGCTTAGAATTCAAATTTAATTTAACTTCTTAATTGTTGTTTTCTGCACAAATTAAAATTTCTTTTACAATTATTCACATTCATTCCGCATAATTCATGTGTGTGTGTGAACATCATATTACTCTGTTTAATACCATTTATGTTCATATTTTTTTCAATGTATTATTAACATGAAATGAAGGGATTTCTATTTTAAAAAGTTTTATCTTGTAAGACAAATGCATTGTAAACACCATCAAAGAAATAATTAACATGAAGCTTTTACTTTATGCATGAGATCATTATTTACGAAAGAAATATCTCGATTATACAATCGAAATAGTATAAAATCATTGATAAAGATGCCTTCGTTAATTTTATTTGCTTTTAACTCCTAAAAAAATCTGTAAAACCCTTTGTAAAATATTTGTACATAAATTCGTCAACAGAGCCCATTGAAAACAAAAATAATTTTGTTTACCTGCATTTAAGTATTTATTTAGCTGTTTAGTTATTTCGCATTATAATGATGTTCCAATAAACGCACCTGGCCCATAAATAATTTCAGACTTTCACAAAGAGTGACTTCTGCATTTCAAACATTTAATCATTGAGTTCATTTACGTGAACTTCAATCATGTGGCTAGTTATTTTTCACGATTAGAAAGATTCCTGATTATTATGTAGAAGTGAAGGTGGATAAGTATACACATGCATGTGAATTTTTGCAGAAATATTATTTTAACTATTAGTTTTTATTCCAAAATGTTTACATAAATTTTGTTTACCTGATAATTTTCAAATATAACTTGTATTTTCATGGTAAAAGCGTTTTAGGAATGTTATGGAATTTTAGAAAAATATATGGAAATAGGTAATTAAGATTAATTTGTTAGAGTAATGGTATTTTATGTTCTTTTTTGCCTTCTTTAAATAATTAGATTGCAATTTACAGAATTTAAGAGATTTTGATGCAGTTTATTTACTACTTGTGATTAGATCACAGAAGTAACTGTTTTATATGGATTATCAAAAAGCATTGTAACGTTTTGTTCGTATAAAATACAATTTAAGCATAGCTTCAACAGAAGCTTTTAATGCAATTTTCATATTTATTCATAAACATATATAGAAAACAATTATCGTGAATTCCGGCATATAACGCGCGCACTTATACTTTCAAACTGCATTTTTTAAAAATTTTAGGTATATTCTTCGTAATACGCGCACATTTTTTCAATTCCTACAATTAGTTCACTCTATCCCTATATATATATATATATATAGTGTTAAAATTTTCAATCGTTAATAAAATATTTTCTATTCATCCATTCAAGTTCAAATACATTTTTTTAAACTTGTAGTGGATGACACTTGATGTTAATACAGTTTTTATCAAATATTAATTAATTCATTAATTAAAAACTAATAGATAGCAACAAAAATAATAGTCCAACAGCATATATAGAAAGGAAAATTTTTCATTGTGTCTCTGTAGAGCAATGGACTTCCTTATCTAAAGGTCGGGGGTTCAAATCCCACCTGTGATGGCCTAGTTTCTGAGAATGTAATTTCCTTTTTACTGTACTATTTTATTAGAATAATTAAATTTAATTAATGAATAAATAGTAACAAACAAACAAAAAGTAGTCCGACACCATATATAGAAAGGGAAATCGCTTTCTATTTTGTCACTTAATATTGTGATTATGTCATATGTACACACATATTTATGTTAATTTTACCTATCTCATAAAAAGCAACTAAAATAAAATTTTCCTTGGTTGATATAAGTAGGAACTGACTTAATTTTTTTTTACACTTCTTGTTTACGAAGAAGCTTGAAGTATACATGTGTGGGCAATGGTCTTACCTTTTAAAGTCTAGATATAGTGTGTGAGTGGGTAATCAAAGCATGGAATGAAATTAATCGTGGCAAAATTAAAGTCAAATAAAAGAGTACAGTATATATATTACAAATTAGATCGAAGATAGTTATTTATTTATGGTCAGAGTAAAAGTGATGGTGAAAATGAAACAGAATTTGATGATGTGCCTGAAGATATAACGGAAGACGAACATACGAACTTTTCATGTTGCCCAATAATGAAAGTTCATGAGGTATATATGTCATTTCTCTTAAATAAACAGTATTTAGATGTAACGTAAAATCCGGCGTATACCGCGCACTTTTAACACAAAAAATAGCATTAAAATTTATGAGTGCGCGTTATACACCGGGTATAAAAAGGAGAGCTTTAAAAATAAAGAAAAGATGAGCATAGAAAAAAAATTAGACATCTATATAGATCGAAATACTGTTATTTTAAAAGAAATGGTATTCCGTACGAACATAAAAATGGTTATAGTTCTAGAACTATACTGTTTTTTTCTAAAGCTTGAAATGATGCCTCGAATAAAAGACTTGAAAACATAAGTGTATTAAGTTCTACGTTTGTTTTTTGTAAAAATGGGGGTGCGCGTTATACGGCGAATATACTTAAAAATTAAAGCAACCAAAATAGTACCTAAAAATGCTGCGTTATGCACCGGATTTTATGGTACATAGGAATGTACTTTTTATGCTCACGTTTTCTTTACTTTTAAAGCTATCATTTTTATATCCCGCGTATAACGCGTACCCGTAAATTTCGGTCTTATGTTTTGTGTTAAATGTTCACGTTATATGCCGGATAATACGATATATATATATATATATATATATATATATATATATATATATATAAAGGGTGTTTTTTTAGAGGTATAGAACTTTAAATTGCAATAAAACAACGATGTATTATTCGATTGATATGAATTTTTTTTTATTCGAAAGATAATCTTGTGGCATTACCTTTTAAATATGATCAAGCAAGGCGTAGATTCGTCGAATGGGCCCAAAACGAGATTACCGTTGTTGCCGATTTTCATAAGCGAATTTTGTTTAGCGATGAAGCGCACTTCTGGTTGAATGGCTACGTCAACAAACAAAACTGCCCCGCATTTGGAGTGAAGCTAATCCACAAGTGTATGTCGAAACACCGTTACATCCAGAAAAACTCACTGTTTGGTGCGCTTTATGGGCTGGTGGAATCCTTCTTCAAAAACGATGAAGGCCACAACGTTACAGTCAATGGTGATCGGTATAGAGCCATGATTACTAACTTTTTCATTCCTGAATTGAACAATCATGATGTCCAGGAGCTGTGGTTCCAACAAGACGGCGCAACATGTCACACAGCTCGTGCCGCAATCGATTTATTGAAAGACACGTTTGGTGACCGCCTAATTTCACGTTTTGGACCTGTGAATTGGCCTCCAAGATCTTGTGATTTAACACCGCTAGACTATTTTCTGTGGGGCTATGTAAAGTCATTGGTCTATGCGGATAAGCCACAAACGCTTGACCATTTGGAAGACAACATTCTCCGTGTTATTGCCGATATGCGGCCACAAATGTTGGAAAAAGTCATCGAAAATTGGACGTCCAGATTGGACTACATCCGAGTCAGCCGTGGCAGTCCTATGCCAGAAATCATATTTGAAATGTAATTCCACAAGATTATCTTTCGAATAAAAAAAATTCATGGCAATCGAATAATACATCGTTGTTTTATTGCAATTTAAAGTTCTATACTTCTAAAAAACACCCTTTATATATATAATTACATTTGAAACTTTATATTAATTTAGCATTCTGAATAATAATATTTAAATCTAAATTATAACATACTGTTTCTTCCCTAAAAAAAGTAGAGGAAAGTTGTACTTCAGCATTAAACATTAAAATTACATTATAAATATTTTGCGTAAAATATCTCATTCGTTTTATATATATATATATATTCATAGTATTAAAATTCTATTAAGTAGCTTTAAAAAGTTAATATATAAAAATAATCAATTTACTATAAAAATTTAAGCAACATGTCTTTCCATCCTATCATTTTATGCACTCTTCATGAATAAATCTGGCACACACAAAATGTGTAAATCACTTGAAATTCTGAAGTCATATGAGAAATACTTAAGCATCTCTCATGAGGCGAATTATCTTTCATCTACAGCAAATCTTTCTCTTAATCTTCTGAAGTAGATACTTACTTAATCTAGATTTTACCTATAACGCCTACTCATCTGTGCATGCATATACTACATTATGCACCATCATGCCTTACGTGCTCATATAACTTCAACATTAATCCTCTTATGCAAGGAACAGACTGGAGCTACAGAACGCGTTTCTGCTGTCTCTGGGTCTTTAATGACTGCAAGGCGGTTCCTCTGTCCATCGACACGTTCCTTTTAATTAGGCATTATTAGGCTCGCTTTGATGCACAGAGATCCTTACGAGGATTAAAATCTTGAAAGAAGGTCGTTTTTTAGGAAGGTTCATCAAATACATCACAGCTGAGGAGCGGCGGAATCAGCGATGCATCGAGGGCTGGAACGGATTTTCTTTGATGGTAATTTATTTTGGCAGGAACACTAGGTCTCATGTCACTTGCTGTTCGTCAGAGCGTCTTATTAAGGGTTAGATTTGTATTCTTCGGTGGGAAAGAGAATTTCTGGGGAATAAGTGAGAAAAAAAAGGGAGGGAAATTGAAGAGACCACTGAGAAGTTGTTACAATGTTCTTTGTTTTAGTTCTATCTGGCGATTTTGTTGCAGACACTTTTTAGAAGACAAATTGCTTGGTAAAAAGTTTTTTGGGAATTCTTAAGCTGTAAAATTGAAAAATTTTAAGGAATTCCAATAATCTAGATTCTCTTTTTGGAAGTTGTTTTTGTGGGTTTATTATGTAAGTTATGAATCAAATACATAGTTAGACGTGTTAGTCCTATTTTTTTTAGAAAAACTTAGTTCACTTCTGATTACCGATGTTGAATGTGTGTAAAAAATACTTGACATTCTCTCTCTCTCTCCCAATCTGAGTAGAGTTTTTTTTTGTTATTCATATTTGCTAGAGCATAGAGCAAGTGACGGCAGACTGCGACTCTTTGGATAGACCATAGGTTTCCAAAGCAATTCCAAGGAGCCCCCTTAAGGCACTTGTGACTGGCGAGGGGTTTTGTGGAAAATTAGAATTTATTTGGGGGTTCTTGGGCAACTTAGAGGGCTCTCAAAAGGTTTGATATTAAGTAAAATATTTGTGACCTATTTCCATTATTATTAAATAAATTAGTTGTGATTTTTACGTTTTAAAAGAAATTAGAGTAAAGTAGTACAAATCTCTCTGTATATATTATTATATTGTGTGAATGGATGTTTGTATATATCACCTCGCTTCACTCCAACACCGCTCAACCGATCACAATGAAAAAGGCATATACAGGGTGTCCCCGAATGCCGTGTACAAACTTGGAGGGGTGGTAGAGAACATCGTGAGGAGCCAAAATTACATAGGAAAGCATGGGCGGAAAGCGATAGGTGGCGCTGTACGCGAGCTCGCAAGGTAGGAAATGTGGTTTCTTCATTTCAGATACGGACAGCGTGCAAGGAACATGTATCGTTTTACGAACTCAGAGTAGGCGGATATCCATTTTATCTACGGCCTAGCTGACGGAAATGGACGTGCTGCTGTTCGGTTGTACAGGGAAAGGTATCCAACGAGGCGGCAACCGAATCATCAAACGTTTGCTCGGGTGCATCAAAACCTGGTAGAACGTGGATCCTTCAGAGCTACGATTGAAGGTACTATACGGCGGCGAATAGCGCGAACACCCATATTCGAAGAAGGTGTGTTGCATGCTGTGGACCAAACTCCCGGCACTAGTGTACGGGCACTTGCTGCTTCAACCGGAAAATCTCCAACAACTATCCATCGTGTACTGTAGGGTGCAGCCTTGCATTCTTTTCATGTACAGAGAGTGCAGTCATTACAGGCAGATGATCCCCCACGACGTGTCACGTTTGCACAGTGGTTTCTTAACCAAATTGCGGCAGACATGCACTTTGCCAGTTCCGTGTTGTTCTGTGATGAAGCAACCTTTTCACGTGAAGGTGTGTTCAATACACACAATGCGCACATGTGGGCCTTAAATAACCCACATAGAAAACGACCACGAGCCATGCAACAACGCTTCACTGTTAATGTGTGGGCGGGTATCGTGGGTGACAGTTTACTCGTCCCATACATCTTACCGCCTCAACTGGACTCTCACAAGTATATCGTCTTTCTACAGGAGGTACTTCCAGAACTGCTTACCGATGTCCCCGCACCTATTCGGCGCCGCATGTGGTTTCAACAGGACGGAGCGCCATCTCATTATGCAAGACATGTACGGGAGCATTTAGATCGGACATTTCCAAACAGATGTATTGGGCGTGGTGGCCCGTCGCTTGGCCTCCTAGATCCCCAGATTTATCCCCTCTGGATTTTTTCTCTGGGGTGCTATGAAGGGCCTCGTGTACGACACGCCTGTCGTTTCCGAAATGGACCTGGTCGCACGGATATCCATCGCTGCTGCTAGGATCCGTGAAATGCCGGTGTTTTCGAAGATGCTCGGCAATCCATGTCGCGTCGGTACCGTGCGTGCATACATGCCAATGGTCTCAATTTCGAACACTTCGTCTGATGCTTTCACATCATACTTTTTATTTATTATTGGTTTTTTATTTAATAAAGCGTTTTGCAGTACATTTTGTGTTGTGGCGTTACTGTCTTTGTGTCTCTTTATCTCATTAGGGTTATGTTTCCGCCCATGCTTTCCTATGTAATTTTGGCCCCTCTATGTTCTCGACCACCCCTCCAAGTTTGTACACGGCATTCGGGGACACCCTGTATATGTATTGTTTTGTGCGGAAGGTTTTGTGATATCCCCTTTGTTGAGCTCCCCTCCAGGTGGCGCTACAGCTTCTGCACCGTTCTATCAATCGCCAAGTTGTCAACATGGTCGCCAAAAATGATGCCAACCCTGCTCTATCACCAACATTTCGCTATGTTTCCATTGAATCGCCATTATAATGTAAGGAATGGCATTGCTTGCGAATATTACAATTTTAACATAAAATAAATACAACAGAAAGTAATATTAATGGAAAAGACATCCAGATATAAATTATTTACACTATTTTAAGCGTTCATTAGACAAAATTTGTAACAATGTGCTACTTTTGCACAGCAGAGATCAGCTTAGGAGAGTTTTTTCAAAAATCAATTCACAAGAGAGTTACGTGGTGTTATAAGAAAAAAAATCCTTTTTTATCAGCTATTAGATGTACAGATTTAAAAATTAAGAAATATAGTTTTTTTTTTGTTCAGCTGAGATGTGCTTAAAGCTTTTTTTTCGTTTAACTTGCAATTCACGTAAAATTAACTCATTAAAACTTCTTTATCCTTCAATTTGTTTTGTTTAATTTTTTGATTCACCCGTGCGAAGAACGGGTATACCAGCTAGAAGGTACAGAAAATGCAATTAATGATAAGCGTCGCGGACGAGGAAAGTAGGGCCTATCGCGGGTACGGCTTTCTGTGAGGTTTAAATTGGAACGGAGTCTCTCTCTCTCTCCCTGCTACTTGGAATAACATCGAAAATATGACAGTTTAAAGGAGTCGAAAGATGTGAAGTAAATGCAACAAATTTTCATTAGTTTTAAGCCAAAAGCTGAATTAGTCTTCGTAAGTTTAAGAAGATAAAGAATGTTACGTATTACGTTATATAAAGTATTTTTAGTACAATTGATACCTTGTACATATATTTATAATATTAACCAAAGTTATATTTTTACTAAAGTCCCTTGATAAATAGTCTTAATATGTAATGATTATCTCTATCATTTTTATTTGCTATTTTCAAGACATCAATGTTAAATTTGTACTTTTTCTATCATGCACCGAAATATAATTATGTCATTCAGGAGGTCCTGTCCAAATTTTTGATATAAAAAGGGGGTTATGGCACAGTAAGATTGGGAACCAATAGCATCGACAGTTGGCTCTTTAGACTTTTGCCTTTACTAGTTATTTAAAAAAGCTATGTCTGCCCAAAAGTATTAATTGGAGAACGACAATTTAAATCGTGACAGCAACCGTAAAGATTGCCTCTTGCGTTCTCACTCGGATAAATGTCTCTTAGGTATCTTAATTATCTTGTTTCACTGACAGTTTGGCTCTTTTCTCGAGTCTGCCAATCAGTGGCGTAACGTACACCTCTGCAGCCCCCCATCGCGGCAGGGGGTGGGCAGAATTTTAGGTGCCCGAAGCCTGACTGAAGCCAATACATATTTGAACTTGGAACCCAAAACCTGACTTTCTGGGGGCTAATATTCTCCTTACGCCACTGCTGGCAATCTTAAAAAGGTGACACAAAAAGGCATTATATCAAACAAAAACATTAACAAATTGATGCAACTAACACAAGAAATAAAAGTGATATGAAACTAAAGACTATATTTATCTTTATCTTTTCAGGAGTAAAATTGTTAATCATTGTTTGATTCTCATGTCGGATGAACTCTACATCTACTCGTACATTCAATAGACAATATCTAAAATTGTAATATCATTAAGCAACAAAAGATTTTAACACAATTGCACAAATAACTCTTATTTCTAGCGAGTGCTGGCCAATCTTTGGGTGAATTACACCTTAAACTGATTTTTCTATTTTATTTTTAAAAGCTAGTTCAATCACATTGAAAAATGTAGCATTTATGTGGCAATCTAAAACTTTTGTATGACTGAATAATCGCATTATCTGTAAAGACTATCCCACAAACTAAAGAGATCTTTATCTTTTTGGATGAACAACAGCGTTGTTAACTCCGCCACATTCGTTTGATTTCATGTAAGTAGAGATCTGATCTACAATACATTCAAGAAAATACACAGTGTGAATAATAGCTAAACTATATTTGCTTTTTCTTTCTAAAATGTATAAAAACAGATATTAAGTCAAAATTGTGGAAAGTACTGACACTAAAATTAACATAATGAAACTTCAGTTAACGCATATGAAGCATTAAGTTTAAGTCCTGCAGCTAAAGTCGAAGAAAACAGTTCTGAAACTAAATTTCTAGGTCCCTAGTTACATTAGAACGCGCATTCTTAACCAAATGACGAATATAAATCTGAAATTTTAATTCTTCTGCTCATAACGTCTTTGCTAAGATTTCAATATTTCATTTAAAAATGCTGTTTCAAAAGACATACATTAATTTGCTGCAAGAACAATAATTGTTCAATCCATTTGTGATTTTAATAATTATATACTTTTACTCATATTGGCATTAAGCAGAAGATTCATTTAGCTAAATGTGTGATATTTATATTTCATCTAGAAGCGGATCACATAAAAGAAAAAATATACCCAAGACCCCTTTAAAAATAAATCACAAAACTTCAAAACAAAGATTAAAAGAGAACTATCCCCAATATTAAGAAAATAAAAATTGCTATTTGCGGTGATTCATCTCATTACGCAAGAGAAATAATCTAAATACATCCGTTAAAATAAACGTGAATACTTTTCGAGAGCGAAAAACAAAATAGCGGTGAGATTTATAAATCACAGCATTGATTGATTAGAGTGCAAACGCCTTCCGAAAGATTAACATTAAGTTCATGTTTTGGCGAACAGCGTATGGTAGAAGTTTAAATCTTAATCAACACTCCAATGTGCGAACGGCGATTTGAATTTATTATAATCCCAGTATATATTCTAAATACGGAAACTCGAATTTTTATTGAGTGAAAGTGGATCCTCTTTGAGTAAAAGTGTTTCTTTTCCAAATGTTTCTGTTTCACTCTAGTTATGATTTGCCATATGTTAAGAACACAATACTAGAAATGACATAATAAAATTAGTTTTTATTTTGTTCTGATATAGTATTGTGTAAGAAAGCCAATGGTGCCATGAAAAAAGTTCCGTGGAATTTATCTCCCAATCTCCTACCCCTCCACCTATGAATAGTAATTATCATCGGTTTGTGTTGCTCGAAGGATCTTTGGCAGTAAATCGTTTTGAACAGACGTCCAGAACTCTTATGCGTTCAACTAAAGATCAACTTGTTAAAAAGACGTTTTCATGCCTGTGAAACACAATGTTTTTGTGGAACCTTCCGGATGTCGAAGAGATGCCTTCACATGATGGAGAAACTGTCTAGTTCAACAAAATTTTAAAAATCTCTATATATTTGTCGTATAGTCCTTGTCTGTTCCGTTTTTTAAGATTCTTCTGGTCTCCATGGAATAACCGCTGCGGAAAATGGCCGTTAATCACTTCGCGCGCAGGCGCAGCAAATCTTTTGGACATTAGAGCGGAGAACGCGAGAGGTGCGCGAGCAGGCGTTACCTTCTGAATATCTGCGTCAAACTTATCTGTAAAATCTACCTTTTTAATTAATTTTTGTTTAATGTTAAAAATAAAATAGAAGATAGACCAAAGTCTTGGACCCCTTGTTGTTTCATTTTATACGTCATTTTATTTTCTTGGTTAAAAAACTTTTAAAGAACAGATAAAAAATTTTAGATCTTAGGAACAGGAAGAGATAAAGTTCTAATACTTTTATCATATTTTCTATGTTAGTTTCGAACTGTTTTCTTCGACTTTAGCTGCAGGATTTAAACTAAATTTTTAGCCGTTTCAAAAGTTCGATTTCTTTTTCTAATTTTGCTAACTGAAGTTCCGCGAGCTAACGATACTCTCTCATCTATACAGTTTTGAATTAAAGTTTTGAATTCTGGATCACTTTCAAATGTACTACTTCAATTTTAGTCTTTATAGCAATAGTGTCCGTACTCTCCACAGTACAGATTCAACAACTCTTTATGAGAGCGTTTTTATACATTTTAGAAAAATATGGAAAAGATCCTACCTTTTTTCTGGCTCCCTTTTTGCTCGCACATGCGTACGATGTATATATTATTTCGAACTGTGAAAAATATCGTTAGATGAAAAATAGTTCTTGAAATTGTTCGAATTGACAAGGTGTTTGGAGTGGTTCCAACCTTACACAGGCGGAATCGATGGGTTCCAACCTCACTCAGGCGGAACGAAGTTTTCGAAAAATTCCACGGACGGCTTTTTGTTTACGTTCCAAACTTTGATCAAAATCGAAATTTTCAATCCCGGCCTCTAAAAAGTGTTCATGCTAAAATACAGGTTGAACGAAGTTTAAAATGGCGGAGCGTCTCCTTCACGGACGCTTTTGTTCATTGTCCAGATTTTGGTTCCGATCCCGCCCGAGCCCCCATAATTTGTCTGACGTTTGTCTTTCTTCTATTTTATTTTAAAACTTAATAAAAATTAATTAAAAATGTAGCGATGATATGCAGAAGGTAACGCCTGCTCGCGCACCTCTGTGTGTGTTTCTCCTTTCTCCTCTCTTAAAAGTTTACAGTCTCATCGTTTCAGTTTTTGTTTCACTTAGCTGCGCTTAGATTAGCTTTTGGCTGCATGCCACATAAATATTAAGAACCCGAGATAGAAATGTTTATCTTCATATGATCTGAATTAAATTAGGTAAACTTTATAAAATACACTTGCCTCTCCGCGCGCGAAAGTCTGCGTGCAGGCAATATCATCTTACGTATTTATTCTATAATTACTATTAAAATCTCGTTTTAGAAAATCAAAATACCTGTTAGCAATTCTTCAAAATTTCCTTATTCATACAACAGCAACAAAATTCACCTTAACAAGAAAAAACAAGAATGACCACTAAATAATCACCGACCATCCGCACCAAAAGTCTGCGTACACTTACAAAATGGGACTTTTAAAGACCTTTTATTGTAAAATAATTGCACTAAATGGTGTTTTTAAGTAATTATAAGCTTTTTTACGACTTATTTAGGATTTGAGAGCTTTTGTGGTTCCATGGCAGTCCACAGAATAGAGATCGATATATTATTGAAAGAAAAATCATCGCAGATCTTCAGAAAAGGGGGACATTTTTAAAGCAATTGTTGAAACTGTTAATAGGAGGCATTCATTGATTCAAAAAGTGTTCATAACTACTAATCAACTAAAATTAACGCCAAGATCCGGCCACCCGTCTGCACTGTCACCTCGAGAATCTTGCTTTGTAATACGCTCTATATAAAAAGAAATCAGAGATTATAAGCGTCACAAATAGCTGAAAGTGTTTCTGAGATAGTGAAAAAAAGCGTGGTTTTAACCACAATTCAAAGAGAACTGAAAAAGAATGATTATCATGGCCAAGTTGCACTTAAGAAACCTTTCATCTCTCGAGTGAACAGAGAGTTAAGCGAATAACTTTACCAAAAAACATCTAAATTGGATTCATAATTATTAGTAAAATGTAATATATTCAACTGAAAGTAATTTTTGTAATTTGGCATCAAAAAGAACAAAAATATGCCGGCAAAAATTCCTGGATAGATCTTAAAAAAAGAGAATCCTTTTTCGACTATCAAACATAGAGGATGATGCATAGTGTTTGGAGGTGCATTGGAAGCCTTTCGGCTGGTAATCTGGGATTTATTGAATCAACAATGTAAAAAATTGGTTACAACTTATTGGAGTAAAATATCAGAGCATACGCCAAGAAACTTGCGGTGAGTGGCGATTTTTACTTTCAGCGGCACAAAGGTACTAAGCAAAGGGGGGAGCTATGGCTGTTTTGACATGTCCCAAACCAATTCCGTAAGCTAACCTAGTCCCCAGACCTAAGTACAATACTGCATTTGTGGGACTTACTTGAGTGAATAATCAGGGACAATGTAATAACATTCAAGGAATTGCTCAAATATGTCATAGTAGAAGAATGGAACAAAATATCCACAGATGAAACTACTAAGCTAGTTAAATCCGAGCCAAATATGTTGAGAGAGTTATAAAAGGAAAGCAATAGCTTATAAAGTATTAACTTTTAGTTACAATCCATTATTGTAAAGGTTTTTTCCAGTGTACACAGACTTTTGACGCACACGATTTATGTCGTTCTCATGTTATAAATATTTGTATTATTTTATATGTAATAATTAGATGATTACTGTTTATACTATCTGAATTTACGACGTTAGATGAATCAATAAAAAATAGTATTGATTCAGAAAGATTTCATTTAACTTGCGATCTTTGCGAGAATATGAAAGATGATCGCGCGCGCCTGTACGCAGACTTTCGGAGGCAAGTGTAACTTACTTATATAAATAACGCAGAAATGTTCATTTTGTTTGCGTGTTTATTGAGAAATAATAATTAGTATCGAAATCATTATTCATTGTTTTTAAAAATTATACATCAAGTACCTAGAATAAACAACGGTTAAGAATCGGCCGATAAAAAAGATCAGCTTCTTCTACGGTACGAAAATAAGGTTCATTGTCCAATGGGAGAAGTAGAAATGAGTTTGAATAACTCTGGCATTGAAATAAAATACGACAAATTAAATCAATTAAAATTCGTAGCTTGTTTTTCTGTATGTGCTTGTGTGAATGATACCTATTCTAACAAAAAAATCTATCTTAAGAATTAAAAAAAAAGAATTTTTTTTTAGTTTATGTGCCAAAATAATTTTGTTCACCGTATTTTGTGATTCTTAAATAATGACTTTTTAAACATCTGAAGAAAAATGGTTATTTATATATTGACTCTTATTTTTAATCATTTAAATAATTGCCTAATATAATAGCTATCTTTCATTTCAACAAATATGGCAAACTTTTTTTAATACAATTTTACATTTTGTGTATGAAAAGTAACAATTAACTAATTATATTAATTGATTTCTTTTATAACACAACTCTAACAAACAACCAATGTTAAAGTTCTAGAAAATCTTCCGGCTATGAGGAATTGTAGTTCTCAATTCTTATTATTTTTTCCCAAACACAGACTCCCATTAGGTCTTGGAACATTCTGTGAGAGATTAGCATCTTCTCTTGGGAGTATTTGAACTTTTAAGAACGCCCAGCATTCCGCTCTCTCAGAGAAGCCATTGCAACGTGTCCTAACTTAAAACCGACGAACATGTTCTCAATTAAAACCATTGCCATTCTACAATCGAGAAATTTAATTCACTTCTGCTGACTGCGCAAGGGAACTAACGACATCATTTTGCCATCAATTCCTCCACCTTGGCAACCCACCAGTGACGCGACTAATGGCTGAAGGAATCCCCAGTTTTATGGTCATTTTTCATCTCTCACAGCCCTTTATGTCCCTTTTCCTGTTTATTGTATTAGCCGTTATGACGCCGATGGAGTTAATTAAGGCACACATTGCGTACCCTCAATCTGGACGGAAAGGGGTTTATACAAGAGATTCCACATCAGATAGGTGATGGTAGGTTAGGGGCAGCGATATTAGACTTTTGGGCTTTATGAATTTACATGGAATGGAGAAATTCAGTGTGTTTATGTCATGTTTGGATGCATAGGGATAAGTGCATGCTCACAGTAAATTATTTTTCTTTTACGCAATTTTTTTAATGTATATAAGTGACAATATAATATGTGTCTAAGTTATTGATGTATAAGTTTGAGCATTAAGATTTCGATTGTATTTAAAAATATTTTCATAACCCTCTCTTCTTGATTAAATAAAACAGGATTTGTGAATTTCTGGAACAAAAGTATATAAATCTTTTACAACCCCCACGGGAGTTGATTCTGCAAAACCCGTTTTTAGTAGATTTCTTCATAGCGTGCTTACCGAATTTCAAGTCTATTGGTTTAACAGTTAAAAAAACCCGTTTTTCAACCCTCCTTGAAAGTTGATTTTTAAAAAACCTGTTGTTAGTGGATCTCCATACAACCAAAAGAAACATGCCTACCAAATTCCAAGTCTTTAGGTTTGATGTTTCAAAAACGGGATTTTTTTGTCTATAACCTCCACAAACCGCCTTAAGAGTATTTTCCCGCAAAATCTGTTTTTAGTGGACCTCCAATCAACAATAGACGCATGCCTGTCAAATTTCAAGCCTGTATGTCTAACACTTTCTAAGACCTTGTAAGGAGTGGCTTTTTTTCTATGTATAGATACAATTCTGTTCAATATTTTCAAAGATTTATGTGCTTGAAATCTAATTTAAGTATTCAATGTATGGATTTTTACAGAGAAAGTACACCCATTGTGTGTGTGGTAGTTATTAATAATATATATATATACTGCTGACCAAAAGGTTTCTAAGCAATATTTCTTAAGAAATTATGCCAGGATGTATTTTCTTGGATAGCAAGCTCAACTTTCTCATTAACTCAAATTTTACAAAAGAAATAATTTTGTTTGTGTTAGCATATTTTTGTCAAGTTTTTGTTCGACAACAAAATAATTTTCCTTGATTTTCGGACGCTAAAAATTTATTGATTTAAAACTTATTTTAAGTATGGGTTGTTTGCAATTTAATTCAGTTTCTTTAGGCCCTTGATTTTTGCTTGTAAAAATGTTCGGTGACAATGTAATAAAATTTGCTGTAGACACATTGTAGTGCAGGGGTGGAAAAACAGTGGCTTTTATGTTGCATGCAACCTCTACTTCATTTTATGGACGAAATTTTTGGAAAGATGTCTTTCTCATCAATGTATAATTTTGATCACCATCAAAACAACATTACTTAACACAGTTAAAATTTTGCAAGTCACAACTTTATATTTTTATGCTATTAACCATTTTTATTTAACCATTATATATTCAATTTTGTTATTCTTACGGATAATAATGTAATTGCACAACAATTACCATATTTTTTATTATTTTGACAGTTCATGTTATGGTATATAATTCTAGTACTCTCATTGCTAGAGTGTATTTTCAAAGTTTTAAGAGAAAATTTTTCAAAAATTACGTATTGCAGGAATTACTTACTAACTGCCAATTGTAGAAACAGAGAAGGATTCATTTAAAATAGGTAAAAAAGAAAATAAAAAAAGTATTGGCTAATTCACTGCGTGTGTGTGTGTGTTAATTTTCGTCCAATTAACTTTCTGGATTCTATGAATTCTGATTGAACTACGTCATCATTAAAATGGGCGAGTTAAAACGTTTCACAATCCTTTTGTCAGCAGAGACAGAAAAGTTAGAATTGTAATTAATTATTATACGTTTTATAACTGCATTCTGATATTATAATATATAAAAATAGAATAATAATTTTTCCCCTTGAAATACTTGTAAGGTTTCGTAATGCCACGCCACGTGCCCCGTTCCATCATATCCACTCTTTGAATTTACAAATCACCTCTCTTATAGAGAGGATGTGTTATCAGTCGAAAAAACGTGCAAGAGAAAGGCATCATAAGAGAATCCCTCAATGGCAGAAATTAAAAATCTGTTTGTCTGTAAGGAGGGGAGGGGGTTAACTTTCCCTTGTATACGGCATTGGATAAATGTATTAAGAATCATAATTAATTTTATGTTATTTTTTTCTGAAATTTTTTTTTTGCTAAGGGTGTCTGGGATTAAAGTACCCAAAAGTAATGGCTTATTATTACGGATTGCCCATCAGAAAGTAATAAACTGTTCATCTATGGATTGGAAAACTCTCCGAGATTTTTTGGGTCTAGTCCGATCGGTCCACACGTGCGCGCATTATTGGGCAATCGCAGATGATAAACTTTTTACACTGACCATTAGTAACGATGTGGACGCCACAGTAAAAGATGCAGTGCGCACTTTGGTTAACGGAATTTAAATCAGTCACGCGTGTACAGTGACGTGTTCGAATAGAATGGAATGTCGTTACTGGCTTGCCTAATAGACTTATCAAGATTCTTACGCGCGTGATTGATTTAAATTCCGTTAACCAAAGTACGCACTGCACCTTTTTCTGTGGCATCCACATCTTTACTAATGAAGTCAGTGTAAAACGTTTATCGTCTGCGATTGCTGAATAATAATGCTAGCACGTGCGGCTGATCGGACAAGACCCAAAAAATCTCTGAGAGTTTTCCAATCCATGGATGAACAGTTTATTACATTCCGATGGATAGTTCCGTAATAATACTTAAAGCCCGGACACCTTGTGTTACAACAAACATTAATCTAGTGTTTTTTCTACACTGCACAAATAAAACAAGCTATAACTCTACATTAATAATTAAAAAATTGCGTATTTTGTTTTTTTAAAAATATACTTTGTTCTCTTTTAGATTTATAACTTTATTTGTTCTACTCCGTAGTTCCATTTTTACTGCCTCATGGAACTATGAACTCAAGAGTTCGGATATCAAATGCCCCCAAACCGTTTCTAAATGTCAACAAATGATTGTGACGTAGACTGGCGTATGGGTAGAAATTGCGGTAGAAACTGTTATCTTTTAAAATTGATTACGTATTATTCTCCTCATTCACCAGAGTAAAAGGTCCTTCATTTCGCTGTAGGAGTTTCTATCAAGATAAGTACAGAATATGATCAAGATAACGAAAAACAACATTGTGTGGGTGTACTTAAGTGATCATTAAGATCCTATGAAAGGAAATAAACTTCTTTCAGAATAGGATAATTAATAGCCTCGAAATGTCTCAGTATGTTCATTCTTATTAAAATCTGCCAAGAAAATGGCATGGATTCAAAAAAAGCTTTAGTTACGCTTAAGACATTGGAAGTAATTATTAAGTTCTCATTAATGTTATACTTTTGATGATTTTTTTATGTAATGGAAAAATTTATGCATTAGAAAAAATACAATAATAACTTTTTCTTGAATACTCCAAAGTAGAAGCGTTTCATATTTTTAATGCTGAGTTAAAATATGTATATTCTCTGAATGTAGATAATTTTTAAAAATCTTTAGAATTAGCAATGAGGGGAAAAAACCATTTTTTAATTTTAATATTTTTTAAATAATGTTAGTGTTTTTTATTCAAAGAATTATTTGTTAAATACTTTTGATAGTTACGTAGAATTAATTAAAAATTTATTAAACTGAAGAGTCTATATGTCTAATATAGTTTTAATTAACGTTGCACTGGAGAATTGCATAGTAAGGATTTGAAATTCTACTCAAGGCTCAAAGAGCGAAAAAATGATATTTGAATTGCCATGTACTTTTTTAATAATTTTTACATTCCGTGAGATAATTCAGGTCTTATTGAGCAGAAGCCCTCACTATTCATTTTGATGATCTTCATCACACTGACGATTATGTCACGATTGTAATGTCCAGGACAACCAAGGTCCTATTGTATTGTGCTGTGATGAACCTTGTTGTTTTTTGATCCATAGTTAGCTTAAGGCCGTATCACACGTACACGTTTCGAGCAATTTTTCGTCCAATTCGTGCAATTTTTACTCAGTTGCCATAGCAACGACTTTTGAATAACTTTTTGCTAGTGAGCTATAAAAGTTGTTCAAATGAAAGTTGCTTGAAATTCCAGCCAATGGGGTTCTTCGGCGCCCTACGTCATAAACAAGATGACGGCTTCGATGTTGTTAAATGCATCAGATATGGCGCATAATATTTTAATGGTGCATAATATTTTAACGGCGTATAATATTTTAAATAGAATGGTGCTCCATTTCTGCTTTACGCCCATCAACAAAAGCGCGACCGAAATAAAATAAATAATTTTAGATGTTCGTTTGCAGAAGCAGAAAAATCTGAGAGTAATATTTCAATGTGAAGAAAGAGCGTGGCTGACGTAGAGCATGTCGTTTTGTTTACGGCAACCATTCACCCTCAGATAGGACGAAAAATTGGTCGAAAAAATTGCACCAAAAATGTACGTGTGATACGGCCTTTAGTGTTTATTAACGTCTCACTTAAAGCAACACGAGGGCTATTGGCGACCTCGTAATTTTGATCCGCACGCAAGTAACAAGCTTAAGTGTCTTCCACTAACTTCCACACCCCACTAACGTTAGGACTATGAGTAACGACAGATTTTGCGTGCATCAGGATTCCAACCTGCTACTTGACAACGCCGGCTACGATTCCGTGATCATGACCACTAGGATAACGCGGCCACATTGGTCATCGGCTAAGTATTATAAGTATTATTTATCAATGAACTCTCAAGAATTATTTTTACTAACTTTATTGATTTAACTTAAATTGTTCAAATCACAGAAAATTCCAAAAATTTCTCTCTAAGCTTTTTATTGGTTATCAACAATATTAAAGCAATAAAGAAGATTGCTGCTTGTCTAACTTTCGCTTATCTGTACTTCAGGAAGCGATTTTAAAGACAACGAAGCAGTAAAAATGGGTTCCATCAAATAATTTCGGAGATAGAACGACTTAATTCCAGAATAAATTTCTCATTAGTAAGTGAAATGTGTTACAAAGTAACAACTTCAAACAGAGCATCTTGCTACAAATTTCCTTCTCTCTCGTTAAATTAAACGACCAAAACTTTACAGTTTAATTAACTACAGTTAAAATAAAATGCTGGGGAAAACTCACTTCGAAATGACGCGAGTGTTGCCATTCAACACTTCCAAATAGTCCATCTATTTCGTCCATCAAATCCAATATTGCCTAAACCAAATGATTTTCAGCTGAAATAAATAGGGGAATGGGTAGAAGTTTCTCGCCTTTCGAATTAATTAGCTACCTCGTTGGGGAGAGTCCTTCGGTCAAAATTAAATTTTAATTAGTGTTGATGTCGGCAATTGGGGTGACCCGTTCCAGAGAGAGCGTCGTTTGCATCCAATTTGCATTCCGAATTGTCCGCCATTTTATCTAGATAACCACTGGGGTGAGCGTTGGAACATTGTTTAGAATCTGCTTCTTTTCAAACGGCGAGGATAAAAAAAATGGCTTTTATTCTAATTTAAGCTTCTTATATGACGGTTTTGCACACATCTGCTTTTTCTTAATTAGTTCCTAAAAAATATTTTATCCTTATTTTTTATCTCTTTCTCCTTTGTTTCTTTAATATATTCTAACACTTTAATTTACTTTATTTAATTGCTTTAGAAAGGGAATGAGCTTAAAGTTGTGTAAAAAAAGTGAATGATAAAAAAAAAAAAATAATTTTTAATTAAGTTGAACGTAAAATGAAGAGACTTTGGGGTGACAGTTATTGGTAATTGGTTTAAACGTGTTTGGTTGTGTCTTTTTTTATTTTTTTTTTTGTACGTGTGTTAGTATAATGTAGTTGATTTCTCGAGGGAAAAACTGATGTCACAGTTTTTATTTGAACGTTCTAAAGAAAGTTTTTAAAATTAATTTAGCCTGAAAAAAAAAATTAAACGACAAGATTTTGGGTTCAAATAACGAAAAATAGTTTCGTAACAAATTTAATATAATCCTTTTATATATATATATATATATATATATATATATATATGTGGGAGTCCGAATAAATCTTCGAATAAAAATCAGACTCTTCAGAAGGCGGAATTTTAGATTGGCGAGGTGGCTTGTCTAGGGGTAAGTATTTAAGCGTGAGTGATGAGTTATTAATTTAATCTAAGTCATTTAAACACAAATACTTCAAAGTAAAAGAGAATTTATTTAAAGTTAAAGGGAACTATTTACAAAAGGGGATATTTACAAAGAGAAAGAAATGCAGGAATTAGGTTAATTAAAAGCTGAGTTATACCTTTAGAAGACGGGGAAATAAACCTTTCTCATTATTGGACGTTAGGACTGGCGGTGCCGCGCTGGGCGCGAAAATGCGGTAAAGACGCGACGTGTGGAACAAGCAGTGGTTAGTAGGCCTCTGCCGAAAAATTATTCAAGCCGGAGCTACGAAAGCTCACTAGATGGCGCTGCTTCGGAATGCAGTAATAAATAAAATTGAGATTTATGGTCCTCTGAAAAGGATATGACTCAACCCTTTGACAAAATGTTTCAAAGGGAAAATCCTACAAAATCACCCTCTCCTGACAGAGCTGGTCTCTCAGCTCTTACAAAATGTTGAGAGCTAAAGTACTTTAAATACACACTATTTTTAGTTACAACTATAAATTTGATGATTATTGGAATGTGGACGCAATAAAGACAAATAATACTATTCTTAAAGATAATAAAATAAAATATTACAGATGAAAAGATGTATACCTAATATTCACAATTCCGGACCTAAAATAAAGCATATAAAAACAAAATATTCTATGTTGTGATCTACAATTAACTAAACCATAAAAAAAAATCCTTCGCATCAATAGAAAGATAATGAATAATACGAAAATATAATAAATGTTACAAGTGAATATAAAATGATTAATGGAAACGAGTGTTACCATAGAACATCTATTAATTTCTCAACAGGGATATGAGAAAAATTAAAAATAATAACAAATAAAAAAAAATTCAACTAAGCATAAAAATGTTTCATCAAATCAGCAGAGGTGGTGGTTGAGTTCGGTCCATCGTGCTGACCAACCTTTTCCAGTTCATACCTATCCTTGAATTAACTTTTGTTACTTTGTAAGGGCCTAAGAACTTTGGTCTTAGTTTCAGTCCAGCTCCAAATTGGGTTCTTTTTTGATGGCTACTAAATCACGTTCTTTGTATAACGAAGCTTTCTTTTTCTTCTTCTGTTATACGTCTTTCTATTTTCAGACTGTACGGTTTCGATGTTCTTTTTTGCATCGTTTCTTAAAAATTCGCGTTGTTCTAGTAATTCTTTCGCCATTTCTTCTAGAAGTAAGTCTTTGATTAGGATGTCTTCCTTGTTACGCATTTTGATTCCCACTAATAGTTCGAATGGTGTCCATTTTGTACTGCGACTTATAGTACTATTTAGTATTCTCTGTAATCTGTCGACGTATTTGTACCATTTTGTTGAGTCGTCTAATGATAGTTTGGTGAGAACTGGAATCAAAGTTCGATGAATTCGTTCAACTTGTCCGTTTCTTCGAGGAACACCTGTTGCTATTTGTAGATGTTGAATGTTTTCTTCATCACAGTAGTCGTTGAATAATTTTGAAGTGAACGCTGAACCTCTATCAGAGATAATTCTGATGGGATTACCAAAGGTTTTCTGCTGTTGTTTTAGTTTTTCGAGGGCACTTTCAGCAGATACAGTTTTGACGGGATATAGCCAAGTAAATTTGGTAAATGCGTCTACTACGGTGAAAATGTGTTGATAACTTTTGTTTGTGGAGGGTAAAGGACCAATGAAGTCAACATGGTACGTACTTAAAGGAATGCTTTCCTTAGAAATAGGATTCAAAAACCCTTCCTTTTTGCCAGTTTTCTTATTAGCTAAGATACATGGAACACAATTAACTATTACTTTTTAACGACGTTGGATAAATTTGGGATAAAAATTCCTGTTTCACAATTTCTTCTGTTTTTCCTACTGAGAAATGACCATTTTCGTGAATCAATTTAATTAGTTCAGCTTGCATTGCTTTAGGTGTTACAATTAATTCTCGACCATTTAAGTACTTGTAGAGTATACCATTTCGCTTAAAAATTCTTCTGATTCTTGCTTCTCTAGAAGTGATTTCAATGTTTGGATGTTGTCATCTTCCTCTTGTGCTTTTTTAAGCTTTGAAGTTAATGTATCATTGCATACCATCATTACGGGATATCGTCTAAGAGCATCAACGTGCTTCATACGACTTCCAGCTCTGTGCTCTATTTCATAATCGAATTCTTCTAATTGAAGCGCCCATCTGGCTATGCGAGTAATTAGCTCCTTTTTTTGCATAGTCTTCTGAAAGGCTGAACAGTCAGTTACTATTTTAAAGTGTTGTCCTAAAAGATAAACACGAAACTTCTTTAATGCGTTGATAATTGCTAGTACCTCTAATTCGTAGCTGTCATACTTTTCTTCTGCTGTATTTGTCTTTTTCGACATGTAGTAAACGGGATGTAACTTTCCATCTTCTGCTTCTTGTAACAAAATTGCGCCGTACCCTTGTTTACAGGCGTCTGTATGCAGTTCTGTTTTTCTTCCATACTTGTAAAGGTGCAAGATTGGGCCTTCGGACAGGATTTTCTTCAATTTTTCAAATGCTTCTTTTTTTTGTTGAATCCCGAAAAAAAAAAACCAAAAAAAAAAAAAAACAAAGAGGTTTTCTTTTCTTGTTAAATCGCTAAGTGGTTTAGCTATCTTTAAATAATCCTTGATGTACTTGCGGAAATATCCAGTTAAACCAAGAAAACTTTGTACTTGTTTTATTGTTGTTGGTTCTGGAAATTTTCGGACAGCTAGTGTCTTCGTGGGAGATGGTTTAATAGTTCCGCTTTCTACAATGTGACCTAGAAATTCAATTTTTTTTTTAAGAATTGGCACTTCTTGAACTTAATTTCTAATCCGTATTTCTTTGCGACTTCAAAAGTAATTTTAAGTTTTTCGAGACCTTCCTGTTCGTTTTTCGCTGGAATGACGAGATCATCTAAATAACTGATTACAATTCCTTTCCGAGTAAGATCTCTAAATATACTTGATACGTAGCGTTGGAAAACTCCTGGACTTGTGCTTAGTCCGAAAGGAACTTTGTTGAATTCAAATTGTCCGTCTGGGACGATAAAGGATGTATACTTTCTGCAATCTTCGTCAACATCGACGTGAAAGAAACCATTGCGTAAATCTAATGTAGAATAATACCTTTGCTTCTTGCAAAGTGTCTAAAACATCTTCGATGATAGGTAACGGAAATTTATCTTTCACAAGCTTCTGATTCAATTTTCTGTAGTCAATGCACATTCTCGAAGATCCATCTTTCTTTTTACCATTACGATTGGACTTGCATATTCCGCAGAACTCGGACGTATAATGCCTTCGTTGAGCCATTCTTCTATCTGTTTGTTTACTTCTTGTCTTTCTGTGAAAGCTAGTCGACGAGGGTGTTGACAGACTGGTTCTTCGTCTTTTAAAATAATTCTCATTGTGACGTCAGTAGATGCTGTTTTTTCTGGCTTGTAGTCTTGAATTAACTTTTCAAGTTCCTTCTTGATTTGACGATTTTCAACATGACGTAGGTCTAGTTCTTGAAGATTTTCAGCAGATATTTGCATAAGCTGTGCATGATTCTCATATTTGTTGAATTTAACTCCTTCTTTAGTAAAACTTATCGATGCTTGTTCCAAAAGATCTGATCCAATAACTGCTTCGAATTTTAATTTATCAGTCGGTACAACATGCCAAGTTAACGAGTAATTTTCATCATCTATTTTGAACTCATGTTCAAAGGAACCGATAGTTGTCACTTGTGCTTCACCAATACCTGTGAGAAGCATCTTGTTCTTCGATAATTTTGTTGGATCCATTATTCTTCTGCTCGTATTTTCTCGAAGCAAACTTACGGTACTACCACTGTCTATGAGCGCCGTGATTTTCACCTTTCCAGAAATATCTCTTTAGTACGTAAACCTTCCTTAACGATGAGTGTGCAAGTTTCTTTTGGAGGTTCTTTGAATTTCTGCGATTTTGAATAGTTCGTCTGAGCATGCTTGGAAGCATTGTGATTTGAGTGTTTATCGTAATTTTTGTTGTAATACCCTTTCTGCGCGCTGTCTTGATATCTTTTAACAGATTCGTACTTGGTAACAGGGGCTTCGTAATGTTTGTTGTAATTCGTTGACGCTGGAAACTTCTTATCTTTCCTGTTATACTCGAATTTTCCTGGTGCTTCATACCTGCGATTCTTTCCTGTAAATCTGAATTCTTGTTTCTTCACAAATGGACTGCTAGATTTTTGTTTCAGAGTCCTTTTAAAGTCTTCGAATTCTTCTAGTTTTTCTGCTAATTGAACAGGGGAGTTCATATTTGCCCATTCATCAAGATAATATTCTTTAAATTCAAAAGGAGTTTTTCGTTTGAGTTGATCTGTTTTGATTAGATCTGATAACTTGTTGAAAGTATCTATCTTCAATCCATCTATCCATCCGTTGAAGTAAGTGTTTAACTCATGGTAAAAATCAATCCATGTTCTTTCAGGTGCTTTTTGGTGAGTGACAAATAGTTGTCGAAACTTTTCTGGAGTTAGTTTAAAGCGTTTCAGCAGTAAATCTTTAACGTGTTCGTAAGAGTTGGCTTTATCGTCAGGCTCTCTCGCTATGATGTGAGATACTTCCGTCGGTAACAAGCCTAACAGATGAGAAACCCAGTTTTCTTGATCAATATTTAATCTCTGCGCTTGACGTTCAAATAATTTTAGATAAAGACTGATGTCTTCTTTCAAATCAAAACGATGTATAAACTGTGAAACTTCTTTGACGAGAAATTTAGTATCACTTTCTTTGGATGTATCAGCGCCTAACTTGGATTGTGTTTGGATTCTTAACTTTTCCAACTCAAACTCATATTTGCGTTTTTGCTCATCTAACCTCAATTGTTCGAAGCGTATTTTTTTTTCTTCTCGTTCTTCAATGCGTAATTTTTCTTTTTGCTCTTCAATGCGTAATTTTTCTTTTTTGCTCTTCAATGCGTAAATTTTCTTCTCTGGCTTTGCGATCCTCAACAATCGTTGAATGTATGTTTTTGGTCAGTTCTTCGTCATAATCTTCACTACTAATAATTAGATCTTTAAGTGTGGCGATGGTCATAGATTTATAGAATTTTAAATTTAATTCCGTGGCTAAGACAAATAAATCTTCGCGTCGATCTTTGCCAAGATACGCCATTTTAAAATTTAAATTTAAGTTTAGATAGTAACCAAAGGAATAAACAAAATTGTCACGCGTTCAAACAAAAACAATGATGTTGCTATTGGCAATTCTCGTTTGCATTTACAAAAATTCTCAAGTTAAAATGATATTGCATCAAAATACACTAAATATATATTGAAATATTCAAATTCTATTCATTTAGAAATATTTTAAACCAATAACGTGTAAAGACAACAGTGCGAGATAAAATACGTAATGCTTAATTTAAAGTAGTCAAATCATTAATTTCAACTAAAAACAAACCCCTTTTTTTAAAAAACCATTTGTTATATCAGTTCTCATTTTGTTATAATAAATGCAAAAGAATTTGAAAGAAAAAATATAAATTAATATAAATCTTGTTTAGAAACAGTGATTAAATTTATTGTGATATGAAAAAGTTAATCATTTAAAGTTCTTTGCTGAAAAAAGCAAACAATTAGAAGTTAGTTACTTAAGAAAAATCTCATATATATTTTTTATTACACCAATAAAAATAAAATCTTTTTAGGATTCCTTCAGAACATTCTAAGGATAAACACATGTTTCAATAGAAAGCATAATAATTCCGTCAAAATGATCTCAAAATACTTATATATTGAATATACCATTAAAATAAGATTATACATGATCTTTCATCAATTCTAAAAAACAGCATATTCTTTCAAAATATATTTCTCGAATACTCATAAAAATAATTAATTACTAAACAGCTGCGGGAAAAAGAAATGTTACACTATATGAGTAATCTAAATTGCCAAATGTTTAGGAATGGAAAATATTAATCTCTTAGTTCAAGGTCAATGACGTAACTGAAGAAACGAAAACTTTTCGTTCACGCATAAAATTAATTCAATGCAATTCGTTAATAAATGAGATACAAACTTGAATATTACGTACGACTTTCTTAATATTTTAAAAGATATACTTGTAGAAAATTTTAATTGATACGATTTCTATACACATAGAAAAATAGTATTTCAGAAAAACACACATCATATTTAAAAATATAAATTACTTCATGAAATCGACTACAACAATTTTTTCATAATCAAATTAATGGTGACTCACGTATTCTTTTAGATTTTTTTCCTTTTTAAGAACAATATAAAAAGTACCTGATACAGTTGACGACGTGTGATTAATTACTTGAAAACAAACTTCAAAGGCTCCTGGATGTGTTCACTGGACTTGTGAAACTCTTGTAGTTGTTGTACACGGCAGAAAATAACTTGGTTTCGGCGAGCGATCTTGTAAGATCTTGAGGTGTAACTTGTGACTCGTTTTATTCACCTAAATGTTAGTATGTTATGAGAGGCAATCCGCATTTTCGATTCAGTCCGCTTGTAAATTAGGCTTGCAGCCAAAAATGTTTTTTTTTTTAAAAGAAGAAGAGAGTTAGAAGGTTATCAACTTATTATTTAGAGAAGATTTTCGAAATCAAATCCCAGGCGATCCCCCAATTATTTCTGTGGGAGTCCGAATAAATCTTCGAATAAAAATCAGACTCTTCAGAAGGCGGAATTTTAGATTGGCGAGGTGGCTTGTCTAGGGGTAAGTATTTAAGGGTGAGTGATGAATTATTAATTTAATCTAAGTCATTTAAACACAAATACTTCAAAGTAAAAGAGAATTTATTTAAAGTTAAAGGGAACTATTTACAAAAGGGGATATTTACAAAGAGAAAGAAATGCAGGAATTAGGTTAATTAAAAGCTGAGTTATACCTTTAGAAGACGGGGAAATAAACCTTTCTCATTATTGGACGTTAGGACTGGCGGTGCCGCGCTGAGCGCGAAAATGCGGTAAAGACGCGACGTGTGGAACAAGCAGTGGTTAGTAGGCCTCTGCCGAAAAATTATTCAAGCCGGAGCTACGAAAGCTCACTAGATGGCGCTGCTTCGGAATGCAGTAATAAATAAAATTGAGATTTATGGTCCTCTGAAAAGGATATGACTCAACCCTTTAACAAAATGTTTCAAAGGGAAAATCCTATATATATATATATATATATATATATATATATATAGGATTTTCCTTTGATAATTTCAGTTACGAGTTATATATATATATATATATATATAACTCGTAACTGAAGTTATTTCTTAAATTGTGAATCAGATTCTAAAATGCTCTTTTTTATTTCTACCTCAAATTAGCCTTACTTTTTTTTCATTAAAAATTCTTTTCACTGCCATTTAAATTCTACAAAATTTCTATTTCTCCTTTCTATAATTAGCGTTAATATTGCCGAAGGCTTAGGCATAAAAAATGAAATTGTATCGTAATAATGCAACCTTAGCTAATTTTAAACAAATCACGCGCACACACACAGTCTAAACAGAATCAAATTTCACATATACTAGCTTAGCATAGAGGACTGACCGTTAGTGTGGTTGGGGACTGGAAATTTTTAAAATATTTTATAAAGCTAATTTTGATTCGTGGAATATTTATAAAATATTTCAATTCAAAAGTAGAAAATATGTCAACAACAACATCCAAATTTGAACAATTGTTATCAATAACTAATATATTATTCATTATGAACAAGGATTCTAGCATGCAAAAAATCTAAATGTGAAAGAGAAAATATTTAATAAGCAAGAAAGGACTATGGGTAGGAGTGGGAAGGGGGTACGTTTGTAAAAAGTGTTATTTTGTACAATTTTCAAACAAGTTAAACGTTAAAAACGAAAATTTTGTTTTTTTAAATGGTATCGAAATAAAAAATATCTTCCTGCCTCTGTTTAAATTAATACCGAGAGAGAAATGAATAAATTCTACTCAGATAATTTATTCTGTAACATTTATCCTTCTGTCTCAAACTAAAAATTTTCTAAATATGCCATTTTTTATTTAATATTTTTAATGTAACATTTTAATTAAATAAAATCCCATTTCAACTTTTCTGTCTCACCATTTTTATTTTCTAATATTTCAAGGGCCAGTTCAGTCAACAAAATTTGCCTCAATTAGATTATAATTTATACATAAATTCTTGTGATAGTTCATAGATTAAATTATTATATTTTCATTCACTATATTGAGAAAGGAATTTTTTCCTTTTTCTTGACTGGTAAGAATTTTATTTTTGATTGTTTCGGAAGTTTTCAAAGTTTTTAAAAATTTGTAGTAATTATTGTTCGTATTTGAATCCTGGATTTCGAGGTTGAATATAAATAGTCTTTTCTACTGACAAAACGTTCACAAGGCAGAATTTTTTTTTCTTTGCGTGACCAGTTTAATTTTTACAACGCTGGAAATAATTATTTATTAATAATTTGTTATTGACTTTTTTTTTTACAAAATTGTATGTGTGTAATGATAGTTTATTTTATAAAAAATATTTTAAATACTTCTTTGAAGTTCTTTGGAGAATTTCACAAGTTATTTTAGATAATTTATTTATACAACCGGCCTTCAATGGTATTGCTTTTAAGACTTTGAGATCTCGAACTATTTACGCACGCGACTCAGTTTTTAAACTTTAAACTTTTTTTTTATGTTGTTGTGAATGCGACCTGCCTGACGAAGTCAGATCGAGACCTGCAAAATTCATCGCGGCTAAGGGCTAGAATTTTTACGCCTGTCGTTAGCCTTAGCTTTGAGCACCATGTAGGTGACAGTACGATTTTGCTCGATTCCACCCCAATTTAGATGGAGAAAACCCTGAGGGTGGCCAGGGGCCTCCCACCACTCTTTCCCTTTCACCAGCCACACGAGGGGACTTACGGCTCAACGGCTATTTAGAGTACCTCCATGCCGCAAAGGCACTATACATTTACAAACATTCATGTCTTCTTCGGGATTCGAATCCAGTCCCTAGGGTACCGCAGTCAGCGTCTCTAACCACTACACCGGTTGGGCGATTTATTTTATGACTATAGCTTAATTATTCACAAATATGCAAATGTTTTAACACATAATAATGGATTTAAAATATAAGCTTCAATAAACAGTAAATTAAAAATTGCTCCAAATTCAAAAGATATTAAAAATTAACACGTTGACTGTCAACTAACGAGATAACTGGAAGCTTGTGTTATAGTGTTTAGGACGCCAACTGTGCATCGCACTTGTGTGGTCGTGGTAGCCCAGTGGTCAAGGCATCGGATCGTGGCTGGCATGTCATGAGTTTGAGCCCAGTACCATAAAAGACCCGCCGTGTAGAAATGCGATGCACGTTAAATCTGTCAAGAGTTCAAACGTTCTCCCTTTGGTGTGGTATGGAAGTTAGGAGAGGAGGTGCCAGCTCAGGTGTCGTTCTCGTCACTTGACCATGTTTCAAAATTACTAGGTCCGTCGCCAAAAACCCGAGTGTGACGTTAATATTCACTCACTCATTGTACTTGTTCAGCTACGATGAAATAAAAATTGGAATTTTGAAGCATTTGTATTCTTTCTTAAATAAATTATTTATAATAGCTTATTACACCGGGATCCTGAAACGAGTAGCCAACGGTAGTAAAAAGAGAATTGTATTATGCGATTGTTTTATAAAACTTGGTATAAACTCAACTCTGGTTTGTAATCTATATTTCACTTATCAAAAATTGAGCCTGCGTCGGCCGGGAGTCGAACCCGGGTCAACTGCTTGGAAGGCAGCTATGCTAACCGTTATACCACCGACGCTCGCAGATGAAGCGAAACCAAATGGAAAAAACAAATCGAAACTAGGACGTTGACCGCTCTTTGTTTTATTCAGTGAAGTAAGCATAACGCTTTCCCTGAGATAGATTGCTTCCTTCTTTATAAATTACTCACTACAGTTTTTTAATTAGAGATATATCGATTGAGAATTGCAGAAGTGTAATTTTTTTTTTAAACGTAATCTTTCCTTGATTTCTGTAGCTTTCACAACAATATGTTTAAAATTTACTTAAGGTATCTGACTACGTTCGGAACCGTGATTTTAAAAAAGCGCATAAATGGATAATTTTCATGATATTTAGTGTCACTTAGATTAGAATACATGTATAAGGGCATTTAAGGGCATTTTGACAAAAGGAATTAGTTAAATACAATATTTCGGCAAAAAATTAACTTAGAATAACGTTTTTTTTTCAAAATGTTCTCCTTTTGTGAAAAATGCTTCTATTATTATAATATTTTTCCTGTATATCGCTCAACTATGATTTTTGAAAAATTCACATTATTTTCAGAGTTACAGCCAATTGAAATATTTTTCGGCGTTTTTTTCTTAAAATTTCTCCCTTCTGTTGTCGTAAAATATGGATAAATCCACTTCTAAGATGTATATTTCAAAAATTAATTTAGCCTCTGTACAGAGGTCGGAGCTATATACAGGCAAAATATTACTATAATAGAAACATTTTTTACAAAAGGAGAATATTTTGAAAAGGGGTCATTCTATGTTCATTTTTGTCAAAATATATTGTACTTAAATAATTTTTTTATTGTAATACTATTCTTAAAACAAGTTTACGTACATTTTCTAATCTAAGTGACATTAAATATCATAAATATTATCCATTTATACGCTTTTGCAAAATCACGGTTCCGAACGTAGTCGGATACCTTACTATAAAACTGTAAAAAAGAAATTAGAATTCATTTTATTCTATATTTCGATGTAGAATTCCGAACGAGTGGTATAGGTATCGGACCGTGGCTTGCTTTGTCACGGGTTCGAGCCCTTGCCACTAAAGAAAGCGATGCACGTTAAAAAGCTGAAATTAGAATTCATTTTATTGACCATGGTTATATTTAGCGAACATGCGACGTTAATATTCAAAATATTAGTGTTCATTTTACACTCATCGGGTTGATCTGATCCAATGAAAAATACACAGTTAATCTGTTAGTTATTCTCAATGAATATTTTAATATAAAATACTGATTATTTTTTTGTTATTGACGTGAAACGTCTTTAAAATCGCGCCGAAACATACGGGTACCAGGTTCAAAAAGTGGACCGTAACGAAAAGGTCTATATCATCGTACCTTAATAATTACAAAACTATTAGTCCTAGAAACAAAAAAATGTGGTGTGAATATTTCACTTATATAGTCAGCTCGCTGTTATGACCTTGAGTCCGGGTCTGGGGCGGGGCGGCGGGGGAGGGGTACTGCGTTAACTGGGCGAAACCGGCGCTCGTTTCTATTCAGTGTAACTCGTGACTCCGACTTGATAGCGCGGTGATTCTTTCGTGTGTTTATCAAGATTATTGAAACCGATTGATTCATACAAAAATAAGTGTAATTTGGTCAGTATTTATATTAAAAATAACCAGAAAGTGATAAAAAAATATATAAACATTTGCTATGTCGGCCTCAGCTCGTGCAAGAGCCAGCCAGAAATATAAATCACGGCTATCGTTGGAAATAGGGGGCTATGGGCCACACACAGGTACCCCAATGTCCGGCGCCGAGCGAGCGAGACGGTTTCGGGAACGTCGCAAAGCCGACGCCGCGAGTAAAAGCGAAGCCCCACGTTATGTGCAAACGTGATGTGTTAAGATTTAAAGTGGACACCTATTGTGACCATAGCCGCCAACATACCGCTCGGTGGGAATATCAAGTGTAGACGTAACCAATTTCCGGTTGTGTCCGCAAGCGCGATCACCATTTATAAGTCGCAAGGTGGCACATTCGACGAAGTCGTTTTCAACTACGATAAGTCACAACAGATACAGCTTGTGTACGTTGCGCTGAGTAGAGTAACATCGATTGACGGTCTGTATCTCACCAATGATAAAGACGATTTTAAATTTTATCACGGGCAAGGCAGCACGGCGCCAACGATGAAAGATATTCGCGACGAGTACGATCGGATGGCCAATCATCTCCTTCCTACGTTGTCAATGCAAGCAAGAGCCTTCTGTAAGCGAGACGTCCTAGCCGAACGCAATGAAGACCAGGGGGGCTACCTACATCGACGACGGCAATTAATTTTGATCGTATCTGCTTTCAATGCACAAAGTTTGGTTGCCCATGCAGGAGATATTGAAAGCGGTAATATATTGATGAACTCCGATTATAAGGTAATTAGCCAGACTTGGATGAATTGCGCGAACACTGATGATCAATGGCTTCGAACTAAGAGCAAGTAATAACACCGCACTTGAACATCGTACACATTGTCCGTCTACCTCATCTGAATTGCCGGTGCGAGTTTCTGCAGCCGGAGGTTCTGCAATCTACAGAAACCTACAAAGCTCCACGAACTGTAGCGAAATCATAGTAAATGCCAACAAGTCATGCGGAATTTCAGTCTTGAGAAAACATAATGTCGGCGACATATGCTTGGTGGACGTTAAAGTCGAAGATCTTACGCTGTTTATCCTCGATGCCGTATATATACATCCTAAGGCGTCGGCTGAAGCTGTTAAGCTATGTCTTTATCAATCATTCCTGCCATATTCAGCAAACTTAACAAAATTAATACCGAACTCTCAGCCAGACTTGGAGACTCCAATCGTTCTATGCGGCGATTTCAATTGCGATCCACAACAGAACAGCTATCTTGTTGAGTTCATGAGGAATGAATTCGGCCTTAACTACGTACAAACATCACCGACAACATTAGGCAATACCACTATAGACTGTACATTCACCATAAATATAAATGTTGACATTATGCCGTATGTTTCTTATTTCACATATCACAGACCTATGTTAAATAAAATCGTTGTCGAATATTAATTGTAATAATAATTTATGTTTCTATTATGTATTTGTTCTTTTTTATTAAAATACTTAAAACACCGTCAATCCTGTTTTTATTTATTTCAATCTTTTACTTTAAAAACGATTCGCTAACATAGACGTTTCACGTGAAAACCAACGGCTGTGTGCCCCAGCACAGCCCACCCGATTTTTTTAAAATTTATTGACTGCTGGAGATGGCTAGAGCGGCTACAAGGGGTTTTGTGAAGCTCCAAGCAATAATTCGATTCCATTCAGTGCCCATTGGACGCTTGGGGCGGGTGCCCAGAGGCCCGGATAAGCTAGACTTTTAACCACATTTTTTAGTTATAAATTTCGATCCTCCAGGGCCAAGGGGGCCTGTAGATCTTCTGCGCCTATAGGGCCTGAAATGAGCTCGGCACTGATTCCATTGCAGCGTTCGGTCGATTGCTTATTAATCTTATTTAGCAGTTTGTATGTATAACACTTTGTACATTGTTATCAGGGCTGGCTCTAGCAGTTTTGCCCCCTTCTCCAAAGTAAAAAATTATAATGAAAAAAATTAAATTGTTCACATAGATACACACCAATAAAATTTGAAAAATTCTCGCATACAAAACGGCAGCATAACTATACATACATATAAAGTCTTAAAAAATACAAAATAATATAAAATTAAGGAAATAATTACCTGATATTATTTCAAACGAGTAAAATGTAAGTTTGAAAAATAATCCATTTCGCTGGCCAATTTCTTCGAAAAAGAGATTACTGATAGTAGGGATCATAAGCGTTTATTTGACCTTATAATAACTACACTCAAAACTAAAGTAAAACATCTCCTGTGGCTCTCTATCTATTAAAATCTCTTATTACTCTCGTCCCCTTTTGGATAGCTGGCACCGGACATCGTATGGGTGAAAGAAATGTCCGTTGTGACCCCACTCTTGGATAGGGAGAAAGTTACTTGTGAAAGAAGTGTAAACATATTAAACTTTATGATTTAACATATACTCCGGCCTCGAACCCTTCAAGTCTTAATATAAAAGAAAACTGACATTAAACATACAGAGTACATAATAACGAAATAAGTTACGTTAAATAAAATACCAAATTCACACCCAGTAATATTTCAGAAAATATATGAAATTTTTTGTAACAGAAAAAAATATTTTCCAAATTCGATCCAAATGCCGCCCTGGACAGGGGTCCGGTTTGTCCGGCCCTAGAGCCGCCCTTGTTGTTATGAAAACACTTGCAATTTTGAACAGTGGTTAAGCGACAAGGATGACTTTAAGGTCAGTACCACACCCTCTTCTCGATACCTGTTAAACCTTTATATTCTTCGTACAACGTTGACTTTTGGGAGATATTAATCGAGATATACCATACAGGATCAAAGAAATCGAAAATGGAGAATGAATTGCAAGCTTTGTAATTGCCCTCGTCATAAGATGATTCAGAACTACAAATTCTGTTTATAATAACCAGTTCTGAGTATGTCTAGTGATACATTTATCTTAGTGATGAAAATTTATTTCTAAATATACTACACACGCACAAGATTCAAGTTCTGCTTATTTGCCTTTAACTTCTGGCAACAATGAGGATTTAAACCACTAACTAATGAGAAGTAGCACACAAGAAAATACAAGTCTCTCTCTCTCTCTGTTCAAAAACCTTTCGTCAGAAAAAATTTCTTAGATACTTGCGGTATTGGGATCCTAATCAAGTTCAAGGCGCTTTCACACATTAAACCCAGCATTTCTTTTACTGCTGGAAACACTTTTTAAAGTCTTCTTTTGGAATGATGTTCAACTTCGCCGTCGCTTTCTGCATTGTTTCATTTGTACTTTAAAAATGGGATCCTTTCAATCGCATTTTGATTTTTGGGAATAGCCAGAAATCACAAGGACCCGGCTTTAGCGTTGATAGTGTCTATTAGGTCCTGTGCAGCTGTAAGATGGAGTTCTTTCTGTTCCATCTACAGAAGCTTGGGAACAAATTTTGCAGCCACTCTGCTCATCACATAAAATTGCCTGTGTAGAACCTGTACTGTTCTCAACATGTTCAGCAGTCTCTCCTATGATCAAACAACGATGTTTCATCATCAGATTTTCCACCTCTTCAACAACAGCTGCATTTCGAGGGTTTTGTGACCTCCCACAACGCTGGTCATTCTCTACTGACGAACGGTAACTTTTGAATTGGTTATACCACTCCATAATTTGTTTTAACCTCATAGAATCGTCTCCAAACACTTGCTGCATCTTAAGAATTATTGATTTTATCAAAATTTGATGCGGTACATCTGTTCAAGTCGTTTAGTCATCTTTAGATAAGTGAAAATCCGACGAATATGTGCTTCAGCACCTCACTCGACTGTTTGCTGAAAATGACGGGTACATTGGAATGAAAAAAAAAGTAAAGCATGCACATTAAGCTGTCACTTACCTCTGTAGACAGTGGCGCCGTTTTAGCATCTCTACTGTGCGTGGGAAATTTCAAGTTCGGATAGGTTTTGAACGGACAAAAAAAAAGCATTTCGATGTAAATTACAATGAGCTGTTGTAATTGATTTCATTTTGTTATTGTTATGTGTTTTTTATCACTCTCTGACGGCAAAATATTTGTATAAAATAAAATAAAACCAAACTATGAAACAGACGAAGAAACGATTTGTACGCTAGCTGAAAATGAAGAGGGAAATTACCTGAAACGAAGCAGATCTTTTCCATCAATTCCACATCAACAAACCTTAATGATGTTGACGAAACAAGTTGTAGAACCATGACGGGGAAGTTTTTGAGGCTTGTAATGCAGGAAAAAATTGAATGGAAGAGGTTCATTTACTTAAAAAACTTCTGAGAGTAAATTTTCAATTTCTTGTCAAATATGGTGATCTTATCTCTCCTTTATTTTCGCCACATGTATATATATATATATATATATATATATATATATATATATATATATATATATATATATATATATATATATATGGCAGCCTTGCTTTAACTTCATTATTATAAAAATTAATTAATTTACTTTTTTTTTCGAGAATCAAATAAATAAAGATTTTTCTTTAAAAAAACGAACGTGTTTGATTAGAGTGATAAAAAGTGGCAAGGAGAGTGATAAAAGTGGCGATTGCAATGCAATCTTCAAAATGTTTCCAACTTGAAATTCGTGACATCTAAAAAGAAAGCAGTAAAACTCTTTAAAAAATATTTGATTTTTGAAAACAATTATGTAGAATGGTAGTGGCACCATCTGTAAAAATAATCAATTTTCATAATTTTAAAAAGTTGAAAATGAGTGTCCCATTTCAAACAGACTGTGAAACAGAGAACATTTCTCCATATATTACCCATTTTCATTTTTTGCCTATATTCCTTCGTTCCTTTTCTTTCTTTCTTTTCTTTTTTTTTTAAAAAAAAAAACGTATATTATGTATCATTATCTCCAATTTTACACAATAAAAAATTCTATGTATATTTTCCGAAAATGTTTGCTTTACTATTTAATTTTTTTCCAATATAAAGTTCTTATGTTAATAATATGCATTAATCTAATTTTGTTCCAAATTTCATGTCCTAATATTTTAAAATGAATTAAAATTTATATTCAAATATTTCTGTTTCAAACACACACGCAAAATGGTCAGTGATGCATGCAGAATCATATAATTAATACTTAAAATATTTCCTAAATTTTTTATTTCAAATTAAATTCTTTTATTCTTCAAATGAATATTATCTTAAAAAAGATTCGTGTACTTTCGAATTTGATTTATCTTAATCCTGCTAATTAAAGTCTAAGGGTGATTAATAAGAATTTATTTCATTATGAATTGTTTTCAGTTAACATTACAAATATAACTTAAACATACCAAAAAGAATATGTGTACTATGTTTTCATTAAGGAACAAAGGAGAGTATATATATTTTAATATACTAATTGATCTCCTGTTTAAATATATCCCCTTTTTTATATGAAATAAGCTCCTTTTATCAATTTTCTTTTCAATACGCAATTTCATTTCGGCATAATAATTATCTACCTATATCTATTATTATATTATTTTAGTCTTAAAAAATAAAAATAAAAGTAATTCGAAATTCAGTACATATATAAGTACCTGTTGTTATTTCAAACGAGCAAAATGTAAGAAAAGTAATTGCCAATTTCAGAAGGCCAATTTCTTTAAAAAGAATCTACCGATGGTGGGGATCCCAAGCGTTTATTTTAGCTTATAAAGGGTGTTTTTTTTAGAGGTATAGAACTTTAAATTGCAATAAAACAACGATGTATTATTCGATTGACATGAATTATTTTTTAATCGAAAGATAATCTTATGGCATTACATTTAAAATATGATTTCTGGCATAGGACTGCCACGGCTGGCTCGGATGTAGTCCAATCTGGACGTCCAATTTTCGATGACTTTTTCCAACATTTGTGGCCGTATATCGGCAATAACACGGCAAATGTTGTCTTCCAAATGATCAAGCGTTTGTGGCTTATCCGCATAGACCAATGACTTTACATAGCCCCACAGAAAATAGTCTAGTGGTGTTAAATCACAAGATCTTGGAGGCCAATTCACAGGTCCAAAACGTGAAATTAGGCGGTCACCAAACGTGTCTTTTAATAAATCGATTGTGCCACGAGCTGTGTGACATGTTGCGCCGTCTCGTTGGAACCACAGCTCCTGGACATCATGATTGTTCAATTCAGGAATGAAAAAGTTAGTAATCATGGGTCTATACGGATCACCATTGACTGTAACGTTGTGGCCTTCATCGTTTTTGAAGAAGGATTCCACCAGCCCATAAAGCGCACCAAACAGTCAGTTTTTCTGGATGTAACGGTGTTTCGACATACACTTGTGGATTAGCTTTACTCCAAATGCGGCAGTTTTTTTTTGACGTAGCCATTCAACCAGAAGTGCGCTTCATCGCTAAACAAAATTCGCTTATGAAGATCGGGAACAACGGCAATCTCGTTTTGGGCCCATTCGACGAATCTGCGCCTTGCTTGATGATCGTTTTGATGAATTGCCAAACCAAACTGAGGATAAATCATTTGACAGCTGTTAAATCGGTCGCCATCTTGGAAAGTAATGCCAACTTAAACTTCTATACCTGAAAAAAAAAAACTCTCTAGTAACTACACTTAAGGCTGTCTACGGCTAATATTTAAGAATAGGACCCAAATTCGGAATATTTTTTCAGATGTAAAAGTATTCAAACATTAAAATTATATTCTGGCTTCGCTATCCTGTACAGAATCACTTATTTTATCGTACTGCTCATTTTTATCCGAATTGTCACATTTTTTCTTTTATAAAATGTGTTTCACATTTTTTTCCCTATACCGTAATGTTAAGTGAGCTCTCCCTTTACATGTTAAAAGGAAAAAAACTAATTATTTATGAAATATTTTGAAATTTTGAAGACACTCTATTAAAAACAAAAGCAAGAGTTACAATGTCACAAATTTTTATAAAAATTGAGGCATATCTCTTGTCTAAAAATGTGCTCCGCGTTAAGTTCTCGTACACATGATGAAACCAGGCTTAAGACTAAAATAAAACATCTCCTGTGGCTCTATCAACCCAAAACTCTTATTACTCCTGTCCCCTTTCAAATAGCTGACACTGGACATCGTATGGGTAAAAGGAATGCCCGTTGTAACTCTTCTCCGGGATGGGGAGAAAGTTACTAGAAAAGATGAGTAAACATATCAAATTTCATGATTTAACATATACTCCTGCCTCGAACCCTTCAAAATTCAACATAAAGGAAAACAAATTTTAAATATATAGAGCACAAAATAAAGAAATAAGATAACCAAATCCCAAAATACCAAATTCACAACGAATAATATTTCAGAAAATATATCAATTTTTTTGTAACAACAACAAAAAATATATATATTTCAAATTCGATCCAAATGCCGCCCTTAAAGTTTGCCGCCCTGGTCAGGGGTCTGGATTGTCTGGCTTTCAAGCCACCATTGAAATTTTGAACCATTGACTGTTGAAATTTTTAGTCGCAAGAGCCAATTTAAGTTAACTGATATACATTTGTTAAGAGTGACAGAGATGAAAGCAAAGAACAGAGATGGTTCGTTAGGGCAAGCTAGGAGTACCACTCAAAGTACCGATATGAGAAAGTACTTATGGGAAGAAAAAAGGCAATTGACCACCTCGAAATTGTAACTTCCTTACTAACTGAAACAAGACAAACCATTTGGAAATTTTATTTTAAAAAGAATCACTTCAACAAAAGAGCCACAAGCCAATATTTTATATTTCAGTTATTCGATTTAGGGAAATGTATTTGTTTAGCTTCTTACTTCTATAATATGATAATTCTTAAAGAATGAATGATAAGACACAGTAGTATAGTATAATATAGTAAAAATTCGATTTATAAGTTTGCACAATTCCTTGAAGATTCGATACAGATGTATTTCAGTATACACTATGAGGGGGGGTAGGTGATAAGTTTGATATACGTCTCGTACGAAAACGGAAAAATTTGTTTGCAATATGGAATACTATGCTTAGAATATGACTTACTAAAGAAGGAAATCTTGAATGGATGCCAAAAATTTAACATAGAAGCAACCACCCTAACAAAGATGAAATAATTACTTCCTGTCTCTGACAATATTCCATTTCACAACATCCTCGGAAAAGATAGACACAAAGTTCTTAGGACAGTCTTTTAATGCGTGTTAAACCTTAAAATCCTCTGATGTCCAAGTAGAAAAAACAGACAGGCAAAGGAAATTTAAAGTTTGTTGAATTTCAACTTTTTTGATTTATAATTGCTTGCGTATTTATATACTTAAATATTTAAATAAGTTTAATACAACTTCATCAGTAAGAATAGGTAAAAATATTTTGTTTTCGAAGGAGTAGATTAATAATTTTCTTGTTATTTCTAATGGGAATAATTCGTTCAACATGCGTCCTGTTTAATAAAAGTATAAAAATCTGAACTGGATTAAGAACGCATACCGAGAAGTACCATTATATTAACCACCTCGGTATATTTAAGTACGGCGAAAATATATGGAGCTACTACCTGCCCACAATGTCTGAGAAATCGATCATTACGGTAGAGGAGGCTTGATGGTTTGGGAAGGCATTACGTTGGACAGCCGCACACACTTCTATGTCCTTGAAAGAAGCACTGTGACTACTGTGAGGTTGTAACGTCACTTCTCGAAAACATCAACATCTAGTCGGTTTCTTTGTGGACCCGACACCCACACGTGCATCTTGCACCTGCAACGCAACCCCTTTTTGACCCCCGAGGAATCTAACTCGTCGACCGGAAGATGAGGGGAGAGATGCTTTGAACTTGCACGGGAGCGGTAACCAACGAATCCTCCTCTCACAAAATATTGGACTCTAACAATCTATAATTAAATTTAATAACTTTAATGTATCATTTAGTAAATAATTTTCAATAGTTGTGACGTAAATAAATTCCATATTTTAATTAACCAAGAATACGCTACCGTTATTCTTTCAAACGTTACAGAGGTTTAGAGATGAGGCATTGGAGCCTTATGTTGGTCTTTTCATGGGTGCAGTTGGCCCTGATTTCATTTTAATGGAGGATGACCACGAGAATCACATACACATCTGGTTGATCAATTTTTAGAAAGTGAGGATATTCGCTGAATGGATATAGGTCAGTTAGATCTCCAGATCTCATCTGTATAAAGCATGCCTGGGAAGCTCTGGGTAGGGCTATTATAGCTCACAAACCCTCTCCGAGAACCATCCAAGGTCTGAAAAAAAAGTTGCTGAACGAGTGGAATTAATTGCCACAGGAACTCATAAATTCCCTTATTTCCGATGTAAAATCAAGGAGTGAGGCTTGTTTATCTGAAAAAGGGGACTATAACTCTCTTCTCATCATTTTTTTTTGTTATACTCTGAAACTACAGTTTCATAACTTCCGACTTTGACGAGTGTTAAGCACGATCACGCGTGCGTATTTTAAGTGTTGAATAATAATTTTTTTTTTGCATTATATCAGCCCTATATACATACCAAATGTCATTTAAAATCTGCTGAGTAGTTCTAGAGATAATCGACAAAATCTAAAAATTCTATTAATTTTGAGCACCAGTATACTATGATAGTAAAATGATGGTCTTTTTATAACTCAAAATCTTAATAATTTTTTTAAAAAAAACTTTACATTTTATAATAGGTCCTTTTCAAAAATTTAATAAAATTACATATTCCCTACATAGTTCTTTCCAGAATATATAAGAGATTTTTTTAAAGAAATTATCCAGTCTAAAAGCATGCTCATAAAACCCATACTTTCTTTTCCCCAAATCCTTCACAAAGAAACCTCGTAATATAGGAATATTAAACATGGCCTGTCCTATCTCTTAAGTAATTTAAAAATATTTCCTGTTTTCTCTCCAAGCGCGTAAATTACGCACTCCTTTTCAGAAGAGGAAAAGGGGGTTAAAAAATGTTGGAAGGGGAGTCCCCCTTGGGGGAGAGGGAACCCACTAAAATGAAAAACGAAGAAGGGGAACTAAAATCCATTAAATTTTTATGACACTTCGGAGCCCTTATCACCAATAAAGAGAAAAGTACTAATAACCCCAAACTGTTTCGAGTCGTACCAGATGCATCTTTTTTTTCCTTTTCTTAGTATGGATTTTGTTTCTTTCAGTTAGGTTCGTTGTTCTTGGAGCTCTCCTTACTGCCTACTCTGGCCAATTTTCATTTTGATATTTATTCAGATAGGGATCTGACTTCTATTGCTGGAAGTATTTTTCGTTCTGAAATGTTTGAAATACACCCAATTCTCTTTTTACATGAATTTCTTTAACACGATTTTGATTTAACTTGAATTAGAAAGAAACAAGTAATATAAAAACAATTTTTTAAGTCAATTCCTACTTTGGTCAACAAAGAAAAATTTTATTTAGTTACTTTTTATTAAATAGTTACAATTAATAGAAATATGTATATACATATGACAGAATCACAATATTAAGTGACAAAATAGAAAGCGATTTTCCTTGCAATTTTCCATTTTTCTTTTTATATATGGTGTTGAACTATTTTGTTTGTTTGTTATTATTTATTCATAAATTAAATTTAATTATTCTATAAAATAGTATAGTAAAAAAGAAATCACACATTTAAAACTGGTCAAATAAATAGCAGAACATTTATATCGTGGAAATTTCGTCAGATTGTAGATTTGAAAGATCATAACTACAGAAAGCGGATCGAAATTTGAAAGCAATAAGTTTTTTTTTTTGTAATTTCAAAGTTCCTCGTCGTCTTCAAATCCCGGACCATTGCTTACAACCCCAAAAGCATGGACTCATGGAAGAACCCGAAAAGTAACAACTAAAAGCAGCTATATAATTTTTAATTGAGCACCGATTGGAGAGATGCTCTTCTCTATATTTTCTAAATTTCCTTTTTGACGATATCCAGCTCGATGGCTAAAATTCCCAGAACGTTTTTCAGATATTCTATCTCAACATCCACGTGCCGATAAAATTTAATTAATATTGTAAAATTAAATAAAAGTTTAAATTTGAGAAGTGGAAGTTATAAATATATCTTTTTTTTATTTACGCAGGAATTTTTTAAAAAAATTTAAGGTATCCGACTACGTTCTGAACCGTGATTTAAAAAAAACCCACATAAATGGATAATTTTCATGATATTTAGTGTCACTTAGATTATAATACATGTATAAAATTGTTTTAAAGACATTTTGACAAAAAAAATTATTTAAATACAATAGATCGGCAAAAAATTACTTAGAATAACCCTTTTTTCAAAATGTTTTCCTTTTGTGAAAAATGCTTCTATTAGAATAATATTTTGCCTGTATATAGCTCAGACCTCTGTACAGAGGCTCAACTATGATTTTTGAAAATTTCGCATTACTTTCAGAGTTACAACCTATTGAAATAATTATCGGCGTTTTTTTCTTAAAATTTCTCCCCTCTGTTGTCGTAAAACACATGGATAAATCCACTTCTAAGTTATATATTTCAAAAATTCTAGTTGAGCCTCTGTACAGAGGTCTGAGCTATATGCAGGCAAAATATTATTATAATAGAAACATTTTTTACAAAAGGAGAATATTTTGAAAATGGGTCATTCTATGTTCATTTTTTGTCAAAATATTGTACTTAAATAATTTTTTTATTGTAATACATTTCTTAAAACAATTTTATATACATTTTCTAATCTAAGTGACACTAAATATAAATTTTATCCATTTATACACTTTTATAAAATCACGATTCCAAACGTATTCGGATACCTTAATGCATCATAAAATTCTTGTATACTTTGCCTTAACTGCTGAGGATTCTACAAAACCAATCCCTTTGGTGTGGTGTGGTAGTTAAGAGGGGGGGCAGTTCAGGTGACGTCCTACTCACTTGACCTTGGTTCAAAATTACGAGGTCCATCGCCAAAACCCTTCGTGTTGCTGAACAGTGCGACGTTAATATTCACTCACTCACTCACTCTACAAAACAAAAATTATTATTTTACAATTCCTGTCGGTTCTTCCAACTTAATGAAAAAACATGAAAAGTTGAAAATAAATATATATTGCTTAAACCTTAAAACCCGATTAAAAAAAATCACATTATCAAAATTACTATACATATTACAATAAATAAGTGAGCGTAGTGGTTTGATAAATGAATACCAGTGGCGTAACGTGCACCCCCGCAACCCCCGCATCGCGGGGGGCGGCATGGTTCTAAAGGGGCCCAAAGCCTGACTGACGCAAGTGCATACCCTTTGTAAAATTCAACATGGGGGCCCCAAACCTGAATTTTCAGGGGGACCCAAAAGTTCTCCGTTACGCCACTGATGAATACTAAGCTTGCTTGGGGACTTAAACACTGGGGGTCTCGCTTCAGACTGACCACCTGATCGGGACATCTGCTCATGCACCTCCACGCCCAATGGTCACGTATACTGGAATGGGCACAGTAGCCCTGTCCCTCATGGGCTGTTGCGCCACTGAGTTTGAGTTGAATACATGAATGTAAATAGAAATACATCGTTTTTTTTATACAAGGCTAATGTCCAATCTGTAATTTAGTTCACTCCGCACATTTTGTAACATCATTTTTATCAATGGTTCGTAATACTGCACAAATGCTTAGTGTCCTTTGTTATTTGTTGTGTCAATTGCAAATGATACTCGTTGAATTTAATTTTTTTCGCACAATTTTCCGTTCTGTTTTCTGGAGTATTTTAAATTCCCAGGAAGAGTTCAGGAAGCAACTCTTGTAGACTTCTGTTGACTTCGAACAAAACTCTGCCCTACCCTCTCCACTGCTTTTTCCGAGATGCTTTTGCACAAGCAACCTGCCTGTTTTCTAAAATTGCTGATACCATCGCAGAATGCTTTTATTGGTTGGTGCTTCTTTTCCGTAGCGATTACTAAATGTACGTTGCACCGAAATAACTGAAAAACCCGTGCATATTCTGATATACAAAAATTTCTCTGTGTCATTGTCGCCTTGTTTGGATTTCAATCATAGCGATCTTGAATTTGTTGTTGAATTTTGGTGAGGGAGGGGAAAAACTTGGTATATTTCTTTTTAACACCCTTTTATAAGCTTCCCTTGTATGTAACGGACTCTTTGAACTCAATTTTTAACCACTTTAAAAGGTCAGATTAATTCGAAATTTTGCTCACTAGTTCAGGACCAATGACAATACAATAATTTAAGAATTTTGTTCCATTGTCCTGATCAGGATTAACGATTTCCCATTTTCAGATCCCATCTCGCATCTGGCGACTAATTTTAGATCCCATTTCCAGATTGGGCGACCAAAATATTCATTTACAATTTAGTTCGATTAAGTATAAAAGGGTGTTTTTTAGTTTTTTTAAGGTATCCGACTACGTTCGGAACTGTGATTTAATAAAAGCGCATAAATGGATAATTTTCATGATATTTAGTGTCACTTAGATTAGAATACATGTGTAAAATTGTTTCAAGGAAAATTATGACAAAAAAATTTATTTAAATACAATATTTTGGCAAAAAATTAATTTAGAATAATCTTTTTTCAAAACGTTCTCCTTTTGTAAAAATGCTTCTATAATAATAATATTTTGCTTATATAAAGTAAAGACTTCTCCAGAGACTCTAAACTAGAATTTTTTAAAAATTCACATTGTTTTCGGAGTTACTACCAATTGAAATAATTATCGGCATTTTTTTCTTAAAATTTCTCCCCTCTGTTGTAGTAAAATATGGATAAATCCACTTCTAAGATGTATATTTCAAAAGTTAATTTAGGCTCTGTACAGAGGTCTGAGCTTTATACAGGCAAAATATTATTATGATAGAAGCATTTTTCATAAAAGGAGAATGTTTTGAAAATTGGTCATTCTATGTGCATTTTTTGTCAAAATATTGCACTTAAATAATTTTTTATTGCAATACTATTCTTAAAACAATTTTGTACACGTTTTCTACTCTAAGGGACACTAAATATCATAAATATTATCCATTTATACGCTTTTGTAAAATCACGGTTCCGAACGTAGTCGGATACCTTAAAACTATAATTTATTACATTCATGTATCAATTACAGTAATATACGCAGTAGTTTCGAAAATATGATTTTTTAAAATCGGGTCCGTCATTTGTACTCACCCTTTAATTATATTTAATAAAAATTTACAATAGTTATTTTTCTTTTATCATTCCTTAAGTGAAAAAATTGTGTTTGGATTATAATCAAATTTATATTTTGCAGAAGAATTAACATAAACCTAACAAAAAATGATTTAAAAATTTACAGTTCATTAAATAATATTAGGAAAGCCCTCATTATAATTTTGGTCTTGCTCAAGTTCCGAAGGTTATAAATAAATGGAATCACATGCTGGATTTCATCACTCTACATTTACGAAATTGCTTTGAATCATTTCCTGCTGCTGCGAACTGGGCATGACTTCAGATAACTATTATTCCATGAAAGCGTGATTTTTACGCATTGTGAAAACCATTAGTCACTTTCTGAAGTTTTAATTAAAAGCAGATGCACAAAAATTAAGTAAAGAAATGACATATTCTATTATTCTTATCAGAAATTGGTGTCTTCCACTAAAGTAGCAAGTTACCTCGTCACATAAATATATTTTGCTTTAGAGGTTGATAAATAATAAAATACTGTGAAGATAAAATCTGTAATATAGACGGTATATTAATTTTTATTTTATTTTCTATTAATCGTAAATATGCAAGGACTTCAAGATTTAATTTAAAATGTGAACAAATATTTTTATTTAATAAATATTAAGTAGAATCAAAGTAGTAACTGATTTTTTAATATTTATTTAGATTTCGCAATAATTTTTCTTCAGGTATACGCGCTCTTTCATGGTATTAATTTATCATACTCGAATCCATTTTAATGAATAATTTTTTATGCATCAAGAAACATGCGGCGAATCGGAATAATTATACTTGTTCAACCATTAAACACAAAAATGCAAGCTCTTTTGTGTTTCAAATAAAACTAATCATAAATAGTTTTAAAGAAAGAGCGTATTTCTTTCTTACGTTTTATATTTTAAAATATGATTTTTTCAACACACACACACACGCACGCACGCGCGCACGCGCGCACGCACGCACACACACACACACACACACACACACACACACACACACACACACACACACACACACACACACACACACACACACACACACACACATATATATATATATATATAAAGGTAGTAATGAAAGAAATAACGCAGCCGTTCATCCTCCTGATTTTACCCCACTAATACAAAAGCTTAATATAAACAAATTAAAAAAACTTTTTATACTTAAATAAATAATAAATTTTATTCTTACTAGCTACATGAAATATTTTGTGGCTTATGTGGAGCTCTGTTTTTCATATTCTGTTGTTCAACCCCTTTATGCTTATTTTGTATTACTAACAGCATATATATATATTAATCGAATACCACTCTCGATTTTTGCAGGTGTTTTTCGTCTTCAGTATTAGGGCATTACTGTAGTTACTAAAGGGTGTTTTTTTAGAGGTATAGAACTTTAAATTGCAATAAAACAACGATGTATTATTCGATTGACATGGATTTTTTTTATTCGAAAGATAATCTTGTGGCATTACATTTTAAATATGATTTCTGGCATAGGACTGCCACGGCTGGCTCGGATGTAGTCCAATCTGGACGTCCAATTTTCGATGACTTTTTCCAACATTTGTGGCCATATATCGGCAATAACACGGCGAATGTTGTCTTCCAAATGGTCAAGCGTTTGTGGCTTATCCGCATAGACCAATGACTTTACATAGCCCCACAGAAAATAGTCTAGAGGTGTTAAATCACAAGATCTTGGAGGCCAATTCACAGGTCCAAAACGTGAAATTAGGCGGTCACCAAACGTGTCTTTCAATAAATAGATTGTGGCACGAGCTGTGTGACATGTTGCGCCGTCTTGTTGGAACCACAGCTCCTGGACATAATGATTGTTCAATTCAGGAATGAAAAAGTTAGTAATCATGGCTCTATACCGATCACCATTGACTGTAACGTTGTGGCCTTCATCGTTTTTGAAGAAGGATTCCACCAGCCCATAAAGCGCACCAAACAGTCAGTTTTTCTGGATGTAACGGTGTTTCGACATACACTTGTGGATTAGCTTCACTCCAAATACGGCAGTTTTATTTGTTGACGTAGCCATTGTAACGTCACGTCGAAAACAACAACAACATCTGGTGTCGGTTTCTTTGTAGATTCGACGCCCACACGTGCAATTTCCCATCCAGCGCAACCCCTGTTTGACCCCCCCCGAGGAATCTAGCGACCCGACCGGAAGGTGAGAGAGGAGAGATGCTTTGAACTGGCACGGGAGCGGTAACCAACGAAACCTCCTCTCACAAAATAGTGGACTCTAACAATCTAATTAATTTTAATAACTTTAATGTATCATTTGTAAATAATTTTCAATAGTTGTGACGTAATAAATTCCATATTTTAATTCACCAAGAATACGCTACCGTTATTCTTTCAAACGTTACAGCTTAGAGTTTTGGTGGCAGCGGTGGGATAAAAAAGTTAGCATTCAGGACCCGTGAGAGGAGGAAAATTTTGATTTTTACGGACGGACCGCAACGCAGGAGAAAAGAGATCTTCGGAAGCCGTGCTGCAAGTAAATTCAGCTTCGGAGAAAGAGAGCGTCCTGCTCATAGAAGATCAAACTGATCTATAGTGTTAACGGCTAGTGTCCGAAGGGAAAGCGATTTTCGGAAGCCGTTCTGCGATTCAGCTTCAGCTTCGGAGAAAAAGAGCGTCCTGCTCAAAGATCAAACTGATCTATAGTGTTAACGGCGAGAGTGTCCGAAGGAAAGCGATTTTCGGAAGCCGTGCTGCAAGTAAATTCAGCTTCGGAGAAAGGGAGCGTCCTGCTCATAGAAGATCAAACTGATCTACATCTACAGTGTTAACGGCGAGAGTGTCCGAAGGAAAAGCGATTTTCGGAAGCCGTACCACTAGTGCACATAATTTGCTTCTGACAGCAAGCTGAGTACTTCAAATGGGTGAGTACTGTTATATTTTTGAGTTGCAAACTGCATATTGTATTAAGAATTTTGGTTAAAGTGTTCTTTAGAAATTTTGAAATACTTAGTGTTTTTTCTTGCATGGGAACAGTGTTATTTTGTTTCTAGAGAATTGTAATTGTATTTCAAGCATTGTGTGCAATTTTAGCTTAAGATTTATTGTGTTTTAAGTCTCTTGAATGATTTTGATTATTTTTAGTGTTAAGTTTTCTTTGTGTATTTCTGTGTATGCATGGGACCAGTGTTATTGTATTAATAGAGAATAGTAACAATAGTGCAAAATTTAGCGTGACATTTATTTGATATTGATTAAAAAATGGCTTTCCTTGGTAAAGGGAAAAAGCAAGACATGTTGCAACTTGCTGAGGAATTAGGAATAAATGCCACTTTAAATATGACTGTCCCTAGCATAAAAATTGCAATCACTAACAGTGAAGGTTATGAAGAGGAATTTGTTAAAAATCTGTATGAGACTATCATTGCAAACGGAAAAAGATTGGAAGAGTTAGAAAGGGCTGAAAAAATGAGATTAGAGGAGTTAGAAAGGGCTGAAAAATGAGATTAGAGGAGTTAGAAAGGGCTGAAAAAATGAGATTGGAGGAGTTAGTAAAGGAGCAGGCATTAAAAGAGAAAGAATTACAGCTGAAATTTGATTTAGAAAGGTTTAAAATAGAATCCGGATTTAGGGTAAACGATGAATCAAACGATTCTACAAATGCATGTTCTGTAACCTCTAATTTAAACTTAAAAAATTGATCCCAGATTTCGATCCTAAGCAGTCAGATATTAGTTTATATCTAGTGATCTTTGAACGCCAGGCTAAAAGGGCGTCAATAGAAAAGAAAGAGTGGGTGGGGCAATTATTGGGTTTGTTACCCCTAGAGATCGTGCAATTTATTGCTCGCGAACCGGAGGAACAAGCCGAAAATTACGATTATGTAAAGAAATTATTACTTAAAAGATTCAAGTTAAGTCCGGAGGTCTTTCGGCAAAAATTTGTCCAACACCAGAAAAATCCGATAGCACCTGGAAGGATTTCACTTTTGAAATTACGAATTATCTAGATGAGTGGCTGATTGGCTTAGAAATAAATACCTTTCAAGATCTTAAAGATCTAATGGTGGTAGATCAATTAAAAAAACGCGCCAATGCTAGTATGAAAGATCATTTTTAGATAATTGGGCAAACCTTAAATCAGCTACTCAAATAGCAGAACTCTTTGATAATTATGAGGACGTCCGAAAGGTAAATTCGAAACCCATGGATAGGTGGGGCAGAAATGATAAAATTTTGACATACTCAGGGATCAAGGAAAAGAAAATAGATTTGGGAAAACTTCCCCAGATTAGAGCTTCTGTTCCGGAGAGTACTAGAGAGAGAACTTTTGAAAAACGCGTGATACAAAGATGTTATCATTGCAATATGCCTGGACATATAAAAGCCGGTTGCCCTAAATTAATAAAAACAAAACGACGGAAACTCTCAATAATATTGAAGGAAATGAAAACCCGGATTTTCTTAATTCATATACAACAAAGGGCTCTGTGAATGGTCACGAGATAGACATTCTTAGAGATACGGGAGCGACAATAGATTTAGTATGTGCAAAATACATAAATCCTTCTTCTTTCTCTGGTGAAAATGTTTGGGTAAAACAACCGTTAAGCCCAGAATTAGTTTGTTTACCTTTGGCGGTCGTGGAAATTTCCGGAAATTTTGGAACGGTGCAGACTAAGGCAGCGGTTTGTGGAAATCACTTAAATCAACACGGTCGATATTTGCTTGGAAATAAAACGGCCGAGCTAATAAAAGGAAATTTAGGCTATAATTTCCTGCCAGTCGAAATATTGAATGCTGTCCAAACAAGGTCTCAAGTCAAAGCGGCTAGAGAAGAAAGGGGGGAATAGATAGTGGTGATGCTAAAAAAGGGGAAGATGAGGTTATAATTGTTTCTTCGGATGCAGAGGACGAAATTTTAATACCTGCACCCAGGAATATGTTCCGGAATTAGCGCTGCTAAGGGTTACGCGAGAAAATTTAATCAATGCTCAAAAAATAGCGAGGAGATTAAACCCTTATACGAACAGGCAGCCAGTCAAGTGCAGGTTACCAATCAGGTTTATTCGCTAGAGAAGGAATTATTGGTCAAAAATCGTGAAGATAAGTTAGGTAACGTGGTGAAGTCAATTCTTTTAGCGTTACGAACTGTATCGCACGAAAGTACAGGGTATACACCGTCAGAGTTGGTGTATGGGAAAAATTTGCGAACCCCAGAGACGTTAGTAATGGAACATTGGATGGAACCGGAAGAAGAGGGTGATCTCGTCACTGAATATATGTTTAAGTTAATAAATAGATTAAAAGATGTCAAGAAGTAGCTATAAATAAAATGGAGGAAATGCAAGTTAAGCGGAAAACTTGGTATGACAAAAACGCAGTAAAACGTGAATTTAAGGATGGAGATTTAGTCCTAGTGTTAGCTACATCCAGAGCAAATAAATTAGCAGTGCAGTGGATAGGTCCTGGGACAATTTTAAATAAAATTTCGGAAACGAACTATTTAGTCGAAATCCCCGGCAGACGCGAAACATCTCAAATCTATCATATAAATATGCTAAAACCATATTACAAAAGGCCAGAACACATTAACGTAATTATTAATGATGAAACAAAAAACTCTCTCGCAGACCAGGAGTTAGAAATCCCATACTTAGAAAACAATTCTCTCATTTATGATTTCGAGGACGTAATCCAGGCTAGCGAGTTGAACAAACACCTTCACGACAAACAAATGGATCGACTGCGCGAATTATTAAATAAATACTCTAAATGTTTTTCAAACAATCCCGGTTTAACTAATCTGGTTGAACACGAAATCCAGTTAGTTAGCGATCAACCAGTTAGGACGAAGCCCTATCGAATGTCGCACCGACAAAATGAAATCTTAAAAAACGAAATTAACCGAATGTTAAAATTAGGAATCATTGAGGTAGGAGAATCGGATTACATGTCTCCTATGATTTTAGTTGAGATAGCTGGGAAAGAACCTCGTCCATGTATAGATTACAGGAAATTAAACGGGATCATTAGAACGGAATATTTTCCTCTTCCGAATATCGAAGAACGCGTAGAAAAAGTATCGGCGGCTAAATTTATTACCGTCTTTGACTTATCTAAAGGATATTGGCAAATACCTTTGAGTAAAACAGCACAGCGATACGCAGCCTTCTGTACTAGCTTTGGTACATACCGACCCCTAAGGATGAGCTTCGGATTAAAGAATGCTCCATATTTCTTTAGTAAACTCATGGCTGAATTACTTAACGGACTAGAGGATTTCGTTGTCCCGTATCTAGACGATATTGCAATTTTCTCAGATACTTGGGAGTCGCATATTAAACATATGGAAACGGTTCTGCAGAGAATAAAGAGAGCTAAGTTAACGATAAAACCTTCAAAGTGTAAGTTTGCGCAACAAAATGTCAAATTTTTGGGTCACATTGTGGGTCAGGGTTTTCGCACTCCTTCCGAGATCAAAGTTCAGGCTGTTCTAGAGTTCCCTACCCCTCGCACGAAAACCCAAATACGTGCTTTCTTAGGTATAGCGGGTTATTACCAAAAATATATAAATCTGTTCTCGGTAATTGCTGCTCCGTTGACGGATGCGTTGAAGGGAAGAGCAAAGAAGGGAGAAATTAAGTGGACGACCGAGTGTGAAAACGCATTTCGAGAACTAAAAGGGAAACTAATTGATAAGCCCGTCTTGTACGCGCCAAATTTTGAACGAGAATTCATTGTTCAAACGGACGCTTCGAACGCAGGTATGGGAGCAGTTTTAACCCAATTAACTGAACAAGGTGAGGAGCATCCCATCGTTTACCTGAGTAAGAAATTTTCAGAGGTAGAGAAGCGTTATTGTACGACGGAGAAGGAATGTGCTAGTATTGTTTTCGCAATTAAAAGGTTACATTATTACTTAGATGGAAATTCATTTTTAGTTATGACCGATCACAACCCGTTGGTGTGGTTGAATAGAAATGTTAGTTCTAACCCTAGATTGATGCGATGGGCTTTGGCTTTGCAGCCATATAATTTTAGAATTGTACATCGGTCGGGTAAAAGTCACAAAAATGCAGATAGTCTCAGCAGATCGGTGATAGATAATTAGGGATTGTTAATAATGTTCTCTTGCTCATGAATAATAATTGTTGCTTATGTTTTTTTAGTTAAAGGTTAATAATTGAATTAAATTTTATTTATTTACTAGTACTGTATATCATATCGAATGGCGATGCGTGTCAAAAGATAAAGCCATGAAAAGCAAATGTATTAATATGCTTAATTTTGTGTACAGGGTTTTAAAATATACATGAGTATTTAGGTTACGCAAAGAGACATATTGTGAAAAATATTTTGTGTGTAAGGTTGTACACTTCGCATATCATATCAACATGTCGTTAGTATAATTTTATTTAAGTATTGTGGCGAAGAATATTTTATGTGCAAGGTCTTACACTAGCATTTGATATAACATGTTAGTATAATTGATACTAGGCATTGTGATAGGAGTGTTTGTATTTTTATTTAATGTATAGTATGTTTTCTTACATTGATTACATTGCTATTTCGTGATATAGATTTGTGTAAGTTCCCTAGCAAGAACACTCACTCACTAGAAATAAGTAATTCCAAATTTAGTTCAGCGTTTTCTTTAGTAATTAAAATTGCAGCTCAGAAATATAGTGGTGCTTGATGAAGGGATGTGTCGGTAATCTGTCAGTTGTCTCATCGTCATCCCATTAAACTTTTCTCAACGGAAAAGTTCCATAAGAGAGGGCGAGAGCTGTAACGTCACGTCGAAAACAACAACAACATCTGGTGTCGGTTTCTTTGTAGATTCGACGCCCACACGTGCAATTTCCGATCCAGCGCAACCCCTGTTTGACCCCCCCGAGGAATCTAGCGACCCGACCGGAAGGTGAGAGAGGAGAGATGCTTTGAACTGGCACGGTAGCGGTAACCAACGAAAGCTCCTATCACAAAATAGTGGACTCTAACAATCTAATTAATTTTAATAACTTTAATGTATCATTTGTAAATAATTTTCAATAGTTGTGACGTAATAAATTCCATATTTTAATTCACCAAGAATACGCTACCGTTATTCTTTCAAACGTTACACCATTCAACCAGAAGTGCGCTTCATCGCTAAACAAAGTTCGCTTATGAAAATCGGGAACAACGGCAATCTCGTTTTGGGCCCATTCGACGAATCTACGCCTTGCTTAATGATCGTTTTGATGAATTGCCAAACCAAACTGAGAATAAATCACTTGACAGCTGTTAAATCGGTCGCCATCTTGGAAAGTAATGCCAACTTAAACTTCTATACCTGGAAAAAAAACACCCTTTATTTCAGCTGCCAGGTCTTAGCAATCAAACGTTTGTGCTTCGAGCTGCGTATTCGATTAGTATAACTATATATATAATATATACATACAGCAAAATACGTTTAACGCGAAAATGCTTGAGACGAAATATCGGTTAACACGAAGTAATAAAATAATCCCGACATACTAATATGTATTTTCATGCATTTTTTTTCTCTTAAGACGAAAATATTTCCCTTCTAAGAATGAACAAAACACGGAAAACACCAGGTGGATTGGATTGTCCTATTGTACTACCGGACGAATTTATTGCAGTAGATGATAAAAATGTGTGTGCGCCCCGAATTATGGCAGACAAAGACATCTTCGAGTTAGTTCAAAAGTTAAAAATTATTATTGATGCAGTTTCCGACGATGAAAATGAAATCAATAATGCATCTCCTTGTTCCCACATCATCCGAAATGAGGAACGTCATGAAAAGTATGCACAGTTATATAGACTCATATTCCAATGGGGAAATGAATAACAAAATGGGCGACATCGAACAATTTCTTGATAACTTAATGCTGAAAACAATGCAAAGAAAAATACCAGAATGTTTTCCAAAAACTCAATAAATGTTTTATTTTTCAAAAAATTTGAAAATTTCTTATTAAATTTCTTTAAGTTCTTGTGAATGTTTTTTTCGTTGAATTTTATTAAATATATCCATATCTATGTAAATAAAACAAACTCTAATAAACTTAATTTTTTGATCTATGTTTTTTTTGCAATATCTTTCAACACGAAAAGTTATTTCAGTCTCTTCAGTTTCGTGTTAAGCGATTTTCACTGTATGTGACCGCAGAAATATAAAAGAGATATAACACATTGCAATTCTAAAAGCTTTCATTGTCTCTGCCTGGATAATGAAGAGCAATATCCACATATCCTACAGTATTCGTAAAAGGAATTCGAAAAGGCTCTTTCTATCAAACAAGCTAGAATCGATGTTGTTTCAGTCGAGCCGTACTTTCAAGAGCTGATGCCATTGAAAACTTGCCGTGCATGTCGAGGGCTTGTTGCACGTTAAATCCTTAAAGGCTCTTAAAGTCCTCACGCTGGCATGAAATAGGGGTCAGCTTAGGTAGCATCCTCGTCTCTTGAATTTCAATCAAAGTTATGAGGCCCATTCAATAGTTCTGGTCTTGTATCAAAGTGTGTCGTTAACAGCCAATCAAGAAATTGTTCGAGTTTGACTAAAAATTACAATATCAACTTTTAGTAGCCCAAAATGCTAATGGAGTAATGTTGATTACATTAAATTAAGAAGTATTATTATATATTAAAAGTAATTGACAATTCTTCTATTTATAGATAAACAAAACGTGCACTTTTTACTGAAGGTTAATAAATCATTCGAATGTTTATGAACTAGGAAAAGAATAGAAATCTCTTATCTTTATTTTTAGAACTAATAAATTATATGCTTTGCATTTTCTTCTTTAGTGATTATTTGCAATGTTTGCGGTATTGTTATTCATACTTCAAGTCCAGAATATTAAATTGTTATCCGAGATTCTTATTCAAGACAAATAGCAATAAAGCCTTCCATTTCACAGAAAGGAAATTTTTGAAATTACTTAAGGTATCCGACTACGTTAGGAACCGTGATTTTAAAAAGGCACATAAATAGATAATTTTCATGATATTTAGTGTCACTTAGATTAGAATACATGTATAAAATTATTTTAAAGACATTTTGACAAAAAAATTATTTAAATACAATATTTCGGCAAAACATTAACTTAGAATAACCTTTTTCGAAATCTTCTCCTTTTGTGAAAAATGCTTCTATTATAATAATATTTTGCCTGTATATAGCTCAGACCTCTGTACAGAGGCTCAACTATGATTTTTGGAAAGTTCACAAAATTTTAAGAGTTACAACCATTTGAAATAATTCTCGGCGCTTTTTTTCTTAAAATTTCTCTCCTCTGTTGTCGTAAAACATGGATAAACCCACTTCTAAGTTATATATTTCAAAAATTCTAGTTGAGCCTCTGTACAGAGGTCTGAACTATATGCAGGCAAAATATTATTGTAATAGAAGCATTTTTCACAAAAGGAGAATAATTTGGAAACTGGTCATTCTATGTTCATTTTTTTGTCAAAATATTGTACTTAAAGAATTTTTTATTGTGATACTATTCTTAAAACAATTACATATACATTTTCTAATCTAAATGACACTAAATATAAATATTATCCATTTATACGCTTTTGCAAAATCACGGTTTCGAACGTTGTCGGATTCCTTAAGTATTAAATGCATCCTGCATTATTATTGTTTCGTTTATAAATTTTGCCTCGTAATATTAATATTACTTCGTAACTTTTTGACTCCAGGGGAAATAATGAGGACCGCACAACTGAGTTGTCACCCCTCTCCAAACTACCGCACCAAGCCTCTGAGTTTGACAGATTTAACGAGCATCTTCCCCCTCTACATGGCGATTTTCAGTGATACTAGAACTCGAACTCACGACATACTGGTAATAAGTTCGTGACCATAACTACTAGGTTACCGTGGACACTTCATGCTAGGGGAGTTTAATCAAAGTTGTTGGTCATTACTGATAAAGGCATCTAGGGATCAGAAAGCTTTAAAGTTCTTCTCTAAACTAATATTGTCAAGGTTATTTACAGGGACGTCTTAAGACTTTGTGGCCCTGGGCCCCTATGCAAAAGTAGGCTAAAAGTAGACATCATATAGAATGCATTGTCAAATACTCGTTCAAATGGTAATTTGAAACAAATAAATGTGCACGACTCAAAATCTCTCACAATCAACCCAGAAACAAACCGGTTCGACCGATGGCCGCATTTCGACTAAAATGAGTTGAATATTTGTTTATGATATTAAGCCTAGGTTTAAACATGGATAACGGTCTCACATAATAATACAGTCTAGCCACTTCTTCGAGTTGACACGCAGCTTGAAATTCCCTGTTTTTCGGAGAATATGTACAGAATTAATATTTGACCATTAAAATTATCCGGATCATGATCTTACTAAGACAGAATCGATAACGAAATGATGCCACTACCGAGGACGAGGCTCTGGGCCCGGGCCCAGTTGGCCCATGCCTTAAAACGGCCCTGGTTATTCATCATTAATTGAATCACAGTAAGATTATTGCTTGAATTAAATTTGATCATGAAAAAAACTTTTAGAAAAGCATTTATTTCATTTACTCACACATTGCTTTACGATTAATGGGGCATATGAGAACGATCCTCTACTGGAGTGTGAACATTCTTCATCACGCCTCAAACAGGAAATATACTGCATCCTTCCTTAAGCCCTCCAGATATATATATATAGCCAGTCCCCTTTTCTACCCCTGCGAAACAAAAAAGGAACCATTCTGTTGCTATTACCTTTCAGACCTTCCTCTCTCTTTACGCCACATTTTGCTAAAGGTAATGCTGTAACACCATCTGCTGCAGTGCGTGTTGAAAAAGGGGCCCAGACTCACGAAACGCCTCAGATATACCCTCCCCTGCCACAAAAGTCACGAAACTACGAGGGCTATAAAAAGATTTTATGGGGGAGCCCTTAAAGCTACTGGAACGTGAAACTGAATAATTGATCTTTGTATGTATTGGGAAGATGGCCTTTTTTCCTTTTCTGAATTCCAAACTTTCAGAGATGCTTTGGAATTTCCCTGTTTTTACTGGTATATGTACATGAGGTTGTGGAAGATACTCAGAGGTGGGGAAAAATGTCGGACATTTTTGTCCAGGAAAAGTTATGCAAATAGAATAAACATACTTTTATACATGCAAAATTAAAATATGCATATAAAGTTTTTTGTACATAAGAAACTTTTTTTAAAAATGCCCTACCACCTCGCAAATTCTCCTTTCTTTGTTAAAGCTAAAAATTATGTCAAATTTAAGAAAAATACGAATAACAATATTTAGATCAAAATTAGCCCCTGCTTTTGAAATTCAGGAAAATTAAATTTATGAAGATTGAAATTGATATTTCAACCCAATTTCTTTTTAGAAATTTGACACATCTTTAATAAGAAGTAAGTTTTATTTTCAAAGAGGGGATTTGTTACTGTTGGAATATATATATATATATATATATATATATATAGTTCATATGTTCTTTAGTTTAATGATTTAATATTTAAAATCTACACATATATAACTCTTTCCTTTCCTCTTGGTACATAGTATGACAAATTACAGGTGAAGGTTGGCGCCGAAAAACTTGTTTAAACCTGCAATCCTGGTTCCTAAGGCCAGGAATTTGTCTTTATACTATGTGCCTCCTTCCTACTTTTAGTTATCTTAGGTATATAACTATATGATTATTTTTATATTTTTGTTTATATATATGTATATGTGTGTATAAATTTATATATATGTGTATGTATATGTATATGATTATATATTGAAAAAATTCTTTTATATTTGATTATATATATATATATATATATATATATATATATATATATATATATATATATATATATATGACTATTGCAAGCCAAAATCAGACTTAATTTTGAAAAGGAACTTTATTCAAGGAATTCTCGAAATCATCTGATGTTAAGAGGCAGAGAGAAAAAAAAACCCTCCACAGTGAAATCTAAGTGTTTTACCACTTACACCAGCTGTGTGAAGTATCTCGTATTTTATGATATGTACTTGAAAGTTAATGTTTTTTTATTTAATGATTTGGGATCAGAAATGTTTAGTGGTTAGGCCATATGTTTCGGAGAAATAATTGGGTGATTAACTTAATACTTGAAGATGTAATGAAAAATAAAAGTTAAGTGCTATATAGGGAATTTAATTTTAACTCTAATTTAATTATCCTTACATATATACATATTATTACGTAGATTGGGGTTCGAGGATTTTATGTTATCGGTCTCAAAAAGCAAGAGCGATGAAAATTTATTGTCCAAAAACAATTCTTAGAAATGAAGGGTACAACAGCAAATTTGCAAATATAAATCCCAGAAGGTTCTTCACACCTTCTACAGCACTCAGACCAACTATTAGTGTCTAGAAATAAAATATGTAATGTATTCGCAAGCAATCGTTCCATCTATTCAATAACCAAGCTAACTGCTGGTCGACTCTTCAACGGTCAAGACAATACTAATCGCTAGACAATAAAATAAAAATAAGAGAATGCAGCATTAAACCTATAAGAAAGTGATGATAAAAAAAGTTCTACATTAAATTATTAATATCCAACAATGCACTAGATTAAAATGTTCATGCAGGAATATGGGATTACGTATTATTACCCAAAATTAAAATAAATTTTTATGAATCTTTATATTCTTAAATGGGGAGATTAAGCAATGAGACAATGAATTTATGCGATTTATTAATAAAAAGATAACATATCATTAAAGTTCGGGATTTGATAATCGTATTTAAAAATCAATTTCAATTTCACAAAAAAAATTCCTGGTTGGATTAATGAAAAACTAGCTATGAAATGCAAAAGATTTTTTTAAAAAAAACTATTTAAAATGCTTAAAAATAATATACAAAAACATTATTTGTACACAAATTTATGAATAACGGTTACACAGTATCCTTTTTCAAAAATTGTTTTTGAACACAGTAACATTAAAAATAATTTATGTTTTATATCCAAATTATATTATTAAGTTGATTCTGAAACTAAAAAGTCAGTTTAACCACAGGCACTATTTTACAATTTTAAAAAATTAAGAATTCTTGAAGTAATATTTCAAAATTTTATAAAATGCTCTGTGTTTTTTAAATTTTTTAAAATTATTTTAAGTGATTTATGTTTTTTAGAATTAGTATGGATTCGAAAATCTGATAACTTGTGTTGATTTTTAATAATTATTTTTCTAGCTAAACTTGGGAAAAAAAACATGAATTTTTTAAAATAGTAATTTAAGCATTTTTTAAAAAAATTAGAGATCTCAGATTTTATTCTATACTAACTTTTATTGAATATACATTTGGGAATATATACCAAAAAACTTCAAGAGCCTACCTTAAATAGAAAAAAAGCCTTAGGGATTAGAAAATATTTATATCTTCAAAATTAAAAGCCTGAGAAAAACACATTCTGAGTTTGTAAAGGCATAAAGGAAATCCTAATAAAAGCTATATTTTTTTAATGTGTTATTTTTCTACTCGTATTCTCTCTCTCTACATTAAAACACTACTTTACTTAAATATGACTGATTAAAAGATTTCTTTTAATTCAAAATATATTTTTGTATAATATTCATAGCATTTATTATAATGATAGGTCATTCAGCCTAATTTTAACACAATATTTTCACAAAAGTTTTGAAACACAAAATATTTATGTACAAAATAACAAGGATACTAACTTAAGCTAAAAATCATCAGGTTTGTACATAAAATGAAATTTTTTTTTCATTTTTAAATTGGGGCAGTTTAGCAAGATTGAGTTTTTGTTGCAAAACTTAAAAATACTAAATATATAAAATACTAAAAATACTAAAATATAGTACTACAATATGTTTACTATAATGTAGTTTGGTGCGGCGTGGAAATATTCAGTTTTATCTACAATGCTTGAATTCAGAATACTTGTATTCGGAAATCTAATTGGAATCAGCTAAGGGTTTATTTTTAGATACATCATTTTCAACAGTATTCCATTTCTTCGAAATATTATATCTCACAGCAATATGATAACGTTTTGGCCATGGTGTTTCCTCAACAGGAAAAAAATAATGATAAAACTTCTGAGTTGTATAAACTATCTTTTAAAACAAAAATTGTCCTTGAAATCAATCTGAATTAAGTATAACTATGAGAACTCAAAAAAACTCAAACCATAATCAAGCAGAAATGATTTTAGTAATGAAAATTAAAATTAATAACCATTTGACACTACAAGAGTTGATTGTGCTCAAAAATATTTTTAATTAATTCAATATAAAAGTGGAAAAATGTTTTAAAATGAAACCGAAACCAAAACCTAAGCTAAGAAAACTTCGAATATCTTAAAAACTAATTTGTTATCAGATCTGAAATTTGGTGGCACTCTTCCTAATGATATTGGCCTAAAAATGAAATAAATAAAAAATCGGTATTTTTGAAATTTGTAGGGTACAGTTTAATCTTAATAAACCTTCTCATACATTCAAGCAATTAACAGTTCTCTCCCATGTTCATATTCCACTCAACAAAAGTATTAAAAGCGTAAAATTATTTGAATTTGTTGTAAATATTTGTACAATCCTTCATAAAACCTCAAACCTTTTTTCCCCTTTTTTCCTTTGTAATGTGCGATTAAGACTTTCTTCTGTAAGTCCCGTGTATTACTTTGTGGTGCTTGGGGACTTCATAACTGTTTTCATTTTTAAAAAAATAGGTTACATTTCGAAGAGTTTTCCAAAATTCGCTCTTGACTATTACAAATTTTATTTTGAAGTGATTGTGTGTTCATAGCTCGGGCGATATGATGCCATCATGTGTTTCTCTGTTTGGCAGTTTTTTTGAGATTATTATATGTTTCTACATGTATTCATTTATTTTTCCTTTGAGCAAAGTTAAAACTTGTTTCTGAAATAAATCGTCTTTTAAAAAAATCAATCTTTCAAAAACTGAATCTTAGTTTTTTGGCGATATGATTTGTGTTTACAGTTTTGTTTCTGCTCTCAAGACGTAGTTCGAGGAAAATTAGCTTTTTATTTCAATATTCCTAGGTTAAATTTTAAGTTTAATTTATCTGTTTTACACAGTTTTTAAATTAAAAGAACGCTAATATTGTAATTTCTTTTTCAGTTTTTACCTTTGTACTGTTCATGAGATAGTTTAATCAAAAATCTAAGCCTATTTTATTTATGTTTCAGTTTTTTTTTTCTTTTTTTTTACTTTAATTAATATAATTGTTCTAATTTCTTTTTCAGTTTGTCTTTAAGCTAAATTAGTTCTAGTTCTTTGTTTTATATAAATTGCAGCTTTAGTTAATCTATTTTGTAACTTCTTTTCCAGTTTAAAACTTTATGATATATATTATTCTGTAGTTTCACATCCTGTTTCTCGTATACTCCTTTACTTGTAGCAAAATTGCCGAAATTCTTTCATCGTATTGAAAAAAAAACAAGCTTCGCAATATGGAGGAATTTTTCTTTCCTCGTCAAAGTTGCAGACTAAACTAGGATTTTATCCAGAGCTATTTAGAGCAGAATTTCATCCAAGCTAGTCCTATTTTAACTAGTTTAAATAGCTGTTGAATTTAAGTTAATGAGTGTGTTTGATACACTTACTATAGAATTACAATTTTGGTACTATCTGAGACATACAAATTTTTTGAATAAGATCCGGCATTGTGTTAAGCAAGTAAACTAACTAGCTAAATTTTGGTGAATTTTCAAAAATAGTACTGAAGCATATCAATTTCTGATTTTTTATTTTTATTTTTAATTCGTAATATTTAGAAACTCATCGATCCAAACGATATGGAATTTGTATGGTATGTGGAAGGAATGTTTCATCATTTTGAAAAAAGAACGGGCGTTGGAGATGAATAATTTGATGAATTTTATGTTTATTTTTACTCACACAATCGGTAATTACGTTCTTAATTTTTTCTTTCTTAACACGAAGGAAGAAAAGACCAACCTCTTCACATTTTTTGGTGTATATTTCGTCGCACGAAGTCATGGTTTGTGTAGGGAAATTTTTCTTTTAAATCGTTCTTAGTTCTTTGTAGCAGAATTGTGATTCTTTTGTAACGATCATTAAAAAAATATCCTAAGTTTTTAGCAATTTTGTCTAGCACCTAGTTCTACGTGAGCAATAATTAAAAAATTATGCAAATTATCTGTAGAGATTGATGAGTTTCGCTTTTAAAATACAAAGAAAAATCACAAAGATACTGCATAAAATTTTAGTCATATTTGTAGAAAATATGTTTTCTGTGCTATTGATATGCTAAAACGTTTAAACGTATAGCAGAACTACTTCTGGATTTACTTATACGATTACAAGATATTTCTACTAGTTCTTGTGATTAAATTTGTAGAAAATATGTTTTCATGACACACATATTTAAAAATTTATTTAAAATAAATATGTGTAACCTTTTATTTTTTAAAAAAATTTTATAACCTATTTAATGTTTTTATCTGTTTCAAAATATACATTTCTTATTAACAGCAAAAAAATTCTGTAATTTCACACACACACACACAATCTAATTAAGGTATTTTACTCTAATCTATTTTATAACCTATAATGTATTTTAGATTTCAATACATTTCAGATATAACTGAGTACAATTCGTTTCAATATGTAAGATTGTGTAACAAACATTACGTTATATTAGTGCTCTATTTCTTAATGTTGTAGCAGTTGGTAAGGATTATAAAATAAAGAAAGAGAATACATTAAAATTTCTAAATTGGTTAAATTGTTACTGAAATTAATTCTTTGAATATTTAACAACATTTCTTTTCATCTCATTATTTATGCTTTTTTTCACTCTTTCCTCTTGAGGACAATAATTTGAAAATTAAGTAAATAAATTTAAAGAAAAAAAGAAACATGCGTCGGCCGGGAGTCGAACCCGGGTCAACTGCTTGGAAGGCAGCTATGCTAACCGTTATACCACCGACGCTTATGTGCTCATCTTCATCTTTCTTATTCATCTTAAAAGAATCAGGTCATTTGACGTCTTCAAATAATTTTTCCTTATCTGCTCTGTCGTGTGAACAAAAATGGCTGCCCCAACAGAGAGCTCAGTATTTCATTGAAATGTTGGTGCCAATACTGGATGCTGTTTGGTTAATTTTAACGTCCTGTAAATATGGCTTGAAGGTGACGTTTACAACACAACACTTAACGGCGTGGGAAGGTGAAAAATAATATTTATATGGGGCTATTAGAGGCGAGGATTAAGTTATAATACAGGACAGTCGTGTTGCAGACGTTCTTTAAACCTATTGGTGGTTTTTTATGATGTAGTGCTCAAAGTTCGAGCATTTTTATTATAACACTATATTTGTGAGGCATCTAATGGCCTTAAAATTTTTAATGTCTTGTTACCTCAATTTTGAGGTGTAATTATATTAGCAACGGATGAAAGAAACTATGTAAAATCATTATTGAGAATGTTAATAATTTTTCCAAGCAGTTATAAAGTAATTTAAGAGTTAAAAACATCTTAGGAAGCGTAAAAAACATTTAAAAAAAGAAAGTAATTCCTGAACTGAAAACGATTCATTAAATAAAATATATTAATGGAAATATAAGATGCTACTTTTTTTGTGCTGGGAAATTAGTTTTTATAAGGGTAAAAAGAAAGTGTATGACGGAAAATATTCAAGTACATTAGTAATTTGTTCTTATAAAGAAATTAAAATATTTAAATCGTTAACTGTCATAAAAAGTTTTAAATTCTAACTATTATTGAATTTGCTAGAATAACTAAAAATATATTTAAAATAAAAAGAAAAAAATATAGGATTCATGAATTTAATTCTCACAAGTTTAAAAAAAGGTGATAAAATATCAAGAATCATTTTGAATGAAGTTAAATAATTTTATTTAAATTCGCATCATATTAACAGTTAAGAACATATTATTTTCATTTTTTTATCCTCACATACGGAATTAAATATGCATCCAAAATTAACATATCTTTATTTCATTACTCAAGAAGAACGATTAGACAATGCTTGTTTCTAGTACATAATAACTAAAATTAATTAATTAAACATTTTTGAATTACTAAATTAAGTTATTCATTAGCTATTCTTTATTTATAAATTAATTAAAATACATTAAAGTGAATTATTAAAAATAATTCGATTTTTTTTCATCTTATAAAATATATTTAATAAACTATGAACATGATATTTTATTTGTCTCCGATCACAGATTATATTAAACGGTTCCAATGCATAATATCTATTAACAAAAATAAATAAAATAAATAAAATAAATGTGAGCTATCCCTCATTTTACTAAAGCATTGGGGAAAAAAACATCCTTTCAGAAAATAGAGAGTAAATACGTATACCTGCGTCAAATTGCTTTGAGTAGACAACCGGGTTGAATGCATCAGTAAACAGAAGTTATGCCTAAATTGTCCTTTTGTATCTGTGCTATGTTTATAAACAGTGTTTTATGTATAGCTCTGCTCCGCTTAGGGTTCACAGAACTGTGATAGTAAATTTTCCAAACAAGGATTAGTTAAGGATGCCTCCAAACATAATATTCTTATTGAAAAATCTTTACTAATATTATAAATGCGAAAGTTTGTTTGGATGTTTGTTCCTCTTTCACGCAAAAACAGCTGAGAATGGATTTTAATGAAACTTTACAATAATATAGCTTATACATCAGAATAGCAAATAGGCTATAATTTATAAAGGTTTTGTGTGAAGTGTCCAAAATATAACGATAATTGTCAAGTAAGTAGGAAAAAATTATGCCATGTGCAAAAAAGCCAGCGACAGCATATATCTATCTTTTATGTGTGAAGCAAAACTTTCACTTTTTGTTTGGTCTACGCCTGGCGACAGGGTGCGCTCGATTCTAATTTATTGCTTTGTTCAGTGTAATCACTATTTTTTTTATTTCAGAATAAAACACTTTAACCCTTCTGGTATTTAAAGTAGTTAAACTTAGACTTTCACACTACGTCATTAGGACAAATTTGCATAATTTGTTTGTGGATAGTAGTTAATTATAACGCTATAATTTTAATTGAATAGGCAGGTGTTGCATTTTTTAAGTATAAAACTAATAATAACTACCGTACTGTATTTTTTGAAAGAGTAGAAAAAGTACCTACTATGAATTATGCCGAACAGAAAGTAATATTAATGTATTACACATCCAGATATAAATTATTTACACTATTTTAAGCATTCATTACACAAAATTTGTAACAATGTGCTATTTTTGCTGAGAAGATATCAGCTTAGGAAGGTGTTTTCAAAAATAGACCCACAAGAGAGTTACGGTGAGTTAAAAATAAAAAAAAAACCCTTTTTATCCTCTATTAGATCTACAGACCTATAATTTAACAAACATGATTTTTTAAAATTTTTTGTTCAGCTGGGATATGCAAAAAGCTTTTTTTTTGTTTAATTTACAATTCACGTAAAATTAACTGATTAAAAACTACTATATCCTTTAATCTGTATTGTTTAATTTTTCAATTCACCCGGGCGAACAACGAGTATACCAGCTAGTATTTAATAATTCAACTAAATATTTTGTGAGAAAATAATTTTAGCTTTCATTTATTGACGAGTAACATCATACATTAAAAACTGAATACATTATTTTCAACGTAGTTAGAGCTAGCTGTTTTTAACTTTTGAAATCCTCAACCGAAATATTGTACCAATCCCAAGGTTTTAACAAAGAACATTATATTATCAAATTAATATCATATGGCTTTCAAATACATTTGTATTCCACTTTGAAGCTGATTTTCAAATATATTATAATAAGTACTGAATTTGATTTTCCATGCACATTTCTAAATTGACCAAAATTGGATTATATTTCCTACGTTTATTTTCATTTAATTTTGTGATAAAATACTTTTTGTGTTTTATCACAAAATATTTGTCTTGCAGTAAGTATAACAATTTTATTTTTAAAATCAGTAAACTTGCTACAATTTTTATCTAATATTATTATTATTATTTCTTTTTGGTAACCGAATTTTCCCCAAATCAAGTGTTTTTACAATTACGCTACTTCGAAAGCACTTTATATATATTGTATGGAAATTTCGCATTCAATCCTGAGTCATTAGGGATTATTTCTCAGTTTTAATTGATTATGTTATAAATTTTGTTAATTTTGGAATAATTTGAATTTTTAAATGACATGTTATTTAAACCTGATACGAGTACAAATATAAATCATGCTATGAAATCACGAAAATTCACACAATAGTGAATTGAAATTTACAAAAAATGACATGAAATGCCTAAATAAATATTTAAAAATACCAAAAATGATTTTGAAGCAATTTTTCTTAATTATTTTAAAGAATTAATTGCAACAATTTTACAATTGAATGTCGATTACTTTTCAAAAATTTACTATATGTTATATATATACAATCGGGCCTCCGTTTTACGAACCTCTACTTTGCGAACTTTTTTCTGGAGCCAAGAACATCTTAGTAATCGTAATTCTTCTTCGTAAAATAGCGAAACACGTTTTCTATTAAACGAATTTTTTCTGTGTGATTCGATTTTTTCTCCCTATTTCTGAACATTTCAAATTATTCTCACTTTTAACTCAATTAATGATGATCAATGATCTTGAATTGGCTTTACCAGGAGCCTAACTCACCGAGAACAATAAAATTTCAGTAATTTTTCAAACAAAATCTAAAACCAAATTAACAGACTTTATAAAAAACAAAATTTAGGGACGCTTTTGGCAATGTGTGATTAAAATTACTGGTTTTAAAAAATATGTGTGTTTAAAATTATTTGTAGGCTTAAAATTAGAAAATGTCATTAAAATTCATTGATTTTAATATAATATTTTTTAAAGTTGAAGATACAGTGTATTCGTGGACAATGTTTTTTCCCCCGTATTTTTCTAGCAGTTTTTTTTTTTTATGTGTACAATTTATAAAATGAAAAGATACTAGTTACAAAAAAAGTGTGAATAATTACTTTTTAAAAATAATTTAGTGTTTATATGAATTTAAAAATTGTTTTATGTGGTTTCTAATGTGTATTAAAAGAAAAATCTCCATTTAACGAATTTGCCGCTTAACGAACTTTTTTTCGGGATTTAGCGACTTCATTAAATAGAGGTCCGACTGTAAAAGGTGCTAGAAATGATCGAGCAATGTAATAACAAAATATAGCTTATTTTGCAAAAAAAAAAAAAAAAAAAAAAAAAAAAAGAAAGAAAGAAAATTGCCATAAAGCTTTATTTTTTTTTTATTTAAATATTTACTGTTCTTACATTCCTTACAGAACATTTCATATTTTCCTTTGACAAATAGAGGTTAAAATGTAGATTCATGAGATAACTTAAGTACGGTCTTGTATGTTAATAATAAAAATAAAGAAAATAAACAAATTATTCGTGCTTGAAAAAATCCGAATGAATAAAATTTACTAACATTATATTGATTAATCACTTGGAACAAAATTTAGTGCTTAATATATAACGTTGATCTAAATAAATACAGTTCAACATTTATGATATGGTCTGCAGTTTCCTATTCATTACTTTTACAGCATAGCATACATACCACGAAAAGGTTCATATTTATGTTTGCACCTGCCGCATCTAAAAATAGAACATAAATGTATTTCACCTGCTGTATCACTGCATGTGTCTAGTGTGTCAACTGAAAGTTCTTCCTTAAAGAAAGAAACATGTTTTAAATAAAAACGTAAAAACGAGAAGACTGTTAGTGGTTTTGTGAAAGAAAGCAAGTATTATTGTTTACTACGCAGGAATTCTCACATTATCTCTCAGAATAAAATTGAATAAAAGATGAGGAGAGTAATAGTCTTTAATCGTTATACTTTTGTTTTCGTATAAAGGCTTGGGATGCTTTATGATATTTATGACTTAATAATTTTTTAGATAACTTGCTACACCGTTAAATTTATCGACGAGATCACTTCCTTATTCATTAGCATTACCAAAAAGAGTATTCGCTCTTGCCCTGAAAACGATCTTTCCGGCTATAATACTCTTTCGGCAGAGAAGAAAACTAATCCTATACTACAAGCTACTACTAAGTGGACTGCTAGTGAACTACTACAATAAAAAACAAGTCATATATGTAATAATTCCAATAATTTGTAATAGCTCTTGTGAATTATTACCGTTCACTCCTTCAGGACAACCATGTAATTATTTTAATTGGTTACCCGCCCACCAGGGACTTAAGAAACTATCTCTATCCACCTCCTAAAATCACTTGACGTCCCGTTGCCTATAAATACTGAGATCTGGAAATCGCGCGCCCTCTTCTCTTCTACTCTCGCCTCTCTGCAATCATGTAACCAGCCGGCTGCCACTCGTTGTGTGTTGTCTTTGTTATGTGTAAAGCCGTTCTGCTTTATGTTTATGTGTTTTCAAGATGTGAATAAATTGTATTAATGTTCCAAACGGCCTCATCAATAGTATTGAATACGTAACATCAACCAGCATGGAAAATGTATCTAATATACAGTCATTCACTCGCCATCGGCCACGCCCTACTTTTGGTTCGCCATGTTAAAATCTACCACTCGCCACGACAAAATACGACATAGTATGCACCACTATAAGTTTCCTTATATATATATATATATATATATATATATATATATATATATATATATATATATATATATAATAAATCAATTTCTACTTATTTCAACAAAGAAATTTTTTATTTTAGATGCTTTTTATTAAATAATTACAATTAATATAAATATGTATATACATATGACAGAATCACAATATTAAGTGGAAAAATAGAAAGCGATCTTCCTTTCTATATATGGTGTTGGACTACTATTTCTGTTTGCTACTCTATTTATTCATCAATTAAATTTAATTATTCTATTAAAATAGTATGGTAAAAAGAAATCACATTCTCAGAAATTAGTCAATCCCATGTGTGATTCGAATATACGACCTTAGGATTAGAAGTCCAACGCACTATCCATTGCGTTACAGGGACCCAACGAGCTATTTTTCTTTTTATATATGGTGTTGAACCATTATTTTTGTTTGTTACTATTTATTCATTAATTTAATAGAACTAATGAATTATATTATTTGAAAAAACTGTATTAACATCAAGTGTCCTCCACTGCAAGTTTATAAAATTTATTTGAACTTGAATAGATGAATAAAGAGTGTTTTATTAACGATTGAAAATTTGAACAAGATATATATATATATATATATATATATATATATATATATATATATATATATATATATATATATATATATAGGGAAAGGGTGTGAACTTATAGTAGGAATTGGATAACAGCACAAGCAGAAACGATCCTAGGGTGTCTGCCGTTCTCTTGCAAAGACCTAACGTGCCACCCCTCTGGAGATGTTTTTCACATTTTGACTAATACTTAAAGTTGAAGTTATAACCCCATCTATATTTGTGCATTAATAATACTATGTACATATTGAAATGTTTTTATACAAGCTTTGTATTAAAAATCATCTACCCAATAGCCGCTGCAAATTTTTTTTTAAATAACTTTATACCAAGATACTAATGAAAAAAAACGGGCATAGCTTATAAGTGTTTCAAAACCATAGACACAAAAATCACTTCTTCCGTCTGTTTCGTTTTTCTAAACTGTAAGGCTATTATTAGAATGAAAAATTTTAATTTCCCCAAATGCATAATGAATTTAAACACTCCAATGCATTAGGTAATATTAACCGTAGATATTTTCGTAAAGAAGTCATTCGCAAAAATCATTTCTGAGACGCCTCTGTTATGCATCGTTCCACAGTGCACCACCAGTGCCGCTGATAAGTAAAAAAAAAAAAAAAACTGCGGTATTTCCGACTCTGCCACGAATTTTACTACCAAAAGAATGATGCATGTAAGAATAGACATTAATATACACCATGCACTAACATTCTATTTTTCTTAAACTGTGCTATACTATTGGGAAATAGGGTTTTATTTTATTTGTTCAAAAACAATTAAAATTCAGCATATTTATTCCATTTTGAGAATTCGTAAAGACTTTTACTTGATTAACAGAATATGCGGCCTGTGGCCACCCGTGTGTAGTGCACGCGTTGCACTCCTACCAGGATCGCCCTGGTCGCAATTTTCAATAGAATGCCTCATTATTTTTATGTGAATCGTAGATATATAGGTATACTGATTATAAATTTTTATAGTGAACATAATTTATCAGAAATTGTATGGAAATAGCAATTAATATTTTATTGTATTCAAAAAACCCATCTTATATAGAAAGGGAGTTCATCATAGAAAAAGGAACCATCTTATAGAATGTGTAAATTCTAATAGCGTAAAAACAGATTTCAGCTAATTTGTGCCAAACAATCATTCAAAATATTATCAAAGATTTAAAAAATATGGATCTTAGATAAAAATCAGCGTAAAAGGTCAAGTGTTAATAAAATTTTAACAAACATAAAATTTGTGGATAAAAAAGGTGCAAACATTGTAAAAAAATCCTTTTTTTTTAAAAAAAGTAAATAACTTTTGATGGGGTATATCATCCTCCAGTTCCGAAATGTTTATAATAAATGAATTGAAAAAGTTTAATGATATTATGGTTAAGATACAAATAACAATCACTTTAAGGTATCCGACTACGTTCGGAACCGTGATTTTAAAACAGCGTATAAATGGATAATTTTCATGATATTTAGTGTCATTCAGATTAGAATACATGCATAAATTTGTTTTAAGGACATTTTGTCAAAAAAAAAATTTATTTAAATATAATATTTTGGCAAAAATTTAACTTAGAATAATCTTTTTTCCAAATGTTCTCCTTTTGTGAAAAATGGTTCTATTATAATCACATTTTGCCTGTATATAGCTCAGACATCTCTACAGAGGCTCAACTGGAAATTGTGAAAAATTCACATTATTTTCAGATTACCACCAATTGAAATAATTATTCACCTTTTATTCTTAAAATTGCTCCCCTCTGTTGTAGTAAAATATGAATAAACTCACTTGTAAGTTATATATTTCAAAAATTCTGGTTGAGCATCTGAACAGAGGTCTGAGCTATATACAGGCAAAATATTATTTTAATAGAAGCATTTTTCACAAAAGGAGAACATTTGGAAAAAACATTATTCTAAGTTAATTTTTTGCCAAAATATTGTATTTAAATAAATTTTTTGCCAAAATGTCTTTAAAACAGTTTTATGCATATATTCTAATCTAAGTGACACTAAATATCATGAAAATTATCCATTTATGCGCTTTTGAAAATCACGGTTCCGAACGTAGTCGGATACCTCATATAATATGTACAGAGCATTTGCAAGGAGGACAATGGGAAGAATTCATCAAGAAAAACAGATGGTTGTGTGTAAGGCAAACAAGTCCAACATGAAAGTAGGCCAATTTTACATCCGCTCTTCGCATGAATAGATTTTGATTTGGGTTTTTATTAACGTCATACTTTGAATCTACATTAGGGCTATTAGCGTCCGACCTCGTAATTTTGAACCGCGGTTAGGTAACGAACGAGTACGACAACGGAACTAAGGCTCAATTCTTCAAATGTCGATGTCGCTCAAAAGTGAGGGTATTTGATCTCGATAGGTTTAATTTGTAGAACCCTTACAGAAAAAATTATTAAAATATTTAATGTAACGCATCATAACAGATTCTATTTGATGACCCAGAATAAACTTTTGCTTTTAAATTTTCATTGAGAGAAGTTAGTTTACTAACTAATTTAAAAAATATTTACTGTAACCTCTAATGAAAAAAAATGTTCTTACTTTTTAGAATTCCCTCTCTTCTAATCCTACATTTTAGCGTAAATTGAATTTTCTCTTTATTTTCAAAAATATTACTTTTTCAAATGTTTATTTAAGTATTCACTTGAATGCTTTAGGTATATGCATGACATTTTATGAGTACAATTTCCAAAAATAAATTTACTTTTAATCGAGATTAAACTCGGTTTATAGTGACTCTCTCTGAGTTACATATCCTTCCCTACATTTAAAATTTTTCCCCAGTTGTAAAAAGGAGATATCTCATCATCGGGATTTCACAGTATTATATCAAAAAATGTATAAATATGAACACTACAAAATATCCGAAAAGAAAAACAAAGCTTTTCTTAAAAAATCATCAGATTTGTCGCAATTTTAAATATCCATTCAAAACAATTATTGTTTGAAAATATTTATGATTTAAATATTTTAAGTTTCTAATGTCCATTTCTTACATATATTTAATATAGTTTTTCTAGAGCTTCTAAATAGCTATACATATAAATTATTTTTTTTAAAAAAATTTGGAATAAATTAAAATCATTCAGATATACATAATAAGTCAATTAGAATTAACTAATTTGAAAACTCATTCATAAATTATTAATATAAGAAACATTTTTCACCAATTCCTAAAAGCATTTATTTATCACACCACAGCCTAACAGTAATTCTACCCCATTACATTGAATGACAGAAACATACATCCTTGATGATAAAGCTAATTGGACGTAATGATGTTTCATTGCACACGATGTAGCGCTTTATCGGTTGAGCATTGCCTGTTCATCGATTGTTCTGTCATGTCACTTGCAATATTTCGATTATTCTCTAGAAAGGGCTGGAGAGTATTGTCCTGTAATCCTTGCTTAGGATGGGTGTCACATGTGTTTGATATTTACGATTGTACAGAAGCTTGGAAAACAAGGTGATGAACTCAAAATTAATCAAAAATGTTGCAGGATGAATCAAATAAGCTTTCAGCAAAAACGTTGTTTTTGATACGGATTAAGATTCGAAGTTAGTTTCTTCCCAATAAATACTTTTTAAAAACTGGAAACACACAAATTTTGATTGATTATTTTCTAATAGTTTTAATAATAATTTTAATACATTTTTTATTGAAAATAAAACGCTAATAACCGGAATAATATGTTTTTAATGTAGAAGTAGTGATAAAACGACGTGTTAGTTATAGTGGTGAGTGTGTGGTCTCGGTTGCAAACTCGTGGCTGGTGTTGTTTCTGTCAAATCGTGGATTCTAGTCCTGATGTTACTGAAGACCTACTGTGTAAAGCAAGAATATCAAACCCAAAGGTTAACTTGGACCAAAGAAGCATAGTTTAAATTTCGGTGGGCTACAAAAAAATCTATATTCATAGAAACGTAGATTTATTTTGAATAATACATTTTAATAAACACATATAAACATTGGCGTTGCTAGTTATAAGTGGGCCCCGTATCAAAATTACATCAAGGTCCTTTTTTAAAAATGAAAGGCTTGTTAGAGGTATTGTATTTACGCATCTTGGAGCCCCTGTAGCTTAGGGGGGACGCTCGTATCATTGATACGGTGGTAGCTACGCCCCTGTATATAAATAAAAATATCTTAGGGGGGGAGGTACACATCTTATATTACAATAAACATATCTTATTTTTATATTCTGGGTCGATTTGTCATTTTATTGTATATTATTATGTACCAATGTATAGGCACGCCAGGCTGCGAGTTTGACATCCAGGGGCGTAGCTACTACCGTATCAGCCGCATCAAGGATACAGGGTCCCTAAATTTTGGAGGGCCCAAAACGTGCAAGCAAACAATCGCAAAATATTGAGGGGCTCTTAGAAAGGGCCCCCAATGAACATGGATACAGGGCCCACTCAAGACTAGTTACGTCAGTGGTGTCACCCCGGGTGTAAAGAGACGAATGCACGTTACATCAGCCGAGACTCACAAGTCCTCACATTGGGGAGGTGTGGAAGTTAAGTGAGTGAGTGAATATTAACGTCGCAATGTTCAGCTACACGAGGTCTTTGTTAAGTGAGTGGAGTACCGGCTCAAGTGTCATTATAATCACTTGAACGAGATTCAGACTTATAAGGTCCGTCTCTAATGGTCAATAGCTAGGCATTTTTGTTCATGAGAAATAAGGAAAGAATTATCTACTTAATTTACAAAGTTCATACACAAACCTTGAAAGCGTTAACCGTATTAGTATATATTTTAAAGCTAAATACAATTTCAGCGCATTCGTCAAGAGGTCAACTCTTTGCCAGGGAGACAAACGAATGTAATTTAAGCATATATATGCTTGTTTTCATATTTTCAATAAGAACTAAAAGGGCCCACACATCCGCGATTCTACTGATACTCTCTTCTTGGGTAAAATAATCTTTTTAACTGTGATTTCAGTTGAAAAACACTTGCTGTGAAGAAGACAGGGTTTATGTAAATTAGAACTTCTCTTAAAGTTGATATAGAACAATGGTCTCCAACCTCCGGTCCGTGGTTCAAATACAACTAGTCCGCACAAGAAACATTAAATTATTTTCATTTTATTTACTGCGGCATATTTTTTTTGGAGGGGGAGGGTTTGGGGTACTTTTTATGAAAATCACTTTATACTCCTTGTTAAATCACTTTATACTCATTTTTAGTGTAGCTGTATTTTATTCTGAAGGCACAATTAAAATAAAATTATTAAAATAAAACAATCTAAAATATAAACAATCAACGTTCTTCCCCTCAGCGGGCCGCGGTAAAATTATCCAACGTTGACCGGTCCGCGGCGATAAAATGGTTGGGGAACACTGATATAGAAGATAGCGATCGGGAGTCGTGTAGTTGTGAATCAAGTTGGAAGATATCCTAAGACTACTCAAGTAGTGGAGAGAAGAGCGCTCAAGAGTTATAAGATAAGTGCTCTTATTTCTATGATGTTTAAATTAATTAAACCCCTTTGCTCCCCGGGTTTAGTGAAATAAGTGCATTTCCCCCTTAAGCTAAAGTTATTAAATGATATAACCAATAAAAGTGTGTTATTATTTAAACGGCTGATCTTTACTCGAACCACCCAACACCCGTGTCTACCGGGACACGACAGGATGAGCAAAATAATTTGATTTTCGATTACGAAATTGAGCAAATATTGAAGAAATACTGACTATGATGTCACTTTTCATCTTAAACCAGCGCTTCTCACTGTGGGGCACGTCCCCTTAGAGGGGCGTAATAACTTTACAAGGGGGTGCGCAAGCATATTGAGAAGTTGAAAACAAAAGATCTTTTAACAAAACTGAAAGTAAACAAGCAAAATTTATTCTGACATATTAAAAAATGAAATATATATTTACACTGATATAATACACTCTCTCTTATAAATGGACTATACAATGTATCTTATAATTAATTTAACAATACTAAGTTAAAAACAAGTTTACTAATTACCAATGTCCCTATAGGCTTGTCTCGTATACAGAGTTATATACAAAAATTAATACTTATCTTGAGAATTTGAACGGTTTATAATTAATCACTTAACTGGAGATCAAAAGTTACGTGATTCACGCCCCAATGCCACCGTTTTCCACGTAGGCACGCGTGTGTGATGTATTGGGGAGGGGAGGATAAAAATATATCATCTGAAATAATGACAGATCATCTATTAATCCTTTGAAAACATTGTAAAGGTATTTTTATTGCATTCCAAAGCCTCCGGAATAATTTTATGGATAGCATTACACAGAAAAGATCGAACTTCGGAAAGACGTATATATGCGTCGGGGAAAATTAACGCTTCGGCTGAGTTAAGAACAAGACGTTTATATATGCAGGTGGTAGATGCCGTATTGTAGTTTTAGAGTCAAAGTATTTTTTTAAAATTAATACATTGTTATTGTAAGGAGGGAGCGCAATGAAAACTATGATTGAAAATTTGCGTCGCGACTGTTGAAAGTTTGAGCACTATCTTAAACTCATTCAATACAGGTTTATTTTTCATTGAGATAAAAATGCAGCATTTATTTTACAGAATTTCTTATTCAATATCGGATTTAGTTCAACTGAACAGCCAAGCGAAACATAAATTTATTCTTTTCTATGTTTAATTAGACATCCATAAAATCAGAACTGGAAAAATTCTTGACTCACGTTCAGATTTTGTCACGCTGCTGATAAAGCACTCAGTTGGCGTCCATCTGCGTAAAACAAACTTCAGGATAAAGCTTTACGGGTCTGTAAAGCTGAATACTAAAATCGAATCCTGAGAGATGCCACATAAAAGGATACGGAAAGATATAAAAAAGACGCATAAGAAAGTCACCAGGGAGTTTACTTAGGGAGGAAAAAGTATCAACCGATGAAACAACAATTTATAAAATCACTATAAAAACATAATACTCCTGGTCTAAGAAGGCTTCAGGGGTAATGGTGTATTAAAAGGTAGGTTGCTATAAAGAGTATTGTGCTGCCGTTATAGCAGCATTACGAGTCTGTACAAACAGGTCCCTTGTGGTGAAGAGGGGTATGTGAAAATTTTCACTTCTTTGGGTCATATAGAAGGAATTTTAGATGTTTTCCTGTGGGATTATTTTGTGTTTGAGGAACGTATGGTCTAGAATGATAAGTGTGTGTGAAGGTTGTTAAATCGGTGGTCATTGTCCATTTTATTGGGTCCCTGTATTTTCTGAAATATTTCAAAGGTGCATTATCATACATTTTTCCCCTTTGACAAAGATTGCAATCACAAGTTCACAGTTTGTTTTTATCGTTTTAAGGGGTATCCGACTACGTTCAAAACCGTGATTTTGCAAAAGCGTGTAAATGGATGATATTTATGATATTTAGTGTCACTTAGATTAGAAAATGTATATAAAATTGTTTTAAGAATATTATTACAATAAAAATTATTTAAATACCATATTTTGACAAAAAATGGACATAGAATGACTCATTTTCAAAACAATCTCCTTTTTTGGAAAATGCTTCTATTATAATAATATTTTGCCTGTATATAGCTCAGACCTCTGTACAGAGGCTCAACTAGAATTTTTGAAATATATAACTTAGAAGTGGGTTTATTCATGTTTTACGACAACAGAGGGGAGAAATTTTAAGAAAAAAACGCCGATAATTATTTCAAATGGTTGTAATTCTGAAAATAATGTGAATTTTTTTAAAAAAAATAGTTTAGTCTCTCTGGAGAAGTCTCTACTTTATATAAGCATAATATTATTATTATACAAGCATTTTTTAAAGGAGAACGTTTTAAAAAAGAATTATTTTAAGTTAATTTTTTGCCAAAATATTGTACTTAAATAATTTTTTTTGTCATAATCTCCTTAAAACAGTTTTATGCATGTGTTCTAATCTAAGTGACACTAAATATCATGAAAATTATTCATTTATGAGCTTTTTTAAAATCACGGTTCCGAACGTAGTCGGATACCTTAAAACATTTTATTATTTTTAGTCGTTGAATTACGCTTAGAAGTTATTCTTTTACTAAATCCATTTAGAATGCAAATTGAAGCTATAATTTCTGGGTGAGTGAGTATTTATTTACGTTGCCCTATAAATAAACAAGAAGCCTATTGGGGAGGGATCTAGTAATTTTAAGCCTTGGTCAAGTGACTAAGACGACATAAGAACTGGTACCCATTTTCCTAACTACCACACATCCCCACACCAGGGGGCAGATTTAACGTGCATCGTCTCCCTCTACACGGCGGGTTTTCATTGGCTCAGGGACTTGAAATCAGGACACACCAGGGTAATTTCTGGAATGTGGGAGAGAGAGAGAGAGAGCAAGTACTCGACACTTAGTTAATAAAATTTTGGGGGGAACTTTATTTCCCATTGATAATTTTTTGTCTTACTGAGATTACACTCTTTTTGCTTGTAAATTCTTTTAGTAGCTTTTAAAGATGTTTTATGTAAAATTAAATACAGAACCTTTTTACGGAACGTGGCATAAATATATATTTATATGCGAGATAATTCAATTTCAATTTTTTAAAACTTTAGAAATTACTTTGAATTTTTGCCCCCTGTTTCAAAAATATTCTATATATCATCTCAAATTTATAGCTTTGGTTCAATAACATCGTGGATATGATTTTTTATTATTTTCTCACAGTACACTTAAATTTTTTTTATTACGATTTTATTGCTATTTGAGTGTAATTTTGTAGTAGCTAACCCAATATAATATTGAGCATTTTTCCTGATAAACGGTTAGACAAAGCTCTCTGAAACAAATTTTAAGAGTTTCGGTTTGTTGAAGAAACCATTTTCCTTTGAAGAATCGCTCTATTGGACACAGAAGTGAATAAAAGGACCATCCTTTAAAGTACACGTTGTGATATCCTCACCGATGGGGATACCCTCTCTCCACTATTCACGAGACTTATGTCTGAGGGAACGAAAGATAAACCACTAAACTCAGCCATAATTAAAATCAGTTTATTATGATCTTTATTTATATACAAAACAACAACAATATTAGTCTAAGAGGAAAATGATCAAGAGTGCTGAGACGCAAAACGTATTACTCAGAAACAGCGCAATTAACCACTAAATCTCTCTTTATAGATTAATTCCTATCTTAATAGTATCTGCTCTTTCCTTAAAGTTTAATTTAACAAGCTTACCTCTTTCTCATAGGCAAACAGCTACGGTCCGTGAAACATCAATTCAACCTTTAATTTGGCTTCTCTGGCTAAGACTATACTCCTTTGGTCTCGAACCCACTTTTGTTAATCTTCAGTAGCACTGTTAGACCGACTCACAAAATTGAGACTCTTCTAGACTTTATCTCACTTCACTTCTAGCATTAATTCTCCACTTAGCGCTCAGAGCTTCACTTAGCGATCCTTGTGAATGCTAACATTCCAACATATACGATTCCTAATTTGTATAAACACGCTCCCTTCTTGAGTTGGTTGGAAAGAATTGCCATTCACAGGCCCCAAAGAAATCCCAAGAGGATTAGAATAAGTAATTCCGATCAAGCCCTGTCACAACGTTTATGGAAAATCGATTTAAAAAATAAGCATTTTTTCAAAAGTACATTAAAAGTTAGAATCTTGAAAAGTTTCATTCAGGTTTTATTTTTAAATATTTGTGTGTGTGCAAACGAATGCTTTCAACTATAAATCAAGGTTTTTTATAGTGAACTTTGAAATTAAATATTTTCTTATTCACTAACAACAGTATTTACATCAATTTCAGTTAGCATAGAGTTATTAATACTTCATTGCTTTACCTTTCTAAGGTTAGATCTATAAACATTGTAAATCTTCGAACATTTTTTCTTGAAAAAAGCTTGCGAATAACAGAGTATAATAAGAAATATTTTGCGCTGTATTAGTTTTAAAGTAGTTAGTTTTATTGTATCTATAATCCTACCAAAAATAATCAGGGCCCTGGGCTAGAGCACTATCCAGAACCAAGATTTACACAAAATAGTAGACTGCTTAAAAATAGGCTATTTATTCTTTTTAAAATTAAATTAAATTGAACCAAAATAAAAATTTTAAAAAAATTTAAAGAGAATTTCGATTAAACTAATCTAGAACTTTTTAAATAATTTGTCTCAACGGGATTTATAAAATTTTATTTAAACATACAAAAGAACATTTTTAAAAAATCGAATATAATCTTTTCCAGATAAATATAATTTTTGAATGTTGATAATTGAATAAATATTTCAATCTCAGATGAATCGACTCAATCCGTGTGCGATAAATTTATAGAATAATAGATCACTTCGAAATTAAATTATCAGAAGAGATCAGAAATTAATCCTGATCGTCAATAAAATTGAACCAATAGGTCCAATTTATTTAATACACTCATTTTTTTTTCTTTTATATTGTCTACGTCCGGGGTAGCGAACATTTATGGATCAATATGCCATTTTTTCCAAAGAAGTGTCTAATGAGATATAGACGTTCCGTCTAATAATTTCGAGTGGTGATTATTGGGAAACTAATAAAACTAAATACTAAAAACATAAAACTCTATTTATTATGAAAAAATACATTTTGCACTGTATAGATATAAATGTTTTAGCTATACATGTACTTTAAATTAAAGTAACATTAGTGTGACTTCTGTTGTTGCAGATAGGATGGCAAATAACTTATATTAGTATTGAAAGATATTACTTTTTGCAGAATGAAGGCTGGATTTGAGTCATCTGCCAAACGGTTTCTAAGCAATTAATTAATTTTGCTGTGGTTTACCTTTTTTGACAAGATTTGTGACTTGTTTCAAAATACTGTTTTACAGACGATGTTTTGCATACCACTGTTCCAGAACATAAAACACACACCGCTTTGTTGCCTTTACTAATCATGCCATATTTCTTGGTCCACAAAATTTGAAATTCTCTGTTACGCTTACTAACTTACACTTTTGCTCTTTTGCTGAACTAGCCATGTTAAACAAAAGTTAGAAATCTTAAATGTAGCACAGGCAAACTTTAAAAGACAGTTGTGTCAATGAAATTGACTGTGTTATGCGTTGACAAACTTTACATCACAAGCAATTGTAGTCGTTGGCGTAACTAAGGCAAGAAAATAAAAAAACGAGTGTGTAAGAAACAAGTCCCAACCGCCCCGCGACCGATCACTCGCATTTGTTCGTAATACTTCATAGTGAACTTAGAAATTTTGAAATAAACCGCAAACCACTTTGATCACTGGCGTGCCAAAAATATTGCACCACGTGCCATCAATGGCATGCGTGCCACTGCTTCGCCATCACTGGTCTACGTAAACCATGCGAAGGAAAAAAATTTGTTTTTATAAATATTAAAATATAATTAAAAAACAATACATCCCATTAAAATTACATAAACGTAAACAAATCGATGCCAATGTAATATTTCCCAAAATATTGCCTTGAAAATAGTTCACAAAAAATTTCTAAAGAATAGTTATATAAATTGAAATTTTTGCAACTAAAAAGGCATGTAAATCTAAAAGTAAGCATATCGAAATGTTTCTCAAAATTATTTTATCTTCAGAAAAAATGAAAATACTTCATACATACCTGATTCATTTTTTTTTACAAAAGCTATAAGCAATTAATGCAGGTAAGAAGAGAGTAAGTGAGAAAATAATAAAAATATTTAATAAATTTCAAAAATTTAATGCATTTCATTACAAAAATATTAACTACACATAGTAACGGCGAAAAAGAAAAAATAATTACAGGAGACAAAAAAAATATGAAAAACAAAATTATGCACACAAACATTTAAAAGAGCAACCTGAAATTACCTGGAGTCCAGGAGCATGCGCAGTATGAAACCAAAACCAGAACTGAATCAGAAGAGCAGAAAAGGTTGGACTAAAATAAACACATTTCAGAAAGTATATACTAAAAGCTTTAGACAGTTCGTGCTTAAAATCAAAAACAGAATTCTCGGTAATGAAACAAGCGTCCTATTCAAACAAAATGCAATGCGTTTTGTAATAGAAAAAGAATTTTCGGAAGGATTGTGTGTCGCCCTAGTATTTTCGCGAAGTGCTTCGGATGCAGGATAGAAGGAGGCAAAAATCGAAGCTTGCGTCGGCCGGGAGTCGAACCCGGGTCAACTGCTTGGAAGGCAGCTATGCTAACCGTTATACCACCGACGCTTCGGGAGAAACGAAACAAGCGTCCTATTCAAACAAAATGCAATGCGTTTTGTAATAGAAGGAAAAAAGAATTTTCGGAAGGATTGTGTGTCGCCCTAGTATTTTCGCGAAGTGCTTCGGATGCAGGATAGAAGGAGGCAAAAATCGAAGCTTGCGTCGGCCGGGAGTCGAACCCGGGTTAAAACTGCTTGGAAGGCAGCTATGCTAACCGTTATACCACCGACGCTTCGGGAGAAACGAAACAAGCGTCCTATTCAAACAAAATGCAATGCGTTTTGTAATAGAAAAAGAATTTTCGGAAGGATTGTGTGTCGCCCTAGTATTTTCGCGAAGTGCTTCGGATGCAGGATAGAAGGAGGCAAAAATCGAAGCTTGCGTCGGCCGGGAGTCGAACCCGGGTCAACTGCTTGGAAGGCAGCTATGCTAACCGTTATACCACCGACGCTTCGGGAGAAACGAAACAAGCGTCCTATTCAAACAAAATGCAATGCGTTTTGTAATAGAAAAAGAATTTTCGGAAGGATTGTGTGTCGCCCTAGTATTTTCGCGAAGTGCTTCGGATGCAGGATAGAAGGAGGCAAAAATCGAAGCTTGCGTCGGCCGGGAGTCGAACCCGGGTCAACTGCTTGAAGGCAGCTATGCTAACCGTTATACCACCGACGCTTCGGGAGAAACGAAACAAGCGTCCTATTCAAACAAAATGCAATGCGTTTTGTAATAGAAAAAGAATTTTCGGAAGGATTGTGTGTCGCCCTAGTATTTTCGCGAAGTGCTTCGGATGCAGGATAGAAGGAGGCAAAAATCGAAGCTTGCGTCGGCCGGGAGTCGAACCCGGGTCAACTGCTTGAAGGCAGCTATGCTAACCGTTATACCACCGACGCTTCGGGAGAAACGAAACAAGCGTCCTATTCAAACAAAATGCAATGCGTTTTGTAATAGAAAAAGAATTTTCGGAAGGATTGTGTGTCGCCCTAGTATTTTCGCGAAGTGCTTCGGATGCAGGAGGCAAAAATCGAAGCTTGCGTCGGCCGGGAGTCGAACCCGGGTCAACTGCTTGGAAGGCAGCTATGCTAACCGTTATACCACCGACGCTTCGGGAGAAACGAAACAAGCGTCCTATTCAAACAAAATGCAATGCGTTTTGTAATAGAAAAAAAAAGAATTTTCGGAAGGATTGTGTGTCGCCCTAGTATTTTCGCGAAGTGCTTCGGATGCAGGAGGCAAAAATCGAAGCTTGCGTCGGCCGGGAGTCGAACCCGGGTCAACTGCTTGGAAGGCAGCTATGCTAACCGTTATACCACCGACGCTTCGGGAGAAACGAAACAAGCGTCCTATTCAAACAAAATGCAATGCGTTTTGTAATAGAAAAAGAATTTTCGGAAGGATTGTGTGTCGCCCTAGTATTTTCGCGAAGTGCTTCGGATGCAGGATAGAAGGAGGCAAAAATCGAAGCTTGCGTCGGCCGGGAGTCGAACCCGGGTCAACTGCTTGAAGGCAGCTATGCTAACCGTTATACCACCGACGCTTCGGGAGAAACGAAACAAGCGTCCTATTCAAACAAAATGCAATGCGTTTTGTAATAGAAAAAGAATTTTCGGAAGGATTGTGTGTCGCCCTAGTATTTTCGCGAAGTGCTTCGGATGCAGGATAGAAGGAGGCAAAAATCGAAGCTTGCGTCGGCCGGGAGTCGAACCCGGGTCAACTGCTTGGAAGGCAGCTATGCTAACCGTTATACCACCGACGCTTCGGGAGAAACGAAACAAGCGTCCTATTCAAACAAAATGCAATGCGTTTTGTAATAGAAAAAGAATTTTCGGAAGGATTGTGTGTCGCCCTAGTATTTTCGCGAAGTGCTTCGGATGCAGGATAGAAGGAGGCAAAAATCGAAGCTTGCGTCGGCCGGGAGTCGAACCCGGGTCAACTGCTTGGAAGGCAGCTATGCTAACCGTTATACCACCGACGCTTCGGGAGAAACGAAACAAGCGTCCTATTCAAACAAAATGCAATGCGTTTTGTAATAGAAAAAGAATTTTCGGAAGGATTGTGTGTCGCCCTAGTATTTTCGCGAAGTGCTTCGGATGCAGGATAGAAGGAGGCAAAAATCGAAGCTTGCGTCGGCCGGGAGTCGAACCCGGGTCAACTGCTTGGAAGGCAGCTATGCTAACCGTTATACCACCGACGCTTCGGGAGAAACGAAACAAGCGTCCTATTCAAACAAAATGCAATGCGTTTTGTAATAGAAAAAGAATTTTCGGAAGGATTGTGTGTCGCCCTAGTATTTTCGCGAAGTGCTTCGGATGCAGGATAGAAGGAGGCAAAAATCGAAGCTTGCGTCGGCCGGGAGTCGAACCCGGGTCAACTGCTTGGAAGGCAGCTATGCTAACCGTTATACCACCGACGCTTCGGGAGAAACGAAACAAGCGTCCTATTCAAACAAAATGCAATGCGTTTTGTAATAGAAAAAGAATTTTCGGAAGGATTGTGTGTCGCCCTAGTATTTTCGCGAAGTGCTTCGGATGCAGGATAGAAGGAGGCAAAAATCGAAGCTTGCGTCGGCCGGGAGTCGAACCCGGGTCAACTGCTTGGAAGGCAGCTATGCTAACCGTTATACCACCGACGCTTCGGGAGAAACGAAACAAGCGTCCTATTCAAACAAAATGCAATGCGTTTTGTAATAGAAAAAGAATTTTCGGAAGGATTGTGTGTCGCCCTAGTATTTTCGCGAAGTGCTTCGGATGCAGGATAGAAGGAGGCAAAAATCGAAGCTTGCGTCGGCCGGGAGTCGAACCCGGGTCAACTGCTTGGAAGGCAGCTATGCTAACCGTTATACCACCGACGCTTCGGGAGAAACGAAACAAGCGTCCTATTCAAACAAAATGCAATGCGTTTTGTAATAGAAAAAGAATTTTCGGAAGGATTGTGTGTCGCCCTAGTATTTTCGCGAAGTGCTTCGGATGCAGGATAGAAGGAGGCAAAAATCGAAGCTTGCGTCGGCCGGGAGTCGAACCCGGGTCAACTGCTTGGAAGGCAGCTATGCTAACCGTTATACCACCGACGCTTCGGGAGAAACGAAACAAGCGTCCTATTCAAACAAAATGCAATGCGTTTTGTAATAGAAAAAGAATTTTCGGAAGGATTGTGTGTCGCCCTAGTATTTTCGCGAAGTGCTTCGGATGCAGGATAGAAGGAGGCAAAAATCGAAGCTTGCGTCGGCCGGGAGTCGAACCCGGGTCAACTGCTTGGAAGGCAGCTATGCTAACCGTTATACCACCGACGCTTCGGGAGAAACGAAACAAGCGTCCTATTCAAACAAAATGCAATGCGTTTTGTAATAGAAAAAGAATTTTCGGAAGGATTGTGTGTCGCCCTAGTATTTTCGCGAAGTGCTTCGGATGCAGGATAGAAGGAGGCAAAAATCGAAGCTTGCGTCGGCCGGGAGTCGAACCCGGGTCAACTGCTTGGAAGGCAGCTATGCTAACCGTTATACCACCGACGCTTCGGGAGAAACGAAACAAGCGTCCTATTCAAACAAAATGCAATGCGTTTTGTAATAGAAAAAGAATTTTCGGAAGGATTGTGTGTCGCCCTAGTATTTTCGCGAAGTGCTTCGGATGCAGGATAGAAGGAGGCAAAAATCGAAGCTTGCGTCGGCCGGGAGTCGAACCCGGGTCAACTGCTTGGAAGGCAGCTATGCTAACCGTTATACCACCGACGCTTCGGGAGAAACGAAACAAGCGTCCTATTCAAACAAAATGCAATGCGTTTTGTAATAGAAAAAGAATTTTCGGAAGGATTGTGTGTCGCCCTAGTATTTTCGCGAAGTGCTTCGGATGCAGGATAGAAGGAGGCAAAAATCGAAGCTTGCGTCGGCCGGGAGTCGAACCCGGGTCAACTGCTTGGAAGGCAGCTATGCTAACCGTTATACCACCGACGCTTCGGGAGAAACGAAACAAGCGTCCTATTCAAACAAAATGCAATGCGTTTTGTAATAGAAAAAGAATTTTCGGAAGGATTGTGTGTCGCCCTAGTATTTTCGCGAAGTGCTTCGGATGCAGGATAGAAGGAGGCAAAAATCGAAGCTTGCGTCGGCCGGGAGTCGAACCCGGGTCAACTGCTTGGAAGGCAGCTATGCTAACCGTTATACCACCGACGCTTCGGGAGAAACGAAACAAGCGTCCTATTCAAACAAAATGCAATGCGTTTTGTAATAGAAAAAGAATTTTCGGAAGGATTGTGTGTCGCCCTAGTATTTTCGCGAAGTGCTTCGGATGCAGGATAGAAGGAGGCAAAAATCGAAGCTTGCGTCGGCCGGGAGTCGAACCCGGGTCAACTGCTTGGAAGGCAGCTATGCTAACCGTTATACCACCGACGCTTCGGGAGAAACGAAACAAGCGTCCTATTCAAACAAAATGCAATGCGTTTTGTAATAGAAAAAGAATTTTCGGAAGGATTGTGTGTCGCCCTAGTATTTTCGCGAAGTGCTTCGGATGCAGGATAGAAGGAGGCAAAAATCGAAGCTTGCGTCGGCCGGGAGTCGAACCCGGGTCAACTGCTTGGAAGGCAGCTATGCTAACCGTTATACCACCGACGCTTCGGGAGAAACGAAACAAGCGTCCTATTCAAACAAAATGCAATGCGTTTTGTAATAGAAAAAGAATTTTCGGAAGGATTGTGTGTCGCCCTAGTATTTTCGCGAAGTGCTTCGGATGCAGGATAGAAGGAGGCAAAAATCGAAGCTTGCGTCGGCCGGGAGTCGAACCCGGGTCAACTGCTTGAAGGCAGCTATGCTAACCGTTATACCACCGACGCTTCGGGAGAAACGAAACAAGCGTCCTATTCAAACAAAATGCAATGCGTTTTGTAATAGAAAAAGAATTTTCGGAAGGATTGTGTGTCGCCCTAGTATTTTCGCGAAGTGCTTCGGATGCAGGATAGAAGGAGGCAAAAATCGAAGCTTGCGTCGGCCGGGAGTCGAACCCGGGTCAACTGCTTGAAGGCAGCTATGCTAACCGTTATACCACCGACGCTTCGGGAGAAACGAAACAAGCGTCCTATTCAAACAAAATGCAATGCGTTTTGTAATAGAAAAAGAATTTTCGGAAGGATTGTGTGTCGCCCTAGTATTTTCGCGAAGTGCTTCGGATGCAGGATAGAAGGAGGCAAAAATCGAAGCTTGCGTCGGCCGGGAGTCGAACCCGGGTCAACTGCTTGGAAGGCAGCTATGCTAACCGTTATACCACCGACGCTTCGGGAGAAACGAAACAAGCGTCCTATTCAAACAAAATGCAATGCGTTTTGTAATAGAAAAAGAATTTTCGGAAGGATTGTGTGTCGCCCTAGTATTTTCGCGAAGTGCTTCGGATGCAGGATAGAAGGAGGCAAAAATCGAAGCTTGCGTCGGCCGGGAGTCGAACCCGGGTCAACTGCTTGGAAGGCAGCTATGCTAACCGTTATACCACCGACGCTTCGGGAGAAACGAAACAAGCGTCCTATTCAAACAAAATGCAATGCGTTTTGTAATAGAAAAAGAATTTTCGGAAGGATTGTGTGTCGCCCTAGTATTTTCGCGAAGTGCTTCGGATGCAGGATAGAAGGAGGCAAAAATCGAAGCTTGCGTCGGCCGGGAGTCGAACCCGGGTCAACTGCTTGGAAGGCAGCTATGCTAACCGTTATACCACCGACGCTTCGGGAGAAACGAAACAAGCGTCCTATTCAAACAAAATGCAATGCGTTTTGTAATAGAAAAAGAATTTTCGGAAGGATTGTGTGTCGCCCTAGTATTTTCGCGAAGTGCTTCGGATGCAGGATAGAAGGAGGCAAAAATCGAAGCTTGCGTCGGCCGGGAGTCGAACCCGGGTCAACTGCTTGGAAGGCAGCTATGCTAACCGTTATACCACCGACGCTTCGGGAGAAACGAAACAAGCGTCCTATTCAAACAAAATGCAATGCGTTTTGTAATAGAAAAAGAATTTTCGGAAGGATTGTGTGTCGCCCTAGTATTTTCGCGAAGTGCTTCGGATGCAGGATAGAAGGAGGCAAAAATCGAAGCTTGCGTCGGCCGGGAGTCGAACCCGGGTCAACTGCTTGAAGGCAGCTATGCTAACCGTTATACCACCGACGCTTCGGGAGAAACGAAACAAGCGTCCTATTCAAACAAAATGCAATGCGTTTTGTAATAGAAAAAGAATTTTCGGAAGGATTGTGTGTCGCCCTAGTATTTTCGCGAAGTGCTTCGGATGCAGGATAGAAGGAGGCAAAAATCGAAGCTTGCGTCGGCCGGGAGTCGAACCCGGGTCAACTGCTTGGAAGGCAGCTATGCTAACCGTTATACCACCGACGCTTCGGGAGAAACGAAACAAGCGTCCTATTCAAACAAAATGCAATGCGTTTTGTAATAGAAAAAGAATTTTCGGAAGGATTGTGTGTCGCCCTAGTATTTTCGCGAAGTGCTTCGGATGCAGGATAGAAGGAGGCAAAAATCGAAGCTTGCGTCGGCCGGGAGTCGAACCCGGGTCAACTGCTTGAAGGCAGCTATGCTAACCGTTATACCACCGACGCTTCGGGAGAAACGAAACAAGCGTCCTATTCAAACAAAATGCAATGCGTTTTGTAATAGAAAAAGAATTTTCGGAAGGATTGTGTGTGCCCTAGTATTTTCGCGAAGTGCTTCGGATGCAGGATAGAAGGAGGCAAAAATCGAAGCTTGCGTCGGCCGGGAGTCGAACCCGGGTCAACTGCTTGGAAGGCAGCTATGCTAACCGTTATACCACCGACGCTTCGGGAGAAACGAAACAAGCGTCCTATTCAAACAAAATGCAATGCGTTTTGTAATAGAAAAAGAATTTTCGGAAGGATTGTGTGTCGCCCTAGTATTTTCGCGAAGTGCTTCGGATGCAGGATAGAAGGAGGCAAAAATCGAAGCTTGCGTCGGCCGGGAGTCGAACCCGGGTCAACTGCTTGAAGGCAGCTATGCTAACCGTTATACCACCGACGCTTCGGGAGAAACGAAACAAGCGTCCTATTCAAACAAAATGCAATGCGTTTTGTAATAGAAAAAGAATTTTCGGAAGGATTGTGTGTCGCCCTAGTATTTTCGCGAAGTGCTTCGGATGCAGGATAGAAGGAGGCAAAAATCGAAGCTTGCGTCGGCCGGGAGTCGAACCCGGGTCAACTGCTTGGAAGGCAGCTATGCTAACCGTTATACCACCGACGCTTCGGGAGAAACGAAACAAGCGTCCTATTCAAACAAAATGCAATGCGTTTTGTAATAGAAAAAGAATTTTCGGAAGGATTGTGTGTCGCCCTAGTATTTTCGCGAAGTGCTTCGGATGCAGGATAGAAGGAGGCAAAAATCGAAGCTTGCGTCGGCCGGGAGTCGAACCCGGGTCAACTGCTTGGAAGGCAGCTATGCTAACCGTTATACCACCGACGCTTCGGGAGAAACGAAACAAGCGTCCTATTCAAACAAAATGCAATGCGTTTTGTAATAGAAAAAGAATTTTCGGAAGGATTGTGTGTCGCCCTAGTATTTTCGCGAAGTGCTTCGGATGCAGGATAGAAGGAGGCAAAAATCGAAGCTTGCGTCGGCCGGGAGTCGAACCCGGGTCAACTGCTTGAAGGCAGCTATGCTAACCGTTATACCACCGACGCTTCGGGAGAAACGAAACAAGCGTCCTATTCAAACAAAATGCAATGCGTTTTGTAATAGAAAAAGAATTTTCGGAAGGATTGTGTGTCGCCCTAGTATTTTCGCGAAGTGCTTCGGATGCAGGATAGAAGGAGGCAAAAATCGAAGCTTGCGTCGGCCGGGAGTCGAACCCGGGTCAACTGCTTGGAAGGCAGCTATGCTAACCGTTATACCACCGACGCTTCGGGAGAAACGAAACAAGCGTCCTATTCAAACAAAATGCAATGCGTTTTGTAATAGAAAAAGAATTTTCGGAAGGATTGTGTGTCGCCCTAGTATTTTCGCGAAGTGCTTCGGATGCAGGATAGAAGGAGGCAAAAATCGAAGCTTGCGTCGGCCGGGAGTCGAACCCGGGTCAACTGCTTGGAAGGCAGCTATGCTAACCGTTATACCACCGACGCTTCGGGAGAAACGAAACAAGCGTCCTATTCAAACAAAATGCAATGCGTTTTGTAATAGAAAAAGAATTTTCGGAAGGATTGTGTGTCGCCCTAGTATTTTCGCGAAGTGCTTCGGATGCAGGATAGAAGGAGGCAAAAATCGAAGCTTGCGTCGGCCGGGAGTCGAACCCGGGTCAACTGCTTGGAAGGCAGCTATGCTAACCGTTATACCACCGACGCTTCGGGAGAAACGAAACAAGCGTCCTATTCAAACAAAATGCAATGCGTTTTGTAATAGAAAAAGAATTTTCGGAAGGATTGTGTGTCGCCCTAGTATTTTCGCGAAGTGCTTCGGATGCAGGATAGAAGGAGGCAAAAATCGAAGCTTGCGTCGGCCGGGAGTCGAACCCGGGTCAACTGCTTGGAAGGCAGCTATGCTAACCGTTATACCACCGACGCTTCGGGAGAAACGAAACAAGCGTCCTATTCAAACAAAATGCAATGCGTTTTGTAATAGAAAAAGAATTTTCGGAAGGATTGTGTGTCGCCCTAGTATTTTCGCGAAGTGCTTCGGATGCAGGATAGAAGGAGGCAAAAATCGAAGCTTGCGTCGGCCGGGAGTCGAACCCGGGTCAACTGCTTGGAAGGCAGCTATGCTAACCGTTATACCACCGACGCTTCGGGAGAAACGAAACAAGCGTCCTATTCAAACAAAATGCAATGCGTTTTGTAATAGAAAAAGAATTTTCGGAAGGATTGTGTGTCGCCCTAGTATTTTCGCGAAGTGCTTCGGATGCAGGATAGAAGGAGGCAAAAATCGAAGCTTGCGTCGGCCGGGAGTCGAACCCGGGTCAACTGCTTGGAAGGCAGCTATGCTAACCGTTATACCACCGACGCTTCGGGAGAAACGAAACAAGCGTCCTATTCAAACAAAATGCAATGCGTTTTGTAATAGAAAAAGAATTTTCGGAAGGATTGTGTGTCGCCCTAGTATTTTCGCGAAGTGCTTCGGATGCAGGATAGAAGGAGGCAAAAATCGAAGCTTGCGTCGGCCGGGAGTCGAACCCGGGTCAACTGCTTGGAAGGCAGCTATGCTAACCGTTATACCACCGACGCTTCGGGAGAAACGAAACAAGCGTCCTATTCAAACAAAATGCAATGCGTTTTGTAATAGAAAAAGAATTTTCGGAAGGATTGTGTGTCGCCCTAGTATTTTCGCGAAGTGCTTCGGATGCAGGATAGAAGGAGGCAAAAATCGAAGCTTGCGTCGGCCGGGAGTCGAACCCGGGTCAACTGCTTGGAAGGCAGCTATGCTAACCGTTATACCACCGACGCTTCGGGAGAAACGAAACAAGCGTCCTATTCAAACAAAATGCAATGCGTTTTGTAATAGAAAAAGAATTTTCGGAAGGATTGTGTGTCGCCCTAGTATTTTCGCGAAGTGCTTCGGATGCAGGATAGAAGGAGGCAAAAATCGAAGCTTGCGTCGGCCGGGAGTCGAACCCGGGTCAACTGCTTGGAAGGCAGCTATGCTAACCGTTATACCACCGACGCTTCGGGAGAAACGAAACAAGCGTCCTATTCAAACAAAATGCAATGCGTTTTGTAATAGAAAAAGAATTTTCGGAAGGATTGTGTGTCGCCCTAGTATTTTCGCGAAGTGCTTCGGATGCAGGATAGAAGGAGGCAAAAATCGAAGCTTGCGTCGGCCGGGAGTCGAACCCGGGTCAACTGCTTGGAAGGCAGCTATGCTAACCGTTATACCACCGACGCTTCGGGAGAAACGAAACAAGCGTCCTATTCAAACAAAATGCAATGCGTTTTGTAATAGAAAAAGAATTTTCGGAAGGATTGTGTGTCGCCCTAGTATTTTCGCGAAGTGCTTCGGATGCAGGATAGAAGGAGGCAAAAATCGAAGCTTGCGTCGGCCGGGAGTCGAACCCGGGTCAACTGCTTGGAAGGCAGCTATGCTAACCGTTATACCACCGACGCTTCGGGAGAAACGAAACAAGCGTCCTATTCAAACAAAATGCAATGCGTTTTGTAATAGAAAAAGAATTTTCGGAAGGATTGTGTGTGTCGCCCTAGTATTTTCGCGAAGTGCTTCGGATGCAGGATAGAAGGAGGCAAAAATCGAAGCTTGCGTCGGCCGGGAGTCGAACCCGGGTCAACTGCTTGGAAGGCAGCTATGCTAACCGTTATACCACCGACGCTTCGGGAGAAACGAAACAAGCGTCCTATTCAAACAAAATGCAATGCGTTTTGTAATAGAAAAAGAATTTTCGGAAGGATTGTGTGTCGCCCTAGTATTTTCGCGAAGTGCTTCGGATGCAGGATAGAAGGAGGCAAAAATCGAAGCTTGCGTCGGCCGGGAGTCGAACCCGGGTCAACTGCTTGGAAGGCAGCTATGCTAACCGTTATACCACCGACGCTTCGGGAGAAACGAAACAAGCGTCCTATTCAAACAAAATGCAATGCGTTTTGTAATAGAAAAAGAATTTTCGGAAGGATTGTGTGTCGCCCTAGTATTTTCGCGAAGTGCTTCGGATGCAGGATAGAAGGAGGCAAAAATCGAAGCTTGCGTCGGCCGGGAGTCGAACCCGGGTCAACTGCTTGGAAGGCAGCTATGCTAACCGTTATACCACCGACGCTTCGGGAGAAACGAAACAAGCGTCCTATTCAAACAAAATGCAATGCGTTTTGTAATAGAAAAAGAATTTTCGGAAGGATTGTGTGTCGCCCTAGTATTTTCGCGAAGTGCTTCGGATGCAGGATAGAAGGAGGCAAAAATCGAAGCTTGCGTCGGCCGGGAGTCGAACCCGGGTCAACTGCTTGGAAGGCAGCTATGCTAACCGTTATACCACCGACGCTTCGGGAGAAACGAAACAAGCGTCCTATTCAAACAAAATGCAATGCGTTTTGTAATAGAAAAAGAATTTTCGGAAGGATTGTGTGTCGCCCTAGTATTTTCGCGAAGTGCTTCGGATGCAGGATAGAAGGAGGCAAAAATCGAAGCTTGCGTCGGCCGGGAGTCGAACCCGGGTCAACTGCTTGAAGGCAGCTATGCTAACCGTTATACCCACCGACGCTTCGGGAGAAACGAAACAAGCGTCCTATTCAAACAAAATGCAATGCGTTTTGTAATAGAAAAAGAATTTTCGGAAGGATTGTGTGTCGCCCTAGTATTTTCGCGAAGTGCTTCGGATGCAGGATAGAAGGAGGCAAAAATCGAAGCTTGCGTCGGCCGGGAGTCGAACCCGGGTCAACTGCTTGGAAGGCAGCTATGCTAACCGTTATACCACCGACGCTTCGGGAGAAACGAAACAAGCGTCCTATTCAAACAAAATGCAATGCGTTTTGTAATAGAAAAAGAATTTTCGGAAGGATTGTGTGTCGCCCTAGTATTTTCGCGAAGTGCTTCGGATGCAGGATAGAAGGAGGCAAAAATCGAAGCTTGCGTCGGCCGGGAGTCGAACCCGGGTCAACTGCTTGGAAGGCAGCTATGCTAACCGTTATACCACCGACGCTTCGGGAGAAACGAAACAAGCGTCCTATTCAAACAAAATGCAATGCGTTTTGTAATAGAAAAAGAATTTTCGGAAGGATTGTGTGTCGCCCTAGTATTTTCGCGAAGTGCTTCGGATGCAGGATAGAAGGAGGCAAAAATCGAAGCTTGCGTCGGCCGGGAGTCGAACCCGGGTCAACTGCTTGGAAGGCAGCTATGCTAACCGTTATACCACCGACGCTTCGGGAGAAACGAAACAAGCGTCCTATTCAAACAAAATGCAATGCGTTTTGTAATAGAAAAGAATTTTCGGAAGGATTGTGTGTCGCCCTAGTATTTTCGCGAAGTGCTTCGGATGCAGGATAGAAGGAGGCAAAAATCGAAGCTTGCGTCGGCCGGGAGTCGAACCCGGGTCAACTGCTTGGAAGGCAGCTATGCTAACCGTTATACCACCGACGCTTCGGGAGAAACGAAACAAGCGTCCTATTCAAACAAAATGCAATGCGTTTTGTAATAGAAAAAGAATTTTCGGAAGGATTGTGTGTCGCCCTAGTATTTTCGCGAAGTGCTTCGGATGCAGGATAGAAGGAGGCAAAAATCGAAGCTTGCGTCGGCCGGGAGTCGAACCCGGGTCAACTGCTTGGAAGGCAGCTATGCTAACCGTTATACCACCGACGCTTCGGGAGAAACGAAACAAGCGTCCTATTCAAACAAAATGCAATGCGTTTTGTAATAGAAAAAGAATTTTCGGAAGGATTGTGTGTCGCCCTAGTATTTTCGCGAAGTGCTTCGGATGCAGGATAGAAGGAGGCAAAAATCGAAGCTTGCGTCGGCCGGGAGTCGAACCCGGGTCAACTGCTTGGAAGGCAGCTATGCTAACCGTTATACCACCGACGCTTCGGGAGAAACGAAACAAGCGTCCTATTCAAACAAAATGCAATGCGTTTTGTAATAGAAAAAGAATTTTCGGAAGGATTGTGTGTCGCCCTAGTATTTTCGCGAAGTGCTTCGGATGCAGGATAGAAGGAGGCAAAAATCGAAGCTTGCGTCGGCCGGGAGTCGAACCCGGGTCAACTGCTTGGAAGGCAGCTATGCTAACCGTTATACCACCGACGCTTCGGGAGAAACGAAACAAGCGTCCTATTCAAACAAAATGCAATGCGTTTTGTAATAGAAAAAGAATTTTCGGAAGGATTGTGTGTCGCCCTAGTATTTTCGCGAAGTGCTTCGGATGCAGGATAGAAGGAGGCAAAAATCGAAGCTTGCGTCGGCCGGGAGTCGAACCCGGGTCAACTGCTTGGAAGGCAGCTATGCTAACCGTTATACCACCGACGCTTCGGGAGAAACGAAACAAGCGTCCTATTCAAACAAAATGCAATGCGTTTTGTAATAGAAAAAGAATTTTCGGAAGGATTGTGTGTCGCCCTAGTATTTTCGCGAAGTGCTTCGGATGCAGGATAGAAGGAGGCAAAAATCGAAGCTTGCGTCGGCCGGGAGTCGAACCCGGGTCAACTGCTTGGAAGGCAGCTATGCTAACCGTTATACCACCGACGCTTCGGGAGAAACGAAACAAGCGTCCTATTCAAACAAAATGCAATGCGTTTTGTAATAGAAAAAGAATTTTCGGAAGGATTGTGTGTCGCCCTAGTATTTTCGCGAAGTGCTTCGGATGCAGGATAGAAGGAGGCAAAAATCGAAGCTTGCGTCGGCCGGGAGTCGAACCCGGGTCAACTGCTTGGAAGGCAGCTATGCTAACCGTTATACCACCGACGCTTCGGGAGAAACGAAACAAGCGTCCTATTCAAACAAAATGCAATGCGTTTTGTAATAGAAAAAGAATTTTCGGAAGGATTGTGTGTCGCCCTAGTATTTTCGCGAAGTGCTTCGGATGCAGGATAGAAGGAGGCAAAAATCGAAGCTTGCGTCGGCCGGGAGTCGAACCCGGGTCAACTGCTTGGAAGGCAGCTATGCTAACCGTTATACCACCGACGCTTCGGGAGAAACGAAACAAGCGTCCTATTCAAACAAAATGCAATGCGTTTTGTAATAGAAAAAGAATTTTCGGAAGGATTGTGTGTCGCCCTAGTATTTTCGCGAAGTGCTTCGGATGCAGGATAGAAGGAGGCAAAAATCGAAGCTTGCGTCGGCCGGGAGTCGAACCCGGGTCAACTGCTTGGAAGGCAGCTATGCTAACCGTTATACCACCGACGCTTCGGGAGAAACGAAACAAGCGTCCTATTCAAACAAAATGCAATGCGTTTTGTAATAGAAAAAGAATTTTCGGAAGGATTGTGTGTCGCCCTAGTATTTTCGCGAAGTGCTTCGGATGCAGGATAGAAGGAGGCAAAAATCGAAGCTTGCGTCGGCCGGGAGTCGAACCCGGGTCAACTGCTTGGAAGGCAGCTATGCTAACCGTTATACCACCGACGCTTCGGGAGAAACGAAACAAGCGTCCTATTCAAACAAAATGCAATGCGTTTTGTAATAGAAAAAGAATTTTCGGAAGGATTGTGTGTCGCCCTAGTATTTTCGCGAAGTGCTTCGGATGCAGGATAGAAGGAGGCAAAAATCGAAGCTTGCGTCGGCCGGGAGTCGAACCCGGGTCAACTGCTTGGAAGGCAGCTATGCTAACCGTTATACCACCGACGCTTCGGGAGAAACGAAACAAGCGTCCTATTCAAACAAAATGCAATGCGTTTTGTAATACCGAAGAAACGAAAATTTTCAAACAAAATGCAATGCGTTTTGGAAAAAGAATTTTTGATTGTGTGTCGCCCTAGTATTTTCGCGAAGTGCTTCGGATGCAGGATAGAAGGAGGCAAAAATCGAAGCTTGCGTCGGCCGGGAGTCGAACCCGGGTCAACTGCTTGGAAGGCAGCTATGCTAACCGTTATACCACCGACGCTTCGGGAGAAACGAAACAAGCGTCCTATTCAAACAAAATGCAATGCGTTTTGTAATAGAAAAAGAATTTTCGGAAGGATTGTGTGTCGCCCTAGTATTTTCGCGAAGTGCTTCGGATGCAGGATAGAAGGAGGCAAAAATCGAAGCTTGCGTCGGCCGGGAGTCGAACCCGGGTCAACTGCTTGGAAGGCAGCTATGCTAACCGTTATACCACCGACGCTTCGGGAGAAACGAAACAAGCGTCCTATTCAAACAAAATGCAATGCGTTTTGTAATAGAAAAAGAATTTTCGGAAGGATTGTGTGTCGCCCTAGTATTTTCGCGAAGTGCTTCGGATGCAGGATAGAAGGAGGCAAAAATCGAAGCTTGCGTCGGCCGGGAGTCGAACCCGGGTCAACTGCTTGGAAGGCAGCTATGCTAACCGTTATACCACCGACGCTTCGGGAGAAACGAAACAAGCGTCCTATTCAAACAAAATGCAATGCGTTTTGTAATAGAAAAAGAATTTTCGGAAGGATTGTGTGTCGCCCTAGTATTTTCGCGAAGTGCTTCGGATGCAGGATAGAAGGAGGCAAAAATCGAAGCTTGCGTCGGCCGGGAGTCGAACCCGGGTCAACTGCTTGAAGGCAGCTATGCTAACCGTTATACCACCGACGCTTCGGGAGAAACGAAACAAGCGTCCTATTCAAACAAAATGCAATGCGTTTTGTAATAGAAAAAGAATTTTCGGAAGGATTGTGTGTCGCCCTAGTATTTTCGCGAAGTGCTTCGGATGCAGGATAGAAGGAGGCAAAAATCGAAGCTTGCGTCGGCCGGGAGTCGAACCCGGGTCAACTGCTTGGAAGGCAGCTATGCTAACCGTTATACCACCGACGCTTCGGGAGAAACGAAACAAGCGTCCTATTCAAACAAAATGCAATGCGTTTTGTAATAGAAAAAGAATTTTCGGAAGGATTGTGTGTCGCCCTAGTATTTTCGCGAAGTGCTTCGGATGCAGGATAGAAGGAGGCAAAAATCGAAGCTTGCGTCGGCCGGGAGTCGAACCCGGGTCAACTGCTTGGAAGGCAGCTATGCTAACCGTTATACCACCGACGCTTCGGGAGAAACGAAACAAGCGTCCTATTCAAACAAAATGCAATGCGTTTTGTAATAGAAAAAGAATTTTCGGAAGGATTGTGTGTCGCCCTAGTATTTTCGCGAAGTGCTTCGGATGCAGGATAGAAGGAGGCAAAAATCGAAGCTTGCGTCGGCCGGGAGTCGAACCCGGGTCAACTGCTTGGAAGGCAGCTATGCTAACCGTTATACCACCGACGCTTCGGGAGAAACGAAACAAGCGTCCTATTCAAACAAAATGCAATGCGTTTTGTAATAGTAAAAAAGAATTTTCGGAAGGATTGTGTGTCGCCCTAGTATTTTCGCGAAGTGCTTCGGATGCAGGATAGAAGGAGGCAAAAATCGAAGCTTGCGTCGGCCGGGAGTCGAACCCGGGTCAACTGCTTGGAAGGCAGCTATGCTAACCGTTATACCACCGACGCTTCGGGAGAAACGAAACAAGCGTCCTATTCAAACAAAATGCAATGCGTTTTGTAATAGAAAAAGAATTTTCGGAAGGATTGTGTGTCGCCCTAGTATTTTCGCGAAGTGCTTCGGATGCAGGATAGAAGGAGGCAAAAATCGAAGCTTGCGTCGGCCGGGAGTCGAACCCGGGTCAACTGCTTGGAAGGCAGCTATGCTAACCGTTATACCACCGACGCTTCGGGAGAAACGAAACAAGCGTCCTATTCAAACAAAATGCAATGCGTTTTGTAATAGAAAAAGAATTTTCGGAAGGATTGTGTGTCGCCCTAGTATTTTCGCGAAGTGCTTCGGATGCAGGATAGAAGGAGGCAAAAATCGAAGCTTGCGTCGGCCGGGAGTCGAACCCGGGTCAACTGCTTGGAAGGCAGCTATGCTAACCGTTATACCACCGACGCTTCGGGAGAAACGAAACAAGCGTCCTATTCAAACAAAATGCAATGCGTTTTGTAATAGAAAAAGAATTTTCGGAAGGATTGTGTGTCGCCCTAGTATTTTCGCGAAGTGCTTCGGATGCAGGATAGAAGGAGGCAAAAATCGAAGCTTGCGTCGGCCGGGAGTCGAACCCGGGTCAACTGCTTGGAAGGCAGCTATGCTAACCGTTATACCACCGACGCTTCGGGAGAAACGAAACAAGCGTCCTATTCAAACAAAATGCAATGCGTTTTGTAATAGAAAAAGAATTTTCGGAAGGATTGTGTGTCGCCCTAGTATTTTCGCGAAGTGCTTCGGATGCAGGATAGAAGGAGGCAAAAATCGAAGCTTGCGTCGGCCGGGAGTCGAACCCGGGTCAACTGCTTGAAGGCAGCTATGCTAACCGTTATACCACCGACGCTTCGGGAGAAACGAAACAAGCGTCCTATTCAAACAAAATGCAATGCGTTTTGTAATAGAAAAAGAATTTTCGGAAGGATTGTGTGTCGCCCTAGTATTTTCGCGAAGTGCTTCGGATGCAGGATAGAAGGAGGCAAAAATCGAAGCTTGCGTCGGCCGGGAGTCGAACCCGGGTCAACTGCTTGGAAGGCAGCTATGCTAACCGTTATACCACCGACGCTTCGGGAGAAACGAAACAAGCGTCCTATTCAAACAAAATGCAATGCGTTTTGTAATAGAAAAAGAATTTTCGGAAGGATTGTGTGTCGCCCTAGTATTTTCGCGAAGTGCTTCGGATGCAGGATAGAAGGAGGCAAAAATCGAAGCTTGCGTCGGCCGGGAGTCGAACCCGGGTCAACTGCTTGGAAGGCAGCTATGCTAACCGTTATACCACCGACGCTTCGGGAGAAACGAAACAAGCGTCCTATTCAAACAAAATGCAATGCGTTTTGTAATAGAAAAAGAATTTTCGGAAGGATTGTGTGTCGCCCTAGTATTTTCGCGAAGTGCTTCGGATGCAGGATAGAAGGAGGCAAAAATCGAAGCTTGCGTCGGCCGGGAGTCGAACCCGGGTCAACTGCTTGGAAGGCAGCTATGCTAACCGTTATACCACCGACGCTTCGGGAGAAACGAAACAAGCGTCCTATTCAAACAAAATGCAATGCGTTTTGTAATAGAAAAAGAATTTTCGGAAGGATTGTGTGTCGCCCTAGTATTTTCGCGAAGTGCTTCGGATGCAGGATAGAAGGAGGCAAAAATCGAAGCTTGCGTCGGCCGGGAGTCGAACCCGGGTCAACTGCTTGGAAGGCAGCTATGCTAACCGTTATACCACCGACGCTTCGGGAGAAACGAAACAAGCGTCCTATTCAAACAAAATGCAATGCGTTTTGTAATAGAAAAAGAATTTTCGGAAGGATTGTGTGTCGCCCTAGTATTTTCGCGAAGTGCTTCGGATGCAGGATAGAAGGAGGCAAAAATCGAAGCTTGCGTCGGCCGGGAGTCGAACCCGGGTCAACTGCTTGGAAGGCAGCTATGCTAACCGTTATACCACCGACGCTTCGGGAGAAACGAAACAAGCGTCCTATTCAAACAAAATGCAATGCGTTTTGTAATAGAAAAAGAATTTTCGGAAGGATTGTGTGTCGCCCTAGTATTTTCGCGAAGTGCTTCGGATGCAGGATAGAAGGAGGCAAAAATCGAAGCTTGCGTCGGCCGGGAGTCGAACCCGGGTCAACTGCTTGGAAGGCAGCTATGCTAACCGTTATACCACCGACGCTTCGGGAGAAACGAAACAAGCGTCCTATTCAAACAAAATGCAATGCGTTTTGTAATAGAAAAAGAATTTTCGGAAGGATTGTGTGTCGCCCTAGTATTTTCGCGAAGTGCTTCGGATGCAGGATAGAAGGAGGCAAAAATCGAAGCTTGCGTCGGCCGGGAGTCGAACCCGGGTCAACTGCTTGGAAGGCAGCTATGCTAACCGTTATACCACCGACGCTTCGGGAGAAACGAAACAAGCGTCCTATTCAAACAAAATGCAATGCGTTTTGTAATAGAAAAAGAATTTTCGGAAGGATTGTGTGTCGCCCTAGTATTTTCGCGAAGTGCTTCGGATGCAGGATAGAAGGAGGCAAAAATCGAAGCTTGCGTCGGCCGGGAGTCGAACCCGGGTCAACTGCTTGGAAGGCAGCTATGCTAACCGTTATACCACCGACGCTTCGGGAGAAACGAAACAAGCGTCCTATTCAAACAAAATGCAATGCGTTTTGTAATAGAAAAAGAATTTTCGGAAGGATTGTGTGTCGCCCTAGTATTTTCGCGAAGTGCTTCGGATGCAGGATAGAAGGAGGCAAAAATCGAAGCTTGCGTCGGCCGGGAGTCGAACCCGGGTCAACTGCTTGGAAGGCAGCTATGCTAACCGTTATACCACCGACGCTTCGGGAGAAACGAAACAAGCGTCCTATTCAAACAAAATGCAATGCGTTTTGTAATAGAAAAAGAATTTTCGGAAGGATTGTGTGTCGCCCTAGTATTTTCGCGAAGTGCTTCGGATGCAGGATAGAAGGAGGCAAAAATCGAAGCTTGCGTCGGCCGGGAGTCGAACCCGGGTCAACTGCTTGGAAGGCAGCTATGCTAACCGTTATACCACCGACGCTTCGGGAGAAACGAAACAAGCGTCCTATTCAAACAAAATGCAATGCGTTTTGTAATAGAAAAAGAATTTTCGGAAGGATTGTGTGTCGCCCTAGTATTTTCGCGAAGTGCTTCGGATGCAGGATAGAAGGAGGCAAAAATCGAAGCTTGCGTCGGCCGGGAGTCGAACCCGGGTCAACTGCTTGGAAGGCAGCTATGCTAACCGTTATACCACCGACGCTTCGGGAGAAACGAAACAAGCGTCCTATTCAAACAAAATGCAATGCGTTTTGTAATAGAAAAAGAATTTTCGGAAGGATTGTGTGTCGCCCTAGTATTTTCGCGAAGTGCTTCGGATGCAGGATAGAAGGAGGCAAAAATCGAAGCTTGCGTCGGCCGGGAGTCGAACCCGGGTCAACTGCTTGGAAGGCAGCTATGCTAACCGTTATACCACCGACGCTTCGGGAGAAACGAAACAAGCGTCCTATTCAAACAAAATGCAATGCGTTTTGTAATAGAAAAAGAATTTTCGGAAGGATTGTGTGTCGCCCTAGTATTTTCGCGAAGTGCTTCGGATGCAGGATAGAAGGAGGCAAAAATCGAAGCTTGCGTCGGCCGGGAGTCGAACCCGGGTCAACTGCTTGGAAGGCAGCTATGCTAACCGTTATACCACCGACGCTTCGGGAGAAACGAAACAAGCGTCCTATTCAAACAAAATGCAATGCGTTTTGTAATAGAAAAAGAATTTTCGGAAGGATTGTGTGTCGCCCTAGTATTTTCGCGAAGTGCTTCGGATGCAGGATAGAAGGAGGCAAAAATCGAAGCTTGCGTCGGCCGGGAGTCGAACCCGGGTCAACTGCTTGGAAGGCAGCTATGCTAACCGTTATACCACCGACGCTTCGGGAGAAACGAAACAAGCGTCCTATTCAAACAAAATGCAATGCGTTTTGTAATAGAAAAAGAATTTTCGGAAGGATTGTGTGTCGCCCTAGTATTTTCGCGAAGTGCTTCGGATGCAGGATAGAAGGAGGCAAAAATCGAAGCTTGCGTCGGCCGGGAGTCGAACCCGGGTCAACTGCTTGGAAGGCAGCTATGCTAACCGTTATACCACCGACGCTTCGGGAGAAACGAAACAAGCGTCCTATTCAAACAAAATGCAATGCGTTTTGTAATAGAAAAAGAATTTTCGGAAGGATTGTGTGTCGCCCTAGTATTTTCGCGAAGTGCTTCGGATGCAGGATAGAAGGAGGCAAAAATCGAAGCTTGCGTCGGCCGGGAGTCGAACCCGGGTCAACTGCTTGGAAGGCAGCTATGCTAACCGTTATACCACCGACGCTTCGGGAGAAACGAAACAAGCGTCCTATTCAAACAAAATGCAATGCGTTTTGTAATAGAAAAAGAATTTTCGGAAGGATTGTGTGTCGCCCTAGTATTTTCGCGAAGTGCTTCGGATGCAGGATAGAAGGAGGCAAAAATCGAAGCTTGCGTCGGCCGGGAGTCGAACCCGGGTCAACTGCTTGGAAGGCAGCTATGCTAACCGTTATACCACCGACGCTTCGGGAGAAACGAAACAAGCGTCCTATTCAAACAAAATGCAATGCGTTTTGTAATAGAAAAAGAATTTTCGGAAGGATTGTGTGTCGCCCTAGTATTTTCGCGAAGTGCTTCGGATGCAGGATAGAAGGAGGCAAAAATCGAAGCTTGCGTCGGCCGGGAGTCGAACCCGGGTCAACTGCTTGGAAGGCAGCTATGCTAACCGTTATACCACCGACGCTTCGGGAGAAACGAAACAAGCGTCCTATTCAAACAAAATGCAATGCGTTTTGTAATAGAAAAAGAATTTTCGGAAGGATTGTGTGTCGCCCTAGTATTTTCGCGAAGTGCTTCGGATGCAGGATAGAAGGAGGCAAAAATCGAAGCTTGCGTCGGCCGGGAGTCGAACCGGGTCAACTGCTTGGAAGGCAGCTATGCTAACCGTTATACCACCGACGCTTCGGGAGAAACGAAACAAGCGTCCTATTCAAACAAAATGCAATGCGTTTTGTAATAGAAAAAAGAATTTTCGGAAGGATTGTGTGTCGCCCTAGTATTTTCGCGAAGTGCTTCGGATGCAGGATAGAAGGAGGCAAAAATCGAAGCTTGCGTCGGCCGGGAGTCGAACCCGGGTCAACTGCTTGGAAGGCAGCTATGCTAACCGTTATACCACCGACGCTTCGGGAGAAACGAAACAAGCGTCCTATTCAAACAAAATGCAATGCGTTTTGTAATAGAAAAAGAATTTTCGGAAGGATTGTGTGTCGCCCTAGTATTTTCGCGAAGTGCTTCGGATGCAGGATAGAAGGAGGCAAAAATCGAAGCTTGCGTCGGCCGGGAGTCGAACCCGGGTCAACTGCTTGGAAGGCAGCTATGCTAACCGTTATACCACCGACGCTTCGGGAGAAACGAAACAAGCGTCCTATTCAAACAAAATGCAATGCGTTTTGTAATAGAAAAAGAATTTTCGGAAGGATTGTGTGTCGCCCTAGTATTTTCGCGAAGTGCTTCGGATGCAGGATATGAAGGAGGCAAAAATCGAAGCTTGCGTCGGCCGGGAGTCGAACCCGGGTCAACTGCTTGGAAGGCAGCTATGCTAACCGTTATACCACCGACGCTTCGGGAGAAACGAAACAAGCGTCCTATTCAAACAAAATGCAATGCGTTTTGTAATAGAAAAAGAATTTTCGGAAGGATTGAATTGTCGCCCTAGTATTTTCGCGAAGTGCGCTTCGGATGCAGGATAGAAGGAGGCAAAAATCGAAGCTTGCGTCGGCCGGGAGTCGAACCCGGGTCAACTGCTTGGAAGGCAGCTATGCTAACCGTTATACCACCGACGCTTCGGGAGAAACGAAACAAGCGTCCTATTCAAACAAAATGCAATGCGTTTTGTAATAGAAAAAGAATTTTCGGAAGGATTGTGTGTCGCCCTAGTATTTTCGCGAAGTGCTTCGGATGCAGGATAGAAGGAGGCAAAAATCGAAGCTTGCGTCGGCCGGGAGTCGAACCCGGGTCAACTGCTTGGAAGGCAGCTATGCTAACCGTTATACCACCGACGCTTCGGGAGAAACGAAACAAGCGTCCTATTCAAACAAAATGCAATGCGTTTTGTAATAGAAAAAGAATTTTCGGAAGGATTGTGTGTCGCCCTAGTATTTTCGCGAAGTGCTTCGGATGCAGGATAGAAGGAGGCAAAAATCGAAGCTTGCGTCGGCCGGGAGTCGAACCCGGGTCAACTGCTTGGAAGGCAGCTATGCTAACCGTTATACCACCGACGCTTCGGGAGAAACGAAACACGCGTCCTATTCAAACAAAATGCAATGCGTTTTGTAATAGAAAAAGAATTTTCGGAAGGATTGTGTGTCGCCCTAGTATTTTCGCGAAGTGCTTCGGATGCAGGATAGAAGGAGGCAAAATCGAAGCTTGCGTCGGCCGGGAGTCGAACCCGGGTCAACTGCTTGGAAGGCAGCTATGCTAACCGTTATACCACCGACGCTTCGGGAGAAACGAAACCAGCGTCCTATTCAAACAAAATGCAATGCGTTTCGTAATAGAAAAAGAATTTTCGGAAGGATTGTGTGTCGCCCTAGTATTTTCGCGAAGTGCCTCGGATGCAGGATAGAAGGAGGCAAAAATCGATGCTTGCGTCGGCCGGGAGTCGAACCCGGGTCAACTGCTTGGAAGGCAGCTATGCTAACCGTTATACCACCGACGCTTCGGGAGAAACGAAACACGCGTCCTATTCAAACAAAATGCAATGCGTTTTGTAATAGAAAAAGAATTTTCGGAAGGATTGTGTGTCGCCCTAGTATTTTCGCGAAGTGCGTCGGATGCAGGATAGAAGGAGGCAAAAATCGAAGCTTGCGTCGGCCGGGAGTCGAACCCGGGTCAACTGCTTGAAGGCAGCTATGCTAACCGTTATACCACCGACGCTTCGGAAAGAAACGAAACACGCGTCCTATTCAAACAAAATGCAATGCGTTTTGTAATAGAAAAAGAATTTTCGGAAGGATTGTGTGTCGCCCTAATATTTTCGCGAAGTGCTTGGAAGGCAATGCTTAACCGGCGACGTCGGATGCAGGATAGTCGGGAGAAACGAAACAAGGATTCAAATATCGAAGCTTGCAAAAATCGAAGCTTGCGTCGGCCGGGAGTCGAACCCGGGTCAACTGCTTGGAAGGCAGCTATGCTAACCGTTATTCCACCGTCCCTTCGGGAGAAACGAAACACGCGTCCTATTCAAACAAAATGGAATGCGTTTTGTAATAGAAAAAGAATTTTCGGAAGGATTGTGTGTCGCCCTAATATTTTCGCGAAGTGCGTCGGATGCAGGATAGTAGGATTCAAATATCGAAGCTTGCGTCGGCCGGGAGTCGAACCCGGGTCAACTGCTTGGAAGGCAGCTATGCTAACCGTTATACCACCGTCCCTTCGGGAGAAACGAAACACGCGTCCTATTCAAACAAAATGCAATGCGTTTTGTAATAGAAAAAGAATTTTAGGAAGGATTGTGTGTCGCCCTAATATTTTCGCGAAGTGCGTCGGATGCAGGATAGTAGGATTCAAATATCGAAGCTTGCGTCGGCCGGGAGTCGAAACCGGGTCAACTGCTTGGAAGGCAGCTAGCTATGCTAACCGTTATACCACCGACGCTTCGGGAGAAACGAAACACGTGTCCTATTCAAACAAAATGCAATGCGTTTTGTAATAGAAAAAGAATTTTCGGAAGGATTGTGTGTCGCCCTAGTATTTTCGCGAAGTGCCTCGGATGCTGGAGGCAAAAATCGAAGCTTGCGTCGGCCGGGAGTCGAACCCGGGTCAACTGCTTGGAAGGCAGCTATGCTAACCGTTATACCACCGACGCTTCGGGAGAAACGAAACACGCGTCCTATTCAAACAAAATGCAATGCGTTTTGTAATAGAAAAAGAATTTTCGGAAGGATTTTGTGTTGCCCTAGTATTTTCGTGAAGTGCCTCGGATGCAGGATAGGAGGAGGCAAAAATCGAAGCTTGCGTCGGCCGGGAGTCGAACCCGGGTCAACTGCTTGGAAGGCAGCTATGCTAATTGTTATACGACCGACGCTTCGGGAGAAACGAAACACGCGTCCTATTCAAACAAAATGCAATGCGTTTTGTAAGAGAAAAAGAATTTTCGGAAGGAAAATTTCGCGTCGGAAAATTTCTTTCTTTCTTTTTTTTTCTAATGCTATTTTCACGGATTAACGTTCTTCTTTCGACATATCTGAGAAAAGTTAGATCATTTAGGTGATAAAATTTTTTACAAAGTTTTTAGTAAATAAAATGTTTTATTGTGCTTATATTTCTGAAAAGTTTATATTATTTGTGTTATAATAAGCAAATGTTTTTGAATGAAAAATTATCCAGATTTTGAAATTTTTCGTTCCTCGCTAAATGTATTTTAATTTTTAGTTTCGAAATTGCTTAATTTTAACAGAGAAGGTAAAATCTGTAGCTCTTTATTTTGGTATCATATTTATCTTCTAAAATAAATTTTCAACAAATTGATCTCTCTCTCTCTTTAAAATTTATCGCCACTTTTCATTTTCTTAACGTGTTTTTATAGACTGGACAATAGGTTTCAATGAATGTCTCTGTGGCTCCATTTCTATCTTTTTTATATTGGACTCACACGATCGTGAATTTTAAATAATAAATCTCTGGGAATCCAACGCAAAAGTCTCAATACAATACAATTTGAAATGCGACTTATATAATTTTTTGAAATACAAAATATATATTTAAGTTTTTAACTATTCTGAATGTGATGCTCTTTCAAAACTTTCCTCATTTTTATAATGATCAAATTGAGCAACATGATGAAACTAATACGGAAAAAAAAAGGTTACCTCAGGTAGAGAAATGAAGAAGTCATGTAAAGCATCATTAGAAGAGGAGGAGCAGGAAATGGGGAACACTAGGGCCTCTTTTTTTTTATCGCGTGCCTCACCTCCGGAAGGACGTTTCACAGATTAGTCATGCTTCGTGCCATCTCCCTGTTGAACAGAAAGAGGTTCCTGACCCACGTTGATGGAAGCCCTCTTTCCAGGATAGGTGAATTCAAATTCAGTGATTAGGTTTACCATGGTAATTTCTTCCCGTAGCTTTGTTGTGAAAAACATGAAGTAGAGTTACCTCAAGAGAATGACAGATGTGTTCATATAATTTGTCTCGACAGTGTTTGAAGTCAGTTCTTTAATAAAAATGGAATTTTCTTTTCTTATGGCATAATTTGTAATGGTGTGAAAATTATAATTGCGTAGTTGGTTGTGACATTAGAGTAAATTAGTATATACACATATATATATATATATATATATATATATATATATATATATATATATATATATATTGTTTTTATTTTATATATCTTTTTACAAGATATACCCTTTATGCTATCGGCTGCAGGTCATAAGTTTTACCACAGTCAAGTAACGATATTACAGCTGACTGAAAAAAAAAGAAAAAGAAAAAAAACTATATATTACACACACACAAAAGTATTCAATAAATTATTGACAAATTTTAATCTTGAATTAATTATTTTCTAGTCTCCTCATTCTTTAAATAAAAAAAGAGAAAGTTGTATATTAAGAGAGCCATACTTAAAACTCGAATAAACTTCATCAGAAATGCATCAAATTAGGTATTATTTAATACATGACAATATGTAACATGAAATGAGTTACCTTCTAATAATTCTCATGTTTTGATTTTCCAATTAAAGTATAATTCTTTTTCTAAATAAATACTAACTTTCTTCTTTAAAATAAATTGTCACGAAATAATAAATATTTAGAAAATATATTTATTGCACACACACACATGTATTCTAAAAGGGATTTTAAAATGATTCCAATACATTTTTAATTCTTCACTTTCGCTCCTAAGATCTAAGGCAAGGGTGGGCGGACTTTTCCAGTATGTGGGCTACTTCTGAGGTTTTTAAAGTGTTTTTGTCCACCTAGTGGCGTAGGTGTTGCAATTATGTATTAAAATCGCAAGTTTTATTTCTGTATATTTGTTTTTGACATTGTATCCCTCTTTTAATATATGACAGATAACTATTTTTCCTACCACAACATAAGTATAACAAAATTGTCTATTTGAATGCTTGAACAGCTTTGAGCGACTGCAGGACCGTGGAGTGAGGGCGTATTCAATGCAGCGAGAGGATAATGTAAGTGAATCAATGAATCTAAAACCTACATATGCATTTATATTTGCTCGTTGTCAATTCCCGCATCATTGCGGGACATGACATTAACTCGAGGACCCAATCCCGTGGTAGCGTGAGGTGTGAAATGTCTCAATAGCCAGTCCCATGCTGTCGCGGAAAGAGCTAATATAATCAACATTTATTCTCCCCTTCAATCGGCGTGTGGGGAAAAATTTATTTCTATGACTGGCATCGCAGTGTGTTTGTTTTTCCCTTACAGTGGCAGGGAACATGTTAAGCGTTAGTGCTTGCTTCCAATGAAAGTACATGTGTATGTCTACACATTCATTGAATCATTTACTTAAGTAAACACAATCAAATCCATTGTGAAAAGCCGATTCACCAATCTATCTGGCGTCGGAGTTTCATAAATATGCTTCTTTCAGTATGTGCGTCTTAGGTTTTAGTAAAGGCGGTCACCTCAAAATGTCTTGGCAGTCCACCGATCGATCGCGATCGGCTTAATGTCCTTCACTGATCTAAGGTTTATTTACTGCAATTCATTATTCGAAATCATTCTGATTTCAAACAGAATTATTAAAGAAATAGATCTTGAAAGTAAATAAAATATGTACTTTATGGTGTTTTAGATTATCTTCATTATGCATCTCTTTAAAAAAAAAATCATACATTTGCAAAATGCTTGGTTTTAAAATACATTTCTTATTTTAGAAATTATTTGAACTTACCGTATTAGCCATAATATAATGCGACGTCAAAATTTTACACATAAAGGTATTAAAAATGATTATTTATTTTATTATTTATTTAGTTTTATAAAAAAATTTTAAGAAAGTAAAATTCAATCAGATAAGTATTTATTTAATAATAATTAATAACACAGATTATGTTCATGTTAATAAAATCAAGTAAGCAAAGCAAAATTAGTTATATAAAAAGAGTTGTTATATGTGTGTGTGTGTGTGTCCGAATAAATCTTCGAATAAAAATCAGACTCTTCAGAATGCGGAATTTTATATTGGCGAGGAGGGTTGTCTAGGGGTAAGTATTTAAGGGGAGGGATGAATTAATTGAATCAAAGTCATTTAAACACAGATACTTCATTTAAGTAAAAAAGAATTTATTTAAAGTTAAAGGGAAATATTTACAAAAGGGGATATTTACAAAAAGAAAGACATGCAGGAATTAGGTTAATCGAAAGTTGAGTTATACCTTTGGAAGACGGGGAAATAAACTACCTTTATCATTCTTGGACGTTAGGACTGGTGGTACCGCGCAGGGCGCGAAAATGCGCTAAAGACGTGACGTGTTGAACAAGCGGTGGTTAGTAGGCCTCTGCCGAAAAATTATTCAAGCCGGAGCTACGAAAGCTCACTAGACGGCGCTGCTTCGGAATGCAGTAATAAATAAAATTGAGATTAATGGTCCTCTGAAAAGGATATGACTCAACCTTTTAACAAAATGTTTCAAAAGGAAAATCCTACATATATATATATATATATATATATATATATATATATATATATATATATATATATATATATATATATATATATATATATATATATTTCATTACCTTCATCTCAAATTTAGTGCGAATCAGTTTTTTAAAAAGAAATAATTAGTCAAAAAATATCGCGTTATGTTTGGGCTAATATGATAATTTCCAATGTTTAAAACTGTATCGCCTAAATGTAAAAGCATTTGCTTACTATTTTACAAATAATAATAGACAGTACTTAAGACGCTAGCAGAACTTTAAAATCCTAAATATCTCTAGTTCGCATATTCCCAATTAAAAAAAAGTTTATCAGGCCAAACTGTGCCCACTCGAGATAATTCGAGTGGTCACATTTACAATACAATATAAAACAGCACAATGACAAACAATACAATATAAACTTTTACAACTCCAATATAAAATACAATAATCGTATTTTATATTGTAGTTATTTTTCCACTCTAATATAAGCGACCGCTGTCTGCACTCGCGAGACTGATTGCGATCTGCCGAGGAGATTTTGAGTAAATTTAGATAAATGCCATTGTTTCATATATTTTACGATTTCTTATTAGACATCAACATTTGGAACGCACATGTTTTGTACAAAATAAATAAATAATGGAGGTGAAAAAAAATTAGATTTCAGAAGCAAAATAGAAGGAAGACTTTTCCCAAATATAAAAAAGTAAAAAGTGATACACAAATATTAAAAATTTGGTTAGACCAAAATGTTCTAAAATTTTAAGATTAACGGAACATCATTTTCATTTGTGTGTTGTGTATTCATTCATTGTGTTTTGTCCCATTAACCCCCAGTTTTCGCCCCATTAACAACTCCCACAAGATACTGCACTCTGTGTGGCTCTAAAACTGATAGCAAAGAAAAAAGGAAAAGAAAAAAAAAGAGTCGTTATCTATATATATATAATAATTGCAATGCTGGGCTGTGTGCTCCACTTTGATTCCAAATATATCACACAAAAGAAAATTTTGAATTATTTTTTTTATAAATAAATACGAATTTTATTATTTCAGTTGAAAAAGTATAAATAAATATTTCTACTGATAATCATATGTTTCTTCTGAAAATTTTTCAAAAAGCAAGATAATAAAAGTTGATACACACTCAAGATTGAAATATTTAGCTCTTATCTGCAATGTGGATTAAAATCTAAAATCCAAATAAAAAATTTTATTGATTTTTTAAAAAACTTTTTGCCAAAACAAGTCTCTAAAATGTGTTTTCTTAAATAAATAAAAAGATTTTTTTTTTTGCCTGTTTTTCTTTCAAAATTGTGTGCTTTAAGGGGTTAAACAAATGAAGAATTGAAAGAAATACAATGAACAAATACAGCATTACAGGAACTGAAACATTTTAAAGATTCCCTTAATGGTTATTTACATTTAGAGCTGCGATATTAGTATTTTTAACGTTTTAAGGTATCCGACTACGTTCGGAACCGTGTTTTTGCTAAAGCGCATAAATGGATAATATTTATGATATTTACTGTCACTTAAATTAGAAAACGTATATAAAATTGTTTTAAGAATATTATTACAATAAAAAATTATTTAAGTACAATATTTTGACAAAAAATAAACATAGAACAACCAATTTTAAAAAATTCTCCTTTTGTGAAAAATGCTTCTAAAGGGTGTTTTTTTAGAGGTATAGAACTTTAAATTGCAATAAAAGAACGATGTATTATTCGATTGACATGAATTTTTTTTATTCGAAAGATAATCTTGTGGCATTACATTTTAAATATGATTTCTGGCATAGGACTGCCACGGCTGGCTCGGATGTAGTCCAATCTGGACGTCCAATTTTCGATGACTTTTTCCAACATTTGTGGCCGTAGATCGGAAATAACACGGCGAATGTTATCTTCCAAATGGTCAAGCATTTGTGGCTTATCCGCGTAGACCAATGACTTTACATAGCCCCACAGAAAATAGTCTAGCGGTGTTAAATCACAAGATCTTGGAGGCCAATTCACAGGTCCAAAACGTGAAATTAGGCGGTCACCAAACGTGTCTTTCAATAAATCGATTGTGGCACGAGCTGTGTGACATGTTGAGCCGTCTCGTTGGAACCACAGCTCCTGGACATCGTGATTGTTCAATTCAGGAATGAAAAAGTTAGTAATCATGGCTCTATACCGATCACCATTGATTGTAACGTTGTGGCCTTCATCGTTTTTGAAGAAGGATTCCACCAGCCCATAAAGCGCACCAAACAGTGAGTTTTTCTGGATGTAACGGTGTTTCGACATACACTTGTGGATTAGCTTCACTCCAAATGCGGCAGTTTTGTTTGTTGACGTAGCCATTCAACCAGAAATGCGCTTCATCGCTAAACAAAATTCGCTTATGAAAATCGGGAACAACGGCAATCTCGTTTTGGGCCCATTCGACGAATCTACGCCTTGCTTGGTGATCGTTTTGATGAATTGCCAAACCAAACTGAGAATAAATCACTTGACAGCTGTTAAATCGGTCGCCATCTTGGAAAGTAATGCCAACTTAAACTTCTATACCTCGAAAAAAAACACTCTTTATTAAAATAATATTTTACCTGTATATAACTCAGACCTCTGTACAGAGGCTCAACTAGAATTTTTGAAATATATAACTTAGAAGTGGGTTTATATTCATGTTTTACGACAACAGAGGGGAGAAATTTTAAGAAAAAAACGCCGATAATTACTTCAATTGGCTGTAACTCTGAAACTAATGTGAATTTTTCAAAAATAATAGTTGAGCCTCTGTACAGAGGTCTGAGCTATATATATGCAAAATATTGTTATAATAGAAGCATTTTTCACAAAAGGAGAACATTTTGAAAAAAAGGTTATTCTAAGTTAATTTTTTTACCGAAATATTATATTTAAATATAATTTTTTAATCAAAATGTCCTTAAAACAATTTTATACATGTATTCTAATCTAAGTGATACTAAATATCATGAAAATTATTAAAATTATGAAAATTATTTATAATTATTATTATGAAAATTATTTAAAATCACTTTACCAAACGTAGTCGGATATCTTAATTGATTTTACTTTTATAATTCTTAAAACATTTTATTATTTTTAGTCGTTGAATTGTGCCTGGAAGTTATTCTCTTGATAAATCCCTTTCGAATGCAAATTAAAGCTGTAATAAAATTCGCATTATTACAACCAATTGGGAAAATTATCGGCGTTTTTTTTTCTTAAACTTTCTCCCCTCTGTTGTCGTAAAACATGAATAAACCCACTTCTAAGTTATATATTTCAAAAATTCTAGTTGAGCCTCTGTACAGAGGTCTGAGCTATATACAGGCAAAATATTATTATAATAGAAGCATTTTTCACAAAAGGAGAACATTTTGAAAACAAGTTTATTCTAAGTTTATTTTTTGCCGACATATTGTATTTAAATAAAAAAAAAATTTCAAAATGTCCCTAAAACAATTTTATACGTGTATTCTAATCTAAGTGATACTAAATATAATAAAAATTATTTATTGATGCAATTTTTTTAAAATCTTGGTTCCGAACGTGTGTAGTCGGATACTTTAATATTAAAAAACTTTCACTGTATTAGAATTCCCGAAAAGAATTGAAAAGTTGACAACTCCAGGTGCTCCCGTGCGTCCTTTGCATTGAGGTTTCACCAGAGGAATACAGAAGAAGACACATTTCTTATTCTTCCCATGCAAGACACCGGAAATTAATTCTGTTTACTTCTGAAAAAGGGCCGGGTCCTGAAAACTCAGTCACGGTTCCAAGGGCTCTTTTTCTCTCTAGAGGTTTTCTCGATGTACCAACTCTCCCCCTTTCGTCCCTCGTTATAAGCCTCTGAATAAAAGGGCGGATGATCTCTTTTGTGAAAAAGACAATGGCTGGCTCTCCTAAAGAAGTTCCATTGAACAGAAAGGTTACTAACTTTTTACAATGAATGAGAATGAGAGTTTTTGATTATCATCTGGCTATTAAAAGAAGTCGAGAGGAAAAGATTTCAGAATGATTGCAATGTTTTCTATATTAAAATTTCCTAACCCACGCATGAAAGCAAGTTCGTGAGAATCTCTCATGAAACTAAATGGACACGTTGCATCCTGATTGTTTTCGTGATACGCAAACATTTGAATTTTTTTCAGGTTATTGGTCGCTGTAGTCAAGCATTCTAGAGGAAAAAGGTATTTTGTAGATGGATATCTATTGCGTGTGTGAAGGAGTTTTTCCTTTTCCATCTAAGCACACACACACACACAATTTATCTAATTCTAATTTAAAGAAGTTTTTCCCCCTTCATGCTTCATAAAATATACTTGCATATACACGAGATATACAAACACACTTGCATATATATGCTATTTTATCTTTGTTTAAAAGCATAAAAAAGTAGTTAATACGCTTAGTTTTAATAAGTATATGGAAAAGAATATAATCAAATATCATATGGAAACTGTCGAACATTTTATTTTTATATTATGTTAAAGATCTTTCGGAGCAGTTTGTGAATCACGTTAAACTTTATTCGTTCTTTGCATGTTCATTTATCCGAATTTTAAAAATTCTAACAACATCGAATGCATCAATATGATTGCTTTAGCAGACGGTCATAAATGTGTTTGAATTTTCTATGTTATTAACTTATCTTCATTTAGAAACTATGATATTACATCACACATATGAACCATTTCATTTACCTTATTATTCCAAACCAAGCCAATTCACCAACAAATATGAGTATACGTTAAATTATTCCTTAATTTTTTTTTCAAATTTATGATAATGGGTATTTTTTCAATTATGTTTTCAAAAGTATTATTAAAAGAGTGCAAAGTTGAATTCTTGCATTCTGATTATTGTATATGACTGCAGTAAAATTCAAAATCAGCCTTGCATTTTGCCACAAATCACCTAAAATTTTGAGAGAAACGGCTTCAGTTACATTATCCTAACCCGCAACTTAGGCCTTTGTAGAACATAAACTAATTTACCTTTCGAGAGAACACGATGCATACATTACAATTACCAACCGGAATGCCTCTGTGACAGTTCCAATCTCCTAAACTACTTCTTGGAGAAAGTGCAGATTTGTAGAGTGTGTGCATTTATGTATCAGCAGCAAAGGTCTCACACCGCTTCTGAACCGTAACGAGCATATGGCTTGCATATTGCGATGATCCATTAGCATTTTAACGCTTGCACTATACCACGCACGACAGTTATAATAGGAGCGCGGAGTCCTAGAGTAGAGGTTTGAGTGTAATAGTGTGCAGGTATGCTAATTAAATTATGCTTGTATCTGAAGAGACCATTCATTGGAGCATTCTAACGTGTTGGGTTGAATTGATCGATGGTTTATGCTACAGTTTTGGTGTAAGAAACTATGAAAATAAATCATTAATTTTTTTACAAATGCAATTTAAGAAATTTAACAGAGGAATCATTTTCAAACAGTATATAATAAGTTTGTCAACATCATTGGTTTTATCGCTGTCTATATTAACTAAAAAAGATTTAAGTTGTAAATAATTAAGAACTATCTTTTTAAAGATTAATATATGAATATTTTTGATCCAGTATGAAATCTTGATAGCAATACTTTTGCAAAAAAATACTGCAATTTTATCTATGAACCATAATATGTAAAATTATATTCATGGATTCTGTGGTTGTTGTATTCATGGATAAGTTGACTATTGCTAATTTTAGTGAGGTTTAAGTAGTTAGGATAAAAAGTAATCTTAGCCATTAACTCATGACTTATACCAAAAATTATTCAGACCATTAATATATCTGTATTAATATAGTATACACTTTATTGAGCAGGACCATTTTGTGGTAAACCTTTAAAAGATTTAAATATAACATCATATAACAAATATAATTTTGTTTAAAAACTTAATTAATGCGAGTGGTATGGTTTTGAAACGTTGTATTGATTCATTGATTTGTTATTAATGCATTAGGAGGGTTATCGGCAAAGAACCTCGTAATATTTGAAATGTTGTAATACTGTTGTAATCATAATTATCCTAATTTTCTGAAAGGATCTTTATTTTATCATTGATATCTATTGAGATAAAGAGGGATTTGGTTTAGAATGTGACTTTAGCTCTTTTAAGAATAATTTATTGTAGTAGGTATTCTTAGAGAAACCTCATTACGGGGGGTGAACTCCAGTTTATTTCAACAAATAAAATATGTTTAAAGGTATTTATTCTTAGTGTCGAAAAATTAAAAGATTTTTAACACAAGTAATTAAAAGCTGGTTAAAAAGCTAAATATTTATGTAGAGGAAGGAAAACAAAAAGTATATGTGCTTTACAAATAAATTTTATTTTATTATTATTTATTTATATCTTGATTCGATACTTTTAACACTTAAACAATTACATGTATAACTAACTTTGTTTACTACATATAGTCATGTTTAACAGAAATTTGTAAGATTCACTTTCGAGGTAAAAACAAAACATCTTTGTACATAAGTACTTGCGCATCACACCACAGTTCAAATTACTAATATGTTGTAAAATAATTTCATAAAGTTGATGTGATGAACATAAGCAACTGATTGAAATCAAATACAATACATGTTACATTAAAGACATAAATTTTAAAAAAGAAAGGGGGAAAATGTTGGCATTTAAACTACTTTCAGAGCAATTAATGCTTTTTTGAAAAATTGAAAAGAAACATGAGTAAAAAGTTTTTTTAGTGAGATAGAATTAAATTTTGTATCGAATATTTTAGAAAAAAAAATAACCATTTTCAGAATGAAACTGAGCTTTAATGCGTTCATAAGATCGAAAAATCAGCTTGTTTCGATAGTAATTTGTTATCTATATGCCTCTAATTTTCATATTAGCTTCTGTTTATCTCTATAGTAAATAATGTAACTTTTTTTGCTCTTAAGCATGTTGTTCTCCTTATGAGCCGTCTTTAAATAAGTACCCCACTTTCTAAATGTAAATTGGTTGTATATCACTGCAGTCTTTTCGCCGCCCTTTGATTTTCTCGATGACGTGCAAAGGCATGCTTAGTACACCACTTAAAAAAAGCGCTAGGGACATGAAACGAATAGGAAACAGTTTAAACATATACATTGTAACGATTTAGTTCTCCGACGACCCTCTCCTATTTGTTAACCAGAGAGCGTTTGGGGAGTCAGAAGATTATAATTTGCTTGGAGATTTATGTGTAGAATGTGAAAAAGAAACTCTATACTCTATTTGAATCACAAAGAAAAATTCTGAATTAAGGCATTTTTTGTATTATAATATTATTAGAACCAGGTGTTTGTTGATACAATGTTTCTTACAATGGCGGTGTACACATACTTCATGGGGGAGGGTTCTAAAAAACAAGCATAGGAAAGTAGCAAGGCGTAATGTCTATGCTAAAAATCTGTTGATCTATGGGATGGGGGTGCGACCTTCATTATCATATCAGAGGGTCATTGGTTTTATAATGGACGAATGATTTATATTATTGTCTTTTACATGATCATCATTGTTACCAAATCTATCTATACAAGCATATAAGATTTTTTTAAATTATGAAGTCCTTGTTAAGTAATTGTCAGGATTTTAAATGGTTGCAATAGCCAAGTGGATACAGTCACGAATTCGTGGCCAACGTTTTTCTGTCAAGTCCAGGTCTAAAAACCTGTTGCATTGAGAGGCTAACATATATTAAATTTATTGAATTTAATGCAAAGTCTTCCTGTTGGCAGGATGTGGAGTTTGGAGAAAAGTTGCTGGTCAGATTTTATTTTCGTCACTTGACCGTGGTTCAAATTACTATGTCCGTTGCAAATAGTATTCGTGTAATTTCGTAGTGCGGCGTTAATGATCAATCCAATCAAATCGGAATTTTAATGAAATTTTAGTGGTGCTGCTTAGATATTCTTAAAATTTTAATCGATGTATTTTTCCCCTATAGAAATTGTAAGGGTATGAGAGTTTTAAAAAAATCATTTTCTTTTATTGACTTGTGTTTGCCAGTTGTTATTCAGTGTTGTAGCAGATTCAATACTTTTCAAGAACCTTTTTCGACATAGATGAGTTTCGATAATTTGCGATCAAACTATTAGCCTTATTTTATGAGTATAAATCTTGCATGACCATAATATTACTATTTGAAATAAATCGTTAATCTGTACATATATTTTAAAAAGTACTTTAGAAGTATTTTTGGATATACATATCTAAGAATTTATAATAAAATTAACTGAGTATTTCATTTATTTTATCTTTAGAGATGCGTGATAATAATTCTGATCATAACATCTTTTATTGTATTTTTTTGCCTTCTTGACGGATTTAATTCACTGAGATTTATTTTATCAAAAATGACAAATCAAAAATGACAAATAAAATCCATTTTATTAAAAACGCTATTTTTGAATAATTATTTTCTCTTATTTACCATTTTAAGAGAAAATTTTTAAGATAAATTTTATAACTAGGCTTTCCCCCTCTCTCCCTCATACACGCGCTGTAATATTCAATCATAATTTTATTATGGACTCTAGGGACTCTACTCTTCAGCAAAAAGATATTTAAATGTATGGATTTTGAAATGGAAAAAGTTGCCTTCTCTCTTATAAGAATATGATCCTAATTGAAAATTTTATTTTTAGGTAAAATGGTATATACTCTAAATATTTATAATCTTATTTTACTAAAGAATTTGCAACTCAAAATATTTTAAAAAATTATTAATTTCTATGTTGAATCATCTTCCTCGAATAGAGTATGTTTCATATGCTTTATTTAATGCTTTCCCACATAGAGAATTGAGAATTCTTTTAACAATAAAATAAAAAAAAGTACGAATTCATAAAGTGTTTTTAATTTTTAAAAACGAAACAGGATAAACAAGAGTAAAAAAATCTCATATCCTTCAATAACTAAACAAGTATAAGGGCATTTTTGTTAGTAATAAAACATTCTGCCATTTGAATGTTGCTCCAAGAGGCTGTCTTCGCCTTATGCTTGAAAACTAAACCTCAGAACATTTTTCAACTACAGAATGGTTCCAACATCGATATAAATTAAAGGAATAACAGCTTAAATATTTGCCCTTCATATTAGATTTTTATAAAATGTAGAATATTTTATAAATATACAATTTTTCATTCACATATTAAGATAAAAATTCATTAGGCATTAATTTAAAAAATGGATTTATAACACATTGCAAAAAATCATTCATAAATAGACAGAAATGAAAGTAGGATATTAAATGAAGATATTTTCTACGAGGTTTGGGCAAATAGCGACTCGCCAAGATAGTCAGAATAGAGAAGTCAGATAGTCAAAGATAGTCAGATAGTCAAACATAGAGAAATGCTCCCTGTATTAGGATCAACATATTTATGAACAAATATGTTGTGTGTTCTTGCAGGAATATCAACAAGACTAAATATAGATTCAAATTGGCTGACATTAAATTGCAGACTGTGATCAGAATTTCAAGAAGAAACCTCACTCAAGATTTCAAAAAATTGTAGAAAATTGTAGCAAGGAACATTTGTCCCATTAAACTGGTTCTAAAATTAAATGTGCTTGCAGCTATAGATAGGATCAGCCCAAAAAAATAAATTGAATAAAACTACCACGATTTTATTTAACTTGTATTTATTGTTTTTTATATGGTATACCTTTTCTGAGATGCAAAGTTAAAGAATTAATGCAATCATTTTAAAAAGGTGTGGCCCGCCGGTATCAATCGCTACCACACTGTGACCTTGGGCCAAAACGATTGCCCTCCCCTGTTCCATACAACGTAAGGAGAATATGATATACAGTGGGTGATCGATTAACGAACAGATCGGTTAAAGAACACTTTCACGAAAGATTTTTGAGTTCGGATAACGAACACTTTCAAGAAAGATTTTTTGTGTTTGGACAACGAACACATATTCGGAGGTGATTAGGGAGACACCCCTTAAATTATGGATGAAATTTTGACAACTGCTAGAGATCTGGAATTGGAGGTGAACGAGGATAACATAGAAGAGCTCATAATGGGACCTGAAAATGAACTGACGATAGAAGAACTCCAAGAAACACAACGAAATGTGTCTCCTTCTGAACAAGAGGAAGATGAAGGAGGACCAATGCCGACATCTGCCATTAAAGATATTTTTAAAAAGTGGAATGCTGTCAGAGCAATGGTCTTAGATTGGCACCCAAGCCAAGCTGATGTCAGTAGGGTTGGAGATCTTTACAACGACAATGCTATTAATTACTTCCGGAAAATCCTGAAAAAGAGAAAAAAGTAATCGACATTGGACATGTTCTTCAACACTCCATAAGCAAAAAATGAAAAGGACTGATTAATATGCAAGTCTATATCTATGTATTATTTTTTTAAACTTACTAAGAAATTATGCATTTTTTAAAATTTAATTTTTAGGGTCTCCAGAACGAATTAATCGATTTCACATAGAAGTCTATGATGAATCGATGATCGGTTAACGAACAATTCGGGTAGCGAACATAGTCTTGGAGCGGATTATGTTCGTTAACCGATCATCCACTGTAATTCTAATACTACTTTTTAATCTTTTAAGGTATCCGACTACGTTCGGAATCGTCATTTTAAAAAAGCGCATAAATGGATAATTTTCATGACATTACTTAGATTAGAATGCATGTATAAAATTGTTGTAAATACATTATGACAAAAAATTATTTATAAATACAATATTTTGACAAAAATTCAACCTTTTTTTTCCTTTTATAAAAAATGCTTCTATAATAATAATGTTTTGCTTATATAAAGTAAAGACTTCTCCAGAGACTCTAAACTAGGATTTTTGAAAAATTCACATTATTTTCAGAGTTATTATTAATTGAAATAATTATCGGCGTTTTTTTCTTGAAATGTCTCCCCTCTGTTGTAGTAAAATATGGATAAACCCACTTCTAAGTTATATATTTCAAAAATTCTAGTTCAGCCTTTGTACAGAGTCTGGCCTATATACAGGTATATAAAATATTATTATAATCGAAGTATTTCTTCATAAAAGGAGAATGTTTTGAAAATGGGTCATTCTATGCTCATTTTTTGTCAAAATATAGTACTTAAATATTTTTTTATTGTAATTATATTCTTAAAACAATTTTATATATACGTTTTCTAATCTAAGTGACACTAAATATCATAAATTATTAATATTATCCATTTATACGCTTTTGCAAAATCACGGTTCCGAGCATTTTCGGATACCTTAAAGGTGCTTTGAATTCAGGCTGTATTTTTTAATTTTGGATTAACACAATCCTTACTCCTAACCTAGACGCTCTTCATTTGTTGAAAATATGGAATCTGGACCAACATGTCACCTATTTTATAACTACGACCAAATGCATAAGAATCAGAAATTCTCTAAAGAAGACCATATGGTGATGAATAAGGAAGATTGTCTCTCATAGACTCCCACATCGATCGATTTTATTCGGGATCGACCCACTTCTCTCCCACCTAGTGGGCAAACAGCTCTTCGGTAGATAATTAATGGGAAAACAATGCTCGGAACTTCATTAGTCATTCGTACATTTCAGCCATTGGCAGGTCACAGAATCCGAATTCGATTGCGAATTAGAATGCGGGAAGGGATGCCAATATCCCTCTCTGTCGTTCTACAAGAAGGGGGGCAGAATTGCGTGCACTTTGGGTGGGGGGATAGAAAATCGATTTTTAACGCCCTCGTGAGCATTAGGCCGAAGTGGGAATGTTTGCCACGCGAACGGAATCAAGGAGACTTTGTAGTTTCCGATTTACTTTTGATAGACATGTGGGGATCTTTTTTATTTTACTTTTTGGTTTGTTTGATCTGCGAATGAAATACGTGGCGGTTAGTTGTGCGGGAAACAGAATGAATAAATTACATTTGATTCGCTTGGAGGATGATGGATATGATAAATTGCTGCGGGTGCCATTCGGGAATTAATTCTGAAAATTTTATTCGTCTTGGTCATGTTTTTAAAGTTGATAAGATTTTTCCAATCCAACCACGTACCTTAAAAAGATTCCAAGTTAAAGTCAGATAAATATTAAAAGATACACATATAAAAAATTTATCGAATATTATTTAATACTTTCAAGAATTATATTGAATCAACAGATGAAGGTCTTTAAAAAGGCTACAAAGAATTATTCGTAAAATTTACAATAATTTATTTAGAACCTAATAATACTGTATTGAAAAAATTTATTGAAATATGTTTACGTATTCATGTATAATTTATATACATGGATATATGCTCAAAAATTAAAGATGAGATGGTTTTTCTAACGTAAAGTGTTCCAAATCGACACAGATAGCACCACAAGATTTCCCAAATGTAAAAAGATGGAAAAAGTAAAAAACGTTTCAAAAAAGAAATCTAATGATTAAAAAGAAACTATTGGAAAATTAGCATCTTGCATTATTGGCATAAGCATTAGCATAACTGGACAAAAGATCGAAAAGTCCACGCAGCAAAAGTCCTAGCAAATAAATAAAGCAACCCTTCGTAAGGGATATAATTTAACCCTGGCTTCTTGCAGGTTTTACATTTTCTCTCCATGCTGAATACAAGGTTGTCAACGAGTTGTTGAGCATTGCAACTATTCCTTTTGTAGTGTTAATCACAGGTCCAGATAATTACTGGAGGTTGGTATCATGCTGCCAAACGCCTTTCTATAATGTTCCATGCGTGTTAGATATGACTGAGATCTAGAACTGTTAATCTATACGTTGAATATCTTTACTCTTGGATAGCCACAATACGATGAGGTGCAGCATTGTCATCCATGAAAAGAAACTTAGCATCTATATAATCTCTGAAATGAAGCACGTGAGAAAGGTGATCCCTAGTACAATAGAAAACACCAGAGACTGAGCCTCCTTAGAAGTTGTGAGGTTCAATACAGGTAACAAGCCTGTTACCTTCCCCTTGTTGGAGGAGCTATTGCGTGTTCTTCGCTTTCTCCAAATGTATATACGTCCAGAATCTCTAGTCAAACTAAATCTTCTTTCATCCATAAAGAGTACTCAATTACCATTGCTGATTTATCCAGTTTTGTGTTTAGGGCACAACAGAAAACGCCGTTTCTAATGAGTAGGTGTTCACGGCACACACTATATATGTCGTTATGCAAATAGACCACCATTGTGCTGCTCCCTAATCATAGTAAAACACGACATTGATCGTCTAAATCAGAGGTTCCCAAACTTTTCTGAGTCATAGACCCCTTGCTTACCTAATATTAAATTTGTACACATTGATCAACTCAAATGTCTTTTTGAGAGCTGTGGTGCAGAGCTACTTACATTAAAAGATTAAAATTTTTAATTGTAGGGAAGTATGAAGTTTAAAAATTCAGAAAACATGATAATTAATTATAAATTTAAATTTAATAATACATAAAATAGTTGGGAAACAAACAAAAATGCTTTTAATAGAAGGAATGAATCTGGCACTTCAGTAACAAAATTTCAACATTTGGCATCAATCTTGTCGAATTTAACCCTGAATTTCTTCGGCTAGTAGTGTCCAGTCATTTTTTTTCTGTCTACCATAGTCAAAGCCTTCTCAAACCTATATTCATATTCTGAATATAGTGCATTTAAATGAACGTAGGTTCAAAGAACATTATCTTGGCAGATTGTCTGCGATAATTGAGAAATTAGAAAAATTCCCGACGTCCCAATGTTATACTCCTTTAGCTTAATTCTGGCAAGAAAAGCTGAAATGATGGTCCTTGTTTAAATAAAATGTATGCTGTCACCTTGTAACTGTGCAAATTAACCTCAATAAATTTAGTAAATAAATTTGTTAAATAAATGAAATCTGGTTTCCCCCTTGATTACATTTTCTTTTAAAATTATAGTCACGATGTGATTTAATGAGAGCCTCTATCGTAGACCCCCATTTACAACTCATGAACTCCTAAATTATTTTTCCACTGACGTGGACCCCTTGCAAGTCGTCATAGACCCCTGAGGGTCTATATAAACCACTTTGGGAATCCCTGGTCTAAATGTCTGTTGCATGTGCTTTTTTTTATCTATATTCCTTCAGAGCTAAATATAATAAGCATTCATCTTGGGTCTTTCTCTTTACATTTTTTACTGTAATTCTTTATTTAACACTGTGACCTAATTCTGAGTTCTGTTTCGAGAAAATAAAACTAAAACAAAGTGTAACTGAATTTCATGTTTTTTTATCAATGTATTATTTTACTTTTCGTTAGATGTAGTTATTATAAATTTAATACATTATTACAAGAATTCTTTTGTAATAGACTAGATGTTCACTGCAGTTAAGTTACGGGTAAAAATTTTGTCTGACGTCATTTCCTCTATAGTACATCTGCAACAAATAAATATCTACTACATATTTTAAGCATACTAGACTCTTGATTCAGTGTAAACAAAAAATTAAATCTACGGAAATGATGGACTTTTAGATGAAATATGGAGGGGAAAAAATTGTAAATAAAGAATATAAGCGGTTTTAACGATTTGGTTAATTTATATCTTTTTTCTTTTTTTACGTGATATTAAAATAAAACATTATATCTAAGTCGCATTCAAATATACGGTGCGCATATTTGAAGGGTGTAGAGTAGTAATCCGCATATACGTCAACACTTTTGAATTTGCAATGTTGTCTTTCGTTTGTGGCGTAATCCCCCTATTCACCTTTATAGAAAAAAAGTCCCTAACCCTGCATTTTAACAAAAAAATCAATGCTTAGAAATCCCAATCTAACGTGACACGTTCTTTAGAGGGTCATGTTACTCTCAGATAATGAAATGTTTGTGCATGCGCTGGAATAAAATACGAGCTTTGTAACAAAAGAAATGTTGCAACTCTTCTATCGTAAAGTACTAAACAATAGTCATTTTGGAGGTAACAGAAAGAATGATAAATGATGGCAGATCAGGCTAAGAAACCTCTTTCTTGTTGGTAAACAATTTGGAAAAGTTTAGTAATCTTCTCATCAGTTTCGATTTAAGAGATTTATTTTTCTCAAATGTGCTGAATGTATAATTTTAAATATACTAAAAAATTTACAACCAGCAATGTGATATTGAATCCTTATTTTACAGATGTCTAAATAAAATAAAAAAAAATATTATTGTTTTGAAGTGTTGTTAAAAATTGAGATGTAGTGAAATAGTTTTATACTTTAGTCTTTCATCGTGGCAAATTATATTATCAATAAAACATTACAGAATTTTTTTTTATACATAAATGTAATAATTCCCTCTAGCATCCTTTTAATTAACTCTTTTTAATAATATTTTAATACGCTTTTAATTCTTAAGTTTAAAACTAACGCCCTAATCTTAATCGTAATCGACTAGTATTATTACAAGAGAAATCTCTTCCCCACCCATTTTAACCAATCAGAGCTCTTGTTACAAAGGAGTCACAGAATCTTCACTGCCGGGTATAAAAAGCGAGTTTCTTTGTGCTCTCTCTCTCTCTCTCTCTCTCTCTTTGTTTTTTCTGTTTGCGTTCACCATGTAACCGTCGCTGCTTGCTTGTGCTGTGTCGCTTGTGTCTGTTTTCGTGTTCTTACCAAATATCTGTGAAATACAAAATTTGAATTGTCCATCTACATTATGAGTGTGTAAATAAACAAGTTGAAAAATTAATTCTAAAGATGTTTTCACTAAACCAGATATGGCAACAATCCAAATAAACCAACACCGGCAAACGCTACATATATATATATATATATATATATATATATATATATATATATATATATATATACATTTCGTAAATGGCGAGATGGTAAGGCTTTATTATTTTATTTATTCCATGATTATATGATGAATTTAAGAGCTGTTAAATGGATGAGGAATCTTGACAGTTTTTTATTCCTTCATTTTATTATTTCGGTGGAGAGCACACTCCCACAGAGAAAACAAAGGACTATTTTCAAAAGAAGAAGGATAAGAAAACACAGTTACATTGTAAACAAGTATCGGCCGGACAATTTTTCTTGAAAATCTCGACTTTTATATGAAACATACTGGAAGTTTCAAAACTCATATGACTTCCGTGGACGAATTTTTCGTTGAAGGACAAATATCGTACAAGTTTATTACATAAGAAAAAATTGAAAAAAGTTTGAGTGCATAATTTTACAGTGTTAAGTTACGATTACATCCCGTTAGGTGGGTAAGCTAACAGTTAATTATTTAGGCGAAAGTCCTGGAGAGTCAGCACCATTACAAATTAAAAAGCTTTTAAGATGAAATTAACGTGAATAATACATTCATGTAAATATTTAATGTTTATTATTTTGATACCATAAACAGATACATAACTTACTTTAAAATGAGAAGTTATATTCATTCTTTCTCACTATATTCCGATTAATTAAAGACATTAGCTTCAATAAAAAATAAACTTAAGTAAGATTTCTAATTTCCTATTTTTGCTGAAAAATTAGAGAGTTCTTTAAAACTTAAATGGTTTATATTAAAAGAGTTTGCTGAAAAGAAAGTAGTAAAAGTGGAAAAAACCCCAATTATTTCAACTTTTTATTACTTATTCGACTACTTATTAATCCATTTTCTTATTCCATTTCCTTTAAAAATTAAGTTCACTTTGTTAGGAAACGCAATGCCAATTAACTAAAAGAATTGTTGTTAAAAATTATCTGCAAACAGTTTCTTGGTAATCATGGATGGAAGCTCGTGATTATTGTTGCTTCTGTCGAGTTATGGGGACCCTTTTAAGACCCGCCGTGTAAAAATTCTGATGCATGTTAAATCAGTGGAGACTTTAAGTCCTCACATTGGCGTTGTGTGAAATTTTGGAGAGTGAGATGCCAATTCGGAGTCGTTCTCGTCATTTGATCTAGGTCAAAATTACGAGGTCATCATCACTAGTTCTCGTGTTTCTTTTTGAAATGTAAGGTAAATAAATAAACAAACAATTCATTATACGGAAAAAACGCAATATATATATATATTCAATCCTTGTTCCTTGTTTTCCAATCCTTGTTCCACCAAAACTTTTCCAACAGAATAACAGCAGCCATTGTACGTCACGTTTAACTCAATAGTCAATGCGATCTCAAGGCTTGCTGTGGGGGAGAGGGAGAAGACAGCTCAGGTATCATCTTCATAATTGGAAGAACACTTGAGTTCATGATATCAGCTCTCGTGTTTCTCCTCATCAAAAGGCCGTTTTTCACAACCCTAATGCAGTTCTTGAGCGACATTAATTCCTCAACCAACTTGATACATTTTCTTTTAAAAAGATTAAAACGTTTCCATAACGAGTGTAATAAAAAGATTATGACTTTTCAATGAAAAAAATCAGAGTTGCATGCAAGATTTCATTGCTATGTTATATTTCACGGAATTCGGTCTTTGATCTTTCGAATACCAAGTATAATGTTTAGTCTGTTAAACCAAGATCCGAGTAAAGTGATGAAAATAAAATGTAAATCCCACGACATAAAACAAAATTGAAAAACATCCCCACTTTTAAACAATAAACTGCAAAAATGTGCTCTTTTGAACCCTTGGCCATCAACTGCTTCCTATTAAGTCAAAGATCTTCGTTTAGCAAAGAAAACAAATTTTATTTTCACGCCATAAAACTGCAAATTAATTCACCCAGGCGAAAATTAGAAAAACGAGCTCCGTTTTCACCGAGTGCCCTGCAAAACTCTTCGCCTTTGATAAGGTTTTAACTGCTGAATAATGCAGGCCTAAATGGCTTGTAAAGGCATCGATAAAGTGGCACCATAAAGAAAATCCTTAATTAAAGAGAATCCTTCCAAACCGTAAAACGAAACGTCCTTTTCTTTCCTCGCCTTCGGTTCGGCTAATTCCCAAAATTAAAAGAAACTCCAGCACTCGATGCTTGGCAAAAATTGGCTGGCTCTCTGATGTGGAAGATCCCTCCTATCTCTAGCACATCTCCCTTTTCAAAGTTATACCACAACCACAGAATCGTAAACGTCCTTGACGTGTTGTTTATGGACTAGGGTCGACGGGGTAAAGCCGTTTGGGTGGTGCCAGAAGGGTTGGACGATCCTCCCTCCCCCTGTACCCGTTTTAGGGTGTTTTTATGGCTTGTCCGAAAATGAGATTGTCCTCTTAAAGTTGTCACCTAATTTGCATGGTTGTCGAATTTCGATGCGGGATTTTCGAACAGTTTCTTTCGCTCAACTGGCGATCAAAGAAGTTTTTTTTAGTGTCTTTTAAAGATGTTGATTAAAAACAAAGAATTTATTATGCTGAAATAAAGATAGAAGAATTTATAGTTAGTTAATTTTTAATCTTAATGCGCATCTTTTTAATATGCGTTTCTCGTCTTTAACGATATAAGCTTCATTATTTTAGATAGAATCTTAATCTTATTTTTAAGGAAGAAATTACGAATATGTTTTTGAAGAAAGGTAGAAAATTGCGTCCCAGCCTAATGAAAAATAAATCAACATAATTGATGTTTTATGAAAAGCATATGAGGTTTCTTCTGAAGCCTAATGCTAGATAAATCAATGAAATACACTAATTAATCAATTATAATGGAGTGTTGTTTTCCTTTTACTTGTGTTCTTGCTATTTTTTCCTACAGTTGTAGCTTAAATCTTTCTTAGCATTTCAATTTGTATATAATTCATTATATTAGGTAATTTTCTATACAATATGAGGCGGAATAAATCCCTTTTTTGCAAAAATTATGTTGGGGTGAGGCGAGTGAACTATTTTTTCTGGCGGAAGGATAACTGAGTGATCCGCCCACGCGCTCTTTTTCCCGCCTTCACTCCCGCGCATTCCTTCTACGAGGTTGACGAGCTGACCGTTCGCTGTGTGCTTTTGGGTCAGACTTGCTGTGTGCAGTATCCGCGATCAATATTTTCGTATGTATATAAATAAATGAGATGTCCCAAGATACCGTAGTAGAAGTGATTTCACAAAAGAACAACAAATTAGAAAGAGAAGTTGCTTCACACACACACATATGCGTAATAATTCCCTCTAGTATCTTTTTTATTAACTTTTTGTACTAATATTTAAAATAACTTTAACTGTTTGGTTTAAAATTTTCATTGTAATCTTAATCAGATCGGCTAGTCCGAAATCCCTGTCTCGCCCATTCTAGCCAAGCAGAACTATTATTACGTAATAACCCCTGTTGATATAAAAGCAAAAATCTGGTATAATCGCTCTCTATGTCTGCGTGCCTTCATCATGTAAAAATGTAAATAACTGCAACTCTGTGTCTTTGTGTTGTGTCCATCAAGATGTCGCTTCTTTTCTATGTGTCTGCTTACGTGTTTCTAACAAATAGATGTAAAATGTAAAGTGATTGACCAGTTACACTAAGTGTGCTTCAAAATAAAGGATGAAACTCAATTCTAAAGATGTCTTCAATAAACCCGATATGACAAACTAACACCGGCCAACGCTACTACAATTCGTTATATATATATATAAATATATAAAATCAATCATAATTATCAATTGAAATATATGAATCTTATAATACTAAATCCTATTTCAAAATATCAATGGCGAATATAAAAGATAAAATTCCATCGTTTTCAAACAAAATTAAAAAATTATAAAATAAAATAAAAATTTATAAAATATCCAAGTGCAATCTCGGACTTAGGACCGATAAGTGGGGTTAAACTAGTTTGATGGCACCAATCTTCCCCCTATTGCAACTTGGTAAGTTAATTGGAAAATATCCAAATTTCAAAAATTTAAAAATTAAAAAGTTAAAATTAAACCATTATACTTAAAATTAAAAAATTAAACTATTTGCCATCGCATTCTGAAAGATATTACAACATTAAAATTTAAAAACAATTTAGTGCATAATATAAGTGAACCATCAAACACCTAAGATGATGCACCCATCTTTAAAATAGTTGTATAGGTAGAAAAAATAGTTGTATATGTATATAAAAAATATTTGAGATCCGAAAGTTCAAATTAAAAAATATATCAGATCAGAAAGTTCAAATTAAAAAATATTTGAGATCCATAAGTTCAAATTAAAAAATATCTCTAAAATCAAAAAGTTCAAATTAAAAAATATCTAAAATCAAAAAGTTCAAACTAAAAAATCCGAAAGTTCAAACTAAAAAATCCGAAAGTTCAAACTAAAAAATCCGAAAGTTCAAACTAAAAAATCCGAAAGTTCAAACTAAAAAAAATTCGAAGGTTCAAACTAAAAAATCCGAAAGTTCAAACTAAAAAATCCGAAAAATCAAACTAAAAAATCCGAAAGTTCAAACTAAAAAATCCGAAAGTTCAAATTAAAAAATATCTAAAAACCGAATGTTCAAATTAAAAACACAGTATATTCACAAATGAATAGAGTAAATCATTAAAAACTCACCAAAGAGTATCCTATCAGGAATTCAATCCATATCTTATAGAACGACTTTTCATATTTAATATATCAATTACCACATCCATATTTTGCTCATAACATCTACCAATGCCATGTCAATCCAAACGTTTCATGATCTAACACTAGAGTTTAATCACTTGGCATTAGATGCAAACTAACACACATATATATATGTGTGTGTGTGCGTGCGTGCGTGTGTGATTATTACAAAAATTAACTTACACATAGGTATGAAAATGATATTTATCCATTCGTATTCAGAGAAAGATTTATCAGTTCAACTCTTCGTTCATGTTATCGTAATCATGTTTCGTATCACTAGAATACAAATTGTGAGAATGCATATTAAAGAGAATCGTTAATCTCATATATTATATTTTGAATATTTCTAATACTGTGGATAAGAACTGTTAATTTTTGAATAAAAGAAATTAAATTTTATTAAATATTCAAGAAGCATGACTGTTTTAATCAATCAATGAAGACAGAATAAAGTACATTACAAATACTGATCCCAATTTTCTCATTAAATGTTGAAATTTTTAAAAAAAGCCATAAATAATATTTATTGAAATGTTCCATAAACAAGCGTTATCCACAATCGTTGACGTAATCTTAAATTAGAAAGAAAAATAAAAGGTGTTGAAGGGAAGTTTTAATTAATTGGAAAAGAAACTGAAAATATTTATTTGAGTATAACACCAATATATGCAAATTATGTTTTGTTAAAATGCGGGCAGGGTGGCGTGGTTTGTCGCTGGCCTTCTGCATCCAAGGTTATGGGCTCGACCCCGGCCCATGTCGGGGGGTTTTCACGGTGTAGGAAATCGACAGCGTCCATGACATATGATTATACAGCATGTAAAAGATATCTAGAGTGTCTGTTTGGCTTGGCTGCTCTCTGCAAAATTAAATCCTAGTACAGGTTTGCATCGTCAGAGCTCAGGTGCCTCCCTCTGGAAGGAAGCTGGGCGTCAAAATTACTTACGGTGATTGGTATCTGCCTATATGGGGCCGCACTCAAAAGTGATACCAGCTTCTGGGGAATGTATTAGGTCTGCAATGGTAAAACCCCATCCGCAGCCCATTAGAAATTAAAAAATGCTTTGTTAAAAACAACGGAAAATAATCCCTTTACAAAATTTATTGTTATAGGTTGTTAAACAACGAATTTTTAATGAAACATTCTTAATGAATTCCACCATATTGAAACTTTAACAGTTTTTTTTTATCTAGAAAAAATTAGCTTTTTCTTGTGAAATTTTCTTGTTTTTATAACGGTTTTTTTTTTTCGTCCATTAATTCTACTTTTTTTAGCAAGCTTACTGTGTTCTTAAAGTTTTACAAATAAGCGCGCAATGAAGAAGACTACATTTGCTAGTTGTTCTCTGTAATATTTGTTACCTGAACAATCGAGATGAGAGATGACATATTATTTAAATTAAAGCCGAGTGCAGGAAATATAAAAATTCTAATTTTTAATCTCTGACACTGATAGTGGTAGGTTGAAAAATTATAAGTTTAGATTTAATGTATTCACGATATAATTTGCATGCTATAAACCTTAATTATAATTCAAACATTCTATCCAGTAGAGATTTGTCTTTGTTATTCCTCTCAAGTTGAAAGTTTCAATTTGGATGAATAAATTTAAATAAGATTCTCACTCTGATTATCAGTGGATCTCGAAGAAAACCTTGCCATTTTAGTAGAAATAAGTCAAAGTAAATTCATAAAGATTCTACGAAGCTTATCGAATCCAATTCGATTTTTCTCATTTCTAAAGGGATTCGTGCCTTATAAATATTTACTTTAAAGTCTTCAAAACAAAGAAATAAATATTACTCATTCGATTTCACAAATTCAGCTGTACAACATAACGCAACCTGTTGTAATCAAAACTATGATGATGTGTCGTCAATCAGCTATCAATCACGTCCACAAAATCGAGGCTTTGCGTGACTTGTCCATAGCATGTCTGAAGGTTATGCACGGATTTGTTGGTTCTCAATCCTTCAGAGATGAATGTAGACACATGTTCAAACATGAATACAAAAATTAAACTCTTTGTCTTATATTTAAGATTAATATCTATGACTAATTGTTCCAATTCATTTGAACTTAAAAGCACCAATTAAAGAACTTGTTTTCTTCACAAAAGTGAAGTTAATTGCGTATTGTTTTCTCCTCTATCACTATCTATACATACTAATTTGACACCATCCTGTAAAGATACGTTATTGGGAACTATAAAAAAAAAAAAAATTTCGTAATTATTTTTAAAACTTTCAGCAGAAGGTTTTTAGAAAAAGTTATGATTTGAAAATATTTATTGTTAAATATGGGTGAGGGAGAGGATAAAGAAAGCTTTTTCTGCAAAAAATCATTTCATTTCAAGGAATCAAGTGTGATGGATAAAGTGTTATAATTTACTCCTGTTAATTGAAAATGCTATATATTAATTTTACAACTAAAGTAATTAGCATGGAATTTTTATTAGGACACATTTATTATTTTGACCTTATTATTCTTATATATAATTAACAGTACTAGCATACACAGATTACTCTTATGGAAGAAGCCTTCATTCGTTGACCTTTATCTTCCAGTCTTCGAGCCAGAACTCTAGCTGTGATACAGGGGCGTGGCTACCGCCCTATCAGGCGTATCAATAATAGCCCCAAGACGTGTAAGCAAAAAATCGCAAAATGATAAGGAGGCCCTAGAAAGGACCCACTCAGGACTAGCTACACCAGTGCTGTAATATGTAAAGTTGGGGAAGAGAGATCACAACAGAAAATCCCTCATTTTGTAAGATGACAGCAGTGTCATCTCCATGCACTGCTAACTGTGACATGATAGTTTGTGAAGAGCAGTCAACATAGGGGTTGAAAAGTCGTGAGCCTAGAAGTGACCCTTGGAAAGCAGCACTCCTCTGAGCTAATCATAGCAGGAGTGCAGCATGTGCACCACACGTGAGCAGCCAAAACAAGTGGCTGCCCCAGGCCGCATATAATTCTATCAACCAAGCAAAATTTTTTACGAATTTCTCAGGAAAAAAAACGTACTGTAAGTCGAATAAATATGTTGAATTTTTAGTATAGTTATTAAAAAATCAAAATTAGTCCTGATTTTTCGATAGCCTAGCGTAATTAAAAAAAATAGAATGTTAGTGCACAATGTGTTGTTCCATTGTCCATTAATGTCTATTCTTTACACACATTCTTCATTTGATAGTAAAATTCGTGGTAGAGCTGTTAATAGAAAAGGTTTCTTTGCTTATCAGCGGCACTGGCGGCGCACTGTAGATCGATGCTTAACAAAGGCGTCTCAAAAATGATTTTAGCAAAAGTTGTTTTACGAAAATTTCCAACATCACTATCATTACTCAAAACATAGGAGTGTTTAAATCCAATGTGAATCTGGGGAAATTAAACGTTTTCAATTCAATAATAGCCTTACAATTCAGAAAACAGAAACAAAAAAACAGGAAATAAGTGATTTTTGCGTCTATTTGCATTTTTATTAACGTTTTACTCTTATACAGGTAGATGAGTTAATAAAGTCTACGTTTATTAGTCAAAATATGGAAAATTCTCTAGAGGGGCGGCACATTAGGTCATTGCACGCGGGCGGCCGGCTCCCTAGGATCGGTCCTGCCACTCCTGATTGGATGAGGGAAAGGAATTATACATTTCACACTGATATGGAACAAACGAAAGGAAAGGTGAAGCGGGGGAAAAAAGAACTTCCGTAGTATTACTTAACATAAATTCATGGATCTTTTTCAGAAAGGATATATATTTGAAAATCCTTAGAACGATTATTATTTTGCCCTTAACATTTCAAGGTAGTGCGTTGTGGTAATATCAAATATCCTCAAAGATCAAAATAATAAATTATAGTTTTAAAAAATAAAAAACACACTTCAATAGTTAATCGAACTAAGCCGTAAATACTAAGTATCTTTTAGCCGCCAAATCAGGAATTAGTCACCAAATCTGGAAATGAGATCTGGAATTAGTCGCCAGATGCGGTACGGAATCTGAAAATGGGAAATCTTTAATCCTGATGATCCTGATCAGGATAATGGAACAAAATTATTAAATTATTGTATTGTCATCGGTCCTTGACAAGTGAGCAAAATTTCGAATTAATCTGACCTTTTAAAGTGGGTGAAAAATTAGTTCAAAGATTCCTTGTTACGCAGAGTGTTGAAAATACGTAGACGAAAGCACCAAGGCGTGATTTCAACGCTACAGAATAACAATTGCTTAGTGTATGGGAGAGGTTTGAGCCCCCAAACTTCATCCTTGTGTATGCCACAGATTAATAGAATGTTTGACGCATAAATTAAACCATGATGCAGAACGTTCTGAAAAGTGTGGTTATTTAATTAAAACTATATAAGTAGTATAATTTAAGGAATAAAATCTCCTTTTTCAAATAGTCTATTCATAAAATAATAATTTATTAATTTAAAAGACTTTATTTGATGTTTAAAATATCTAAACTTTTTTAAAACACTTTTTTAGAACTGGTTATAATTTTTATTATTAATTTAAGAACATAAAATTTGTGTCTATACAAAATTTAGGTTGTCAGGCTAAAAATATAAAATACTAGCTCGTATACCCGTTCTTCGCACAGGTGAACTGAAAAATTAAACAACACAGATTGAAGGATATAGAAGTTTTTAATGAGTTAATTTTACGTGAATTGCAAATTAAACAAAAAAAGCTTTTGGCGTAACTCAGGTAACAAAAACAAAGAGAGAAATAAAACCCCTTTGTTAAATTTTAAGTATGTAGGTCTAATAGCTGATAAAAAGGAGTTTTTTTTATTTATAATGCCTCGTAACACTTTTGAGGGTCGATTTTTCAAAATACCTCCCTAAGTTGATCTCTGCTCAGCAAAAGTAACACATTGTTAAAAGTTTTGCGTAATGAACGCTTAAAGTAGTGTAAATAATTTATATCTGAAAGTGTAATACATTAATATTACTTTCTGTTTTATTTATTTTATGTTAAAATTGTAATATTCGCAAGCAACGCAGTTTCTTAAATTATAATGACGATCCAATGAAAAACATAGCGAAATGTTAACGATAGAGTCAAGTTGGCAAATGCCTAGCTACTTTCATAACTCGAGCTTTATTAGAGCTTTGTAAGACCCGCCGTGTAGGGGAGAAAGGCACTTTAATACTTTATCCACCCGCATTATGATTTACTGCAGTTTTTTTTTATACAATATTTTTTTGGATCGCTACATTTAAAATTAAGGGATATACATGAACAAAACACTCCACTTTGGAAAATTTAATCCGTTAGAGCTAATAAATTAAATAAAGATATTCCACTGTAAAATTAATTATATATACCGTTCACTTAAAATAAGTAGTCAAATCATTTTCTAAGGTCTTCATTAACATACAAAAACATAAGACACTTAAATTTTGACAAACTATTTTTTCCGCTAAAATACTCATCATGGAACCCATGCTGCCATATATCTTGGAAGAGTGTGGATTTCAAAGAATATTCCTGCTAATTACTGGTAGAATATTCCTTCTAAGTTGGTGTGGTGTGGTAGTTAGGAGAAAGGGGTGCCAGCTCAGATGTCGTCCACGTTACTTGACTATGGTTCAAAATTACGTGATCCGTTGCCAAAAGCCTTCGTGTAGCTGAACAGTGCAACATTAATATTCACTCACTCTCACACTCCAAGAAATACAGAACAATAGTTATTACGTTTTTACGTGTAAAAATAATTATATCTGCCTATTCAATTAAAATTATAGCGTTATAATTAACTACTAACCACAAATAAATTTTGAAAATTTGTCCAAATGATGCAGTGTGAAAGAGAAAGCTTATTTACTTTAAGTATCAGAACTGATAAAAGCATTTATTTGGAAAAAAGATCAATTTCTTACTACCAAATGTGCATAATAAGATGTTATATAAAAAAACATTAAAATAAAGAGAGATTTATAACAACGTCTCCCTTCAAAACTTAGTTTGATTCTGAAATAAAAAAAATAGGCATTATATCAGAGGAATTAATTAGAAGCGAACACCTTGCGTAGCCAAAACAAAAAAGGTTTTTCAGAAACAAAAGATAGATAAATGCAGACGTGGTTTTTTTTTTTTTTTTTTTTTTGCAGCGCATGCCAGAATTGCTAGCAGAAGACAGAATTTTTTTCCTACTTACTTGACAAATATCGTTATATTTTTGACACTTTTCCCAAATCTTTATAAATTATAATCTATGCTATAAATTATAGTCTATGCTATAAATTATAGCATATGTGCTATTCTGATGTATAAGCTATATTACTGTAAAATTTCATTAAAATCCATTCAGTAGTTTTTGCGTGAAAGACCAACAAAGATTTTCACAAACTTTCACATTTATAATATATATTAGATTAATGTCTTCAGATTCAAATCAGAAGTGCCATTTTAATTTTTTAAAAATCGAAAGAAATATAGGAGAAATGATAGTTTTCTTCCCACTTGGGACTATTGAATGGGAGAGTATAGGAAATACAATGTAAAAAAATAAACAAAATCTAAACTTTAAGAATGTTTTGCTTGAAAAGAGAGCCTATAGAACAAGTATTTGACTTATTTAACTGAAATTCAGTATGTTTTTAAAATAATTCTATTATTTTAGCATTGTTTTTGTATTTGAAAGTTTTGCGTCGTTTCATACCAAACAATAAAAAAAGAAATTTTAAAAATCACGTTTGCAATACTTTTATGAGAAAAACTTTTTTTCTTGATTCAAACAAGAAAAAAAAATACAAAGAAAATTGCTGTTAGAAACCTTATTTGCTTAGAGTTACACAAGCAAAATAAAAACATACTAGTAAAAATACTCTTTTTTTTTTACAAGTCGCAGCATGCTTTATTAATACTTATAAAATAATTAAACAGAATTATATCTTGAATTATTAAAAACATTAATTCTTTTAGAAATATTTAATTTTTTGTATTATTTATTGGAATTCAATAGTGTTTTCTGGCATCATATCAACGACAAATCAATGTAATCAGAGGCAATAAAGACAATAGTTGATAAAACTTTTATAACAAAAATTTAATTCCAAAGGGTTAATTTATCCTTGCTATCTTCACGTTGCCAAGGAAAGGGGGAAGGATTTTATATATTGTTATGACAATTATTACAATAGAACGAAATTTGAATATTTGAAATTATTGAATATTTGAAGATTTTTTTAGTGTATTTAGAGTTCGTACACTCCAGCATATTTTCGAAATTTGAACTCAAGAGCTAATATTGAGTCAGGATAATTTGAAAACAAAACTAAATGACGTAATGTTACGTAGTATTTTTTCCCTCGGTGGAACACTTCCAAGAAAAGAACTGTGTAAAATGTTCTTTGACCTGTAATTGGCGCGTGCCACGCGCACGCAGATGTTTAAGAAGAGGGGCATCTGCAAAACATCTGCTGTCCGTATAACCTGAAGGCTATTTATCCTAACAAAAGAAGCAAAATTCGTGACAAGGAAAACAGGCACAGCGATCGTTATTGGAGGCAGTTTTGCCATCTATTGGGAAACATCAGAATTAATCTCAATAGTTTATTTATTTATTTTTTATATTTTTTATAAAGAATATAATATAAAAAAATATATTTAAAAAGTTGGTTGCGAAGTAGATGCTCCACTTTGACATAAAATTTAAACAAACATTAATATTATTCTTTAAAAATATGTGAAAGTTACAAAAAAAAGCTGCATTTAAAAGCGATGCTAAGTAAAACATTCCAACAAGTTTCTAATAGAATAATAATATATTCGAAACAAGAATACACGCGGAACATTTTACCTAGTTCACATCACGTAACAATATGTTACTTAAATGGTACAAGTATTTATACCATTAAAGCATTTTCAAAGGAAATACTTAATTTTTAATTTCTTCGTTTTCTCAATTTTAAATCACTTATAATTATGTATTTACTCACACATGTACTTGCAAAAGATTTCTTAATAAAGTTTGATAAATAACCATTTTTATTTATATCGGTATATTATGACAGAAATTTAACTTTTGATTTGGATATTTTCTATTTGAAAAAAAAAAGTTAAGATTCTTAAATATTTATCTTATGGACTTATTTGTTTATAAAATAAAATGGAGAAAGTCAACGGTGTGATCTGAAACACCTGAGTTGAAAAACAACCAATTACAATTTAGTTGTAAAAAATAAAAACCGAACAATGGTTTTAAAAAGAATTATTCCAAGAACTATCAAGAAAGTATAGGCGGAAATTCGTGCTGTCACTATAATCCTACGCAACGGTTTACTTAAAAGAATAGATTCTAAAGAAGTAAAGATCATTCATTATTTGATCTAAAAGTGTAAAAATAAAATGTATTATTTATCGAAATATCGAAACAAATGTTTTCTTGCAATACTCATTCCTCATTTAAATGAAAAAGACAAGGATAATGACATTTATAAATTAACCTAAACAATAAAGTAATTAAGTTTTTAAAAATAAAATAACTAAAACTATAATTGAGCGTCACTGTAAAAATTTTAAAAATAATATTTTATTTCTTCTATATAATTAACATACTTACAAGGCTATTTGAACACTTAGAGAGGACTGATATTTTCATATCACTATATTTTATGCATTGTATTATTTAATTTATTGAGGTTAATTTGACACTATATATTAAAAAAAGGTACGTATTTTTGACAAGGCATATTATTTCTGCTATGTTTCACAAGATCAATTAAAGGAATTAATAAATAAACTATCATTTAATAAACACCTTGAACTAAAGGTGTTAAAAATAATGAAAAATGTACTTATGTAAATATGTGAAGAGAAGAAAATAAAGTTAGGTCTTTATGAAAACATCAAACGTAGAAGTTATCTTTTCCTCAAAATGAAGTAAAGCACAAAAACAAATGAATAAATAAAGAATTAAAAATTCATATATATGTACTTCTTCATATTTTACCAAATACTTGCTTTATACCTATTAAAGGTACACTACACTTTTTTGTAAGCCTTGTAAAATAATAAAAGTACTATAAGTTAAGTTTCAAAGTTATTCTTGATATTGGATTGTGTGAGACACCTAAGATTAAGAATCTATTTCTTCGAATTAATTTTTCGATAAAAATAATTTTAAATATAGCAAATAGCTTATTTTTTAATTTTTTCTGAAAGTATTTTTTACTTTTTGTTTACTATTTGCTTATCTTTAACTCAATCAGAACAAAAAAAATTCCCTTTAGACTATTATAAATTTAAATATCTCGCACCGGTTTGAAACAAAAAATATTTTCCGAGTACTTCAAAAATATTATGCAAGATCTTTTTTAAAAGTAGAGAGTTTGATATCTTTTTTCAATATTATTTCTTCTTAGGTATTCTTTTATGAATGGTGGTAATACAGAATTTATTCGAATCTAAGCCGCACCCCAAATTATCAACAAGTTTTAGCGAAAAACGAAAAAGAGTGTATAATGGTTTATCGATATCCAATTTTACGAAATAAATATAAATTTAAAATGAGAACTAATAAGAAGGGAATAATTAGTTATTTTACCAATATTTTAAACTTTTAAATAGATACATGAAACTGTAATTGCTCTAATTGCCCCAGCCAATGAATTTTTTCCCGTTCATTCTAAGCTGCAGCCGATTTTATTACCCTTAATATTGGGGAAAAAATGCACCTCAGATTCGAGTAAATAGGGTAATTGTCTTTAAGATCTCAATTCGTGGAACAGATCACCTTTCGATTTCGAACATAAATTATCTGTATGTCTTACGGCATGACTGGTTACTAACGCAAATAATACTATTTTAGAACAAAATGTTTTTTCTTAATTACTGAGTTATATATAATTCATTGAAACTCTTTATATAAGATTTTGATCTACCTGATCATATTATAACTACTTTTCCCCAGAAATGGACTATTTTCATTTTGTTATCACTTGGAAATTAAAAAAAAAGACCTTAGACGCAAAAGTATAGCAGAGACCAACAACAAAAACTTCATCACGCATTTGTATCACACTCGTAAAATAAATATATAAACAAAATTTAATTAGGAGCGAAAAACTGAAAAAAAAAACTTATATTTTGGAGATAACATATTGCACAGAATCAAGAAGACATTTACAAAATTGAAAACAACAGCGACAACACCAAAGAAAAAGGAAGTGAAATTTGGACGGAAAAGGCGTTCTTGTTCAGCTTATTCAAATTTATAAAATCAATAGAATGTTCTAAAACGTCACATAATTTAATTTCCACAATCCAATTAGTCGGAACCAGTGTCCAGTGGGAATCAATTTTACTATAAAAATTTAAAGATAAAAAAAGACCACTTTCAGAACAAAGCAGTTAAATGATTATTTCTTTTAATCGAAGGTCAATAAAAATAATTAAGAAAAGCGCGAAGCCTTAGAGCAGTGATCTGCAACCCCCGGTCCGTAGATCAAATGGTGCCGGGCCGCCTAAAGAACATTAAACTATTGCCATTTTATTTAATGTGGTGCATTTCTCTCGGATTTGCGCAATTTTCCACGGAAATCACTTTATATTCCACGTTAATCACTTATATTCCACGTTAACAATTTTAATTTAGTTACATTTAAATGTGCCTTCAGAATAAAATATAGTTACACCATAAATGAATAAAAGTGATTTAACGTGGAATATAAAGTGATTTCCGTGGAAAGTTGCGCAAATCCGAGAGAAATGCACCACTTTTAATAAAATGACAATATTTTAATGTTCTTTAGGCGGCCTGGCACCATTTGATCCACGAACCGGGGGTTGCGGAACACCGCCTCAGAGGACTCAGAACCAAAATAAATTAAACTGCTCTCTCAAAAGAATTGCAATAAGAATCACTACTCTTTCCCTTTCCCTTTCATAGAACAGTACATAAACACAGTCGAATCATATTATGAACACCTCGTCCGTTAACGCAATCGCATTTGAGGCTAATTACAGGTAAGGACACAAACCCATTTTCTGGAACGTATATAAAAATGATTGTTAAGTACGCGTTCATGCAGCAAAGTTGTCGTAATTGGTAAATCATGCGATTTAGTTGTTATTGGTAGTCATGCGAGAAAGGCAGGATCATTGGTTATTGAGCACGAGCACCACATTTTTCAAACGGCCGCTTTTGCGAATTTTTTGTGTGTCATCATAGTATGAGCATACAATTAATAGGAAAATGAACACGATCTTTAATTCTGGCATACAAACTGAGGAGCAATTGATGACAGAGATGAGAGTCGCTTGCAACGCCTGGTTAAGGCTAACCGAAGAGCTACAGTTGACAGCTCGAATGAATAGGATGCAGAGGCGTAGCTACCGCCGCATCAGCCGTATCGATGATAAGGGGGGCCCAACATGAGTAAGATAAAAATCGTTATATGTTAATAGACCCAAGAAAAGGCTCGCAAGGAATTTTCGATACAGGGCCCCCCAAGACTAGGTATGCCTGTGATTGGATGCTACATCAAAAACAACTGGGGAACGCACATTATTGCGCATTGCCTCCACAGCCCATGTCTGTGCCCTCTGATACCCTTTTGACAAGTCTTCATTGTAAGAATTGACTTGAATTTGAATTATAGCAGAAATATTGATCCACAGAACAGTAGAATATATTTGCTTTTTCAGTTGAGTTTTACTTCCTACTGCATCGGGTGGATTAATGCTAATTTATTCGCCAGAAGACAGCAACTGTGGAACACAATGGTGTACACAGACGTCTTATGCGGGAAGGAGTACATAAAAAAATACTTAGATGGAAGCGCCGAGGAGTAATCTGTGTAAAAATTAAAAATCTGTTGGTATATGGGGGTAAGGGTTATATCCTAAGCCCAATCCTTGTGTTCTATAATGGATGGATGCCAATATGGGGAAGGAGGCAGTGTTATGATCAGGGGAATATTTTCTAGGTATGCTTTGGTTAATTAATTCCGTACTGCATATCCGCCGCTTCCGTGCATACTTATCTATTCTAACCGATCAAGTACGGTTGTAATGAACGGCTGCCCCGTTCATTAGTGTTTGGGAGTTAGAATGAAAATCCGCCATAGTGAGAACAATTGTAATTTATTATTCCTTTACTTAATTTCAACAACCCATGGTAGGAAAGGCACACTTCTATAAAGTATAGGAGCAACTACATGGTAGAAAGGATATTTAATAATTGATTATGATTAAATTAATTTACGTTTAGAACTCTTTGATTACTTACGGTTTGAAATACCGTAATTCCTTTCTCAGCTATTCGACCTCTGGTCATTATTAATCAAAAATAACTTACTGACTAAATCATCAATTAATAATCTTTAAATATTAAGCAATTAATCGTCGAGCCACACTCGACTAGCTTTCCACTTCTTTTCGCTAATCACTAACTTCTATCATCTATAACTCCTAACCCCTCATTCTCTCTCTCTCTCTCTTCTCGTACCTAAAAATTAATGCTTAAATGTAAGCCTTCATTTGAATAAACCGTGTCTTCTTCGGGAGAAAGTTTTCAACAGAGCAACATTTAAAAGAAAAGAAACTGATCCCAAGAGGATCAGTGAGAGGTTCGCAGATAGACCCGTTACACAGTCAGTCCTACATACATCGGTGTATCATGGGAGAATGATCTTCCAACAGAACAATACCACATACTATGAGGCCCCAATGGTCAGTAATGAATGGAGCATGAGGACGACTTTCGCTTACTATTTTGGCCGCCAAATCCTCCAGATTTGAGTCCTTGGGAATATACGAACATATACAGAGAGAGAGAGAGCCAAAGGAGAAAGAGAGACCTTATAAGAAAATCTAACTTTGAATACTTCGTTCCTCCAGTTATCTGTGCATTAAGTACTAGTATGTTACACATATCAATTCATTTGGAAAAAAATTGAGAATTCAATGGGGGTTTTTTTCGAAGTTCTTAAAGAAAAACATTCCAAATTGGAGCATTCTTTTTTTTTTCAGATAAATGTTTGTATACCTTACTGTGAAATTCCTTTATAACTTTATAAGTAAAAGTAAAAAAACTGAGAGATATTAAATGTTCCTATAAATTTTAAGAAATAAATATAGTGTGTTCATATACACATTATAACTACCGAGACTTTTAATAATATTGGTACATTATCTTTTCCAAAAAAATTAAAGTCTTAAACTTTATATTATAAAATATATGTATGTGTATGATACAAGAATATCTTTTTCTCATACAGAGTTCCTAAAAAAATTGATTAATTTCTACTAATGCACATGGCTTTTTTTCTCCAACACGTAAACTCAGAATTCCATTTTGTGTTGCAAAACTGGAGAATTGATATGAAATCCATTTCACAAAGGGAAGAAAATGAACTGATTTTAAGGGAAATGATAAGTATTATAAAATCGCTCTAGAGTTCTCAGAAATCTATTGGCAATGAAAATCGTAACTTTGAGCCATTATTAAATGACGAAATGTAGTTTTGAAACTTTTTCAAAAGCGTGATAAAGACCACTTCTAATCAAAATGTTCATGGTAATGTAAGGTGAAATTATACTTAAAAAAATAATACATAAATTTTAAAAAAAAGGTTAATTATATACAAGAATTTTTTGTTGTTGTAATAAATAACTGATAAATATACAGGATGGGGTGCGGAAACTTCCTTTTTTTGAACTTATTGCCGTGATGTTCATAGGGAGGGGAGGGACATGGTGAGGGATTCGGTGGAATGGGGTAGAGTGGGAAATTTGTGTTTCTGCCCGACTCAGTCTCAAACATGTGATCGAGGCAGCAGGGCGCTTTTGCCGTCGAAGCGTATTTTTCGAACGTTCGGTTGCAGTGCAACATGCCTTTCATCGTCACTTCGTTATTCCTCTACGAAATCGTGTGTAATGTTCTTCCGAATCGGAAATATGTTTTAATGTTGATGGATGCCTTCCGAGCAACGAGGAATGTCTCTAAAGAAAGGAAAGGATATCCGAAAACCGTTAGAACACCCGAAAACGTAGAACGAGTTCGTGTGTCAATTTAGACCAGTATGTGACGATGATTCAACTTCTTAGCCGCTCTCCAAGAAAGGGAATTTAATAACAAGATAGGGTTACAAGATGGAGCCACAGCCCACACATCCAGAGTTTCCATAGGTGTTTTAAGAGCAGCCTTCCCCTAATAACTGATCTCCCTGCTAGGGGACGTAAACTGGCCTGAGTGCTCGCCTGATTTATTATCTCTTTATTATTTCCTTTGGGTTTATTTCAAGTCCTTGGCTTACAAAGACCGCTCCAAGATCCTGGAAGACCCACGGAACAACATCCGAGCCGAAATTGACAATATCCCTGTCGATATACTTGAAAAAGAGACTCAAAGTTTTCGAAATCGACTGCCTCAATGTATTCATAATGGTGGACGACATTTAACAGTCATTGTGTTTAAAACTGCGTAAATTCAAAAATGTAATGATGTGTTGTAGGCGGAAAATAACAATAAAGTCGAATGAAAGATGTAGTGTGTGTCGTCGAGAATTCAATGGAGAGCAAGAGGACTGTAACGTTGATTTTAATGTTCTATCTGATAAATAAAGAGCCCTTGGTATACGAATAAGTTTATTTTGATGACTAAACATAACTTCACAGCACTACACTCACACACACAAACACTTAAGGACTATTTGCAGGGTTTAAGAAGAAATACCGCTTTAATGCGCTCTGCCCAAAGCAACATGCCTTTCATGTTAATTCAATCATTTCCATCAGCGTTTTCCTCATAATTAAATGGCGCGTTACATATGTTTATTCTGGCAACCCTGAAGTCGCCAATTACGTTCGAAGGCGCCAACAGTGTGTTTTATTGCATTTTCAAAAAAGGAAGTTCTCACCCTGTATTATAAATACCTTTCTGAATATACAACTATTTAGATGTTCAAAATTTTGTTCTAACTACTTAATCAATAAAATATTCTATGGAAACGTTTAAATATAAACTGTAGCGAAAAAAATATCTAAATTCGAGGGATTTTTAATTTTTTTTTTTTTACTGAAAAAGTTTCTTTTCATGTAATTCAGTATAATTTTAAAACAAGTTTTTTGTTCCTTTTTACAAATTAATTGTGCCCATTTTTAAATTTAAAATTCAATTAACAACTATGTATTAAAGTAAATTATGCGGAAAAATTATTTTACGAATCATTTATCAAAAGTTCAGAAAAGAATGTATGTAAAAAAAGTGAAATCTTTGTCATTCTTTACTCGCCGCTTTTGCTATCTAAGCTATGGTGTCTAAGCACTTATCGAATGTCGTAAAAGTCGTATAAAAACCAGGTTAAAAATTAGCATAAATTCTTATCCTTTACCAATGTACATTTTTTTCCTTAGGGATTTTACTTACATTATGGTATCACTTCCTCTTTTTTATGTTTACCTACTCCCACATCATAAACAGTGTAGAACGCTTTGTTTATCGAACAAAAGAAGACCCCTAAAACATTTTCCACAACACCACTATCTGATTTATTCTGAGTTGCACGCTTTTTATGGCTGCTCTTGAGCAAATATATTTACGACAATAAAGGGTAATAAAAATGAAAATACAAAAAAGGCAAAAAAATCTATTTTTCAGTTACGAGCAGGTAGGGCACATGGCTGTAAAAAGATTTGCATGTCATGATCACGTGGCCTTTTAGCGATCTCAACAAACCGCAGCCCCCTCCCCCATAATCGGTCGGTTGCTATGGTTACTCAAGGTAAGGCTTAAAAGCTGTAATAGGTTTATTTTTCTTTCAGCAAACGATAATGCAGTTTTTGTATGCGATAACGTTATATTTCGACTTTAGTGTGAACTGCTGGAAACTTACTTATACTACCACTATTGTTTAAAAAAATTGCAAAGTAATTTTTATTTTTTAAAGAAATTTAACTGTTTACTCTTCAGAAAAAAAAGATTTTGCTTTAAAATTGTTAAGTGTATCTTCTAAGTCACCAAAAAATAGGGAAGGGCAAGACACCTTAATTTCATCGATTTTTTTTCTCCGTATTTTTACATCTAAAAAAGTATAGATTTTAAATAAAAGAAATGTGAAATATTTAATTTTTTACAAATTTTCTGAAAACATTTTTTACTTATTTATATGATGTACCTTTTCAATCTCTCCAGCAATATCATTCAGAAAATGTATATCTTGCTTGTTTCTGAAGTTATACGGAACGTTTAAAGTATCTTTTATTAAAAAAAAGCAAAAATTACAGCTCATTAGGTACTAAATATATATCTCAGCATATTGTTAATTATACTAGTACTATCAAGATAGCTTTTAAATATTTAGATTTTTAAGAGATTTTGTTTTATTGTCGTCATGTGCAACCAAAACAGAATTAAAAAAAGTAATAACTATAAAAAAATTTTAAAACAAGATGACCTAATATCAAACAGAGAATAACAATCTTAAGATTGATTTTTTCTGCGTATGTGTGTAGTATTAGAGCACAATTAAAATTTCGAATTAAAAATTAAATAGAATAAAGAAATATTTGGATTAAGTTTAATCAAGTGAAATAAACCTATTTTTCATTAAATGATAAAAACATACTTCAGTAAAAGATATTATTTAATGATTTTAAAAAATTCATGCGATTCAAATTTATTGCTAAGAGTTGATAAATTCTGATTAATCACTGGAAGTATTTTCACCCGAGTACTAATTTTCGGCCATTGGAATACGTAGGATTTCAACGGTTTTTGCGATAAATTTATTCCTTTTTGATACAATATTTCATGATTTTAAAGACAACAAAACGTAGATGAATTATTTTTTAAGGAATATCTCAAGTTCCTTAAAATATTGATTCACTTTTCGTTAGCAGTATTTGATTTTTTAAAAAAAATAACTAATTTTTTTACAACTAACAAAATTGGAATAGTAGCAAAATTCGATTTTAATCTAAATTAAAAGGGAACAAATGTTGTTAGATACATATTTATTTGTATCGGAATTTTTAAATAATGCATATGAATTTTGAAACACTTTTTTTAAAATAGTAAAAAACGGCTTACATTTGAACAGAGTTGAAGTTGCTGTGTGGCAATATATATATGCATATATATGTACTAAAATACACTAACGTTTTTTCATACGAATAAAAACTGTTTTTTTTTAAAAAAAAAGAAAAAGAAATTGCATATATACTTATTTGTGTCTATTTGCATTTATAATATTCTCATTTCGATCAAAATTTTTCCTGGAGGGAGAGGATTCAAAATACCATCTTCTAATTAATTATGGAGTTTTCTGATTCTTTCTAACAATTCAGTATCGAATAACTGATAAACTTAATTGGTTAATAATTTAGTTATATTAATAAATATTATGTTTTATGATGTATCTTCATAACACTATAATTGTACTCATTTATTTTACAGTTAGGGAGTTATTAAATCCCTCCCCCACAATAGTGTATTAAAGATTTGTCCTTCTATGTGTAAATATAGGATTGAAGAAAAGTGTTTGTTTTAATTTTTAAAAAAACACAAAAAAAAGTGTTACATTCAATGCGAAAGAAAAAAACAATTACGGCTAAAGAGTATTTTTAACTCATAATAGTATTTTAATTTCCGCACCTAATAAAACTAATAATAAACATTTTAAATTAATAATATTAAAACTATTAATAATATAAATATAAATAAAACTTTTACCTTTATTGCGTAATGTATTCAATTCGTCTTTTTCTTGACACATCTTTTTCGCTTATTCACGTTCTTCAAGTCAAGTTTTCGACAAAGCATATTTAATATACCCCCAGAAGTTCTCCACAAATAAACTTTACAACATCTAACACATCCCTTATAACACAAACACTACTGCAACCCAAGGTTGTGAGATCAGATAATCATAACTATAAACCCTAACCCAAAATTCGAACTTAATTTTTTACAAATTCTATAATACAAATCAGTCACAGAATCAGTTTACAGTTAGACAGTAAAAACAAACGATTTTTTTAAACGAATATATTTTATTTATAATTGCCAAACGTTTTATATTAAAATTTAAAATTAATTCGCTAAATGATATTTTAACGTCATTCTTCTGTACTTCATAACGATTTCATACATTATCAAAAACAATAACCTTATAAGAGGTACAAAAAAAGAGAGAGATTTTACGCGCGCGAGGATAAAAAAATAGATATTTTCACTCTTTATTTTTCTGCCTTTTAAAAGCTTTTCATTTTTACTCTGTTTACATAGACTTTTAATAGGCCTAAATAATTTCATTTCAAAAGTAGGCATTAGTAGTATTTCTAACAATTGTCTTGCATCATGAAAAAGCTTTGCCTTGCTTTATAGATCCCACGCATAATTGTTATTTATGCCCCTCTGTTCGTCCAATTATTTAATCGAAAGTAACAGCGCTTAAGTGATCGTTGCTACTGCTAGCACACAACTGCATTAAGGTAATTGCTCCATAACGATTCCGTTTTTTCCAAATAGTGTAGATAATCACGAAAATGTGAATGGAAACTTCTGTGTCAATTCATATTCGTCAATATTAGTGTGTAGATTACTTTTAGTAGTAATAGATTCAAATTATCTTTCAATTTACATATATATTTACATATATTGTATACTTACTAGAAAAAGAAATATCAGCATAATAAAGTATGTAGTATGAAGTATAAGCAGCAGTATAAAACATTCATACATTTTACTATGGAGTTTAAAATAATGCAATTAATACAGTGCAATAAAATTACAACAAAAAACGTTTAAACACACCTGCAGTGATATTCTGATTTAAATTTCAACATTGCATTAATCAAATCCTTTCAAGGATTTGAAAGTATGTACTACAAAATTAAGAAAGTTCTGTAGCCCAAAGCAATTTGTATGTATTTTAAATTGTATAAATAAAAATTTTTAAATAATCATTTGGCTCATCAACGATTTTCTCATGCGAAACATTCTATTGATTGGAATATAGATTCGTAGAATCGTATATTATACAACATATAGTTCAATTTAATCGATCGTATCATTATTCAAAGAAAGACCTGTTCTCAAAAAGATTGGTTAAAAGGTTGTATATCGTAATGGTCGTGCAATGGTATAACTAGATGAGAATAGAATTGCGAAGTGAATGAATGATAAGCGCATAAAAGAATCTCTGGCATTACTTAATGAGGCAACATTTTTATTCATCAAACTTTCACAAGGTGAATTGAAAAAGTATATATAATTAAATAAACAACTTTTCACGAATAATTCATAAATTGGTTTTATTGTCACAATTAAATGCTAATTTTTCTCGGATTCACAAATGGAAGTTAAGAAAGTAATGTGCTCACTCCAAGTGGCGCACACAAGGGGGGGAGGGGTCCTGGGGTTCCGGATCCCCCCCCAAATCCCTTGATTTTTTTCCGATTGATTCTAATTCTAAGTATATAGTACGTAAAATTTAATTAATTATTGTTATTAATGATTCATTTTATTAATTAATGCTAATTATTTATTCAAAATTATTTTTTTACTGTGTTTTGTTCCCGAAAATCGACAAAATCAAAAGGAGCATGATACAAGAATGGTGAATTTCGACCCCGGACCCTCCCCCTTGAAAAACTCCTGTGCGCCACTGGCTCACTCAGATTTTGTCCTCACTTGGACATGGTTCAAAATTATGAAGCCCGTCTCCAATAGCCCTTGTGTTTTTTTGGAATGCGATATTGATAAACAATATATCTGCGCAAAATTAGTTATTAAACCAAATTTTAGCATGTCACAAAGGATTTTGCCAACACCTGGAATTTTTTTTTATTCGAACATTAAATTATTTTTCATTTTAATATCTCAAAAATCTCAAATATTTTGATTTTTTATACCCTTTATAAATTTTTCTCTGAAATTTTGCTATCACCGATGGATTTACGCCCGATTCTTCAGCTATACTGTAATTCAGGGTTGGGCAACTCTTTTGGCTGGAGGGTGACATTGTGGAAGCGGAAGGTACTGGCGAGTCGCACCTTTTTAAAAATGGTTGCACCTCAGAAAAAGAACAAAATTGTACCATAAAAATCAATAAATATAGCTGAGAAAGTAGTAGCAGTTTTATTCAATTTATTTGCTGTGCTAATTTCATATAATTGAAAGCTGCAAACAAATTTAATTTTAGAATCAGTTTGATAAAACAAATGTATCCTATAGCACTTTTCTACAATTTTAAAATCAGGAAAGGAAAGAGATAGCTTGTTGGAATTTTCATCACAGCCTGCAAGTTAATGTCAACCAGCTTGTACCTATATTTAACCTTTTTGATCTTTATGCAAGAGAAACCTTGCTTTAAAATATATGTTGGTTCAAATATATAGAACAGGGGTCGGCAACTTTTTAGCTGTGGCGTGCCAAACCAATCTACTAGGAAGATTCAGAGTGCCACATAGTAGAAACAACACATTTTTGAAACAATTCGATTCGAGATAGAGGTCAATAACATAGATATTTAAAGCTTTATTACACATTATTTTTGCATCATTTAAAGATATTTCGTAATGTAAAAATAAACAGCATAAAATATAACTATTTTTTCATTAGAAATAAAAAAAAATTTAAATTGTGTACATATATTATGCGTTTTTAAATATATTTATAAAAATAAAAAAATGTACAACACATGTGAAATAAAAATATTTCCCTTCATTATAGTTAAATAAAAAGATAAATAAATTTTTTTATGTTAACCTAGTGCTTGCACCGCTTTACTTTCATATCACAAAATCTGGGGTGTAATTTGGGATTTTCAATTAAACATAATCCTGAGCATTCAGTTGTTAAACAGTTTCCTTGCGGATTCAAAATATAAAAGCAGAGTACATGCAATTTTCTCTCTTTAAACAATAAATCTCTCCAGAAATGACATTCAATAACTTACAAAATAGTTGTAAATTTATCTTAAGAGTTATCTTTCAGATTTTTTCATAATTTCTTAAATGTCCACAATTCTGAAGATGTTGGTCAAGAAAGTCCATTACAAATTTATCAACTTTTAGCCACTCAAAATTTGACAGATTTGTAAAGTAGCGCAGGGGGCCGCTAAGGATTGTGCCACAAGCTGCCGGCCCAAGATATAGAACATTTGTCTCTCTGGTTTTCTGACTGTCTTGGCGAGCAGCTAATTGCCCAATCCTTGCTGTAATTAATTTCACAACTATCACTACTGGTTACTATCTTTTTAACTAATTTCCTGCAATCCCAATGTATTCAATTTAAAAATGCATCCTCTTACGAGTAACATTAAATTTTAAAGCAGAAAACTGCGAACTTCAACGAAAAATTCAATTCAGTTTCTCACATCCCTAGTTTGCATCAAGACAATCCATCAAACGTGTTTGGCCGGAAGTACACAATTTCCGGCCAGTTTCCCCTTCATCCCCAAACCTCTCGTCCCCTCCTTCCCATCTTTTCGACACCCCTTCGCGTCAAAAAATTGCTTGCTGGACAAATACTTTTGATTGATCGATGAGAGAACGGCGCATGCTCAGATCGAAATATCGGTTGTAATGGACGGGGGTAGAATAATTGCACAATAACAAGGCATTTCAGTGACGTAAGCAGGGGATAAGTTCGGTAAGAGTATCATTGCATACACTGTTATGAGAGTTTGGAAATGTGGAAGTTGCTCTCGTATGCGATGACTTTGCGGAAATGAATTTTGGGAAAGGGACTTTTGTAAACATAGGTGATGCAATGGGGAAGGAAGGATGGGAAATGGGAAATGAATTCTCTGAACTAAATATAAATACTGCTTCCTTAATCCAGGAATAGTTACGTTATTTTTTTTAAGTGATACAGGAAAACACTTGTAATTTGTACGCAAAGATATATTTAATTTGACAGGGAAATATTTGTGTTAATCACTTCTATCATCATGACTAATTTTCTGTTTTAGTGCTTAAAACTGCTTTATTGAATGCCTACAAAAATGGCAAGGATAAAGAACAAAAAAATCAGGTAATAAAATGTTCAGATCCCCCCCCCCAATAGTATGTTGAAAACACACGTGGCTCATATTTTATTAAATTACTCCTTTTCTCACAATCAGTCCATTTTTTTCTGAATCAAATGGTTTGTACATTTTATTTCTTTATATCTTAATTTCTTTGCTTTTTGATTCTGCATAAGCTAGAGTAAAATTGCATATTTATCCGGTGTTACTAAATCTTGAATTATCATTATCCACATCAGTATTTTGAATCGAAAGAACTGAAATATACATGTGGGCCCCAATTTCTCCCTTTATCAATCTCTCATGTTTAAAATGCTATTTCTCCCCTATGTATATACTAGATTTCTTGGTGAAAAGGCATAAAGAGAAAAACAAGAAGACGTGGGTGTTTTTTTTAAAGTTTATACTAATTTGTAAAAATTTTGAAAAAAGTACGAGGGCTTACGGGAAGAAATAAAATCAAAAAGACACAGTAAAAACATACAAAATTACACAAAAAATAAGCCAAAGGTAACTTCACAAAAATTATCATGAAAATTTGTGTTTTAATTTAAAAATATCATTCTTGTGTGGTCATCTTTAAAATATATATCATGAGTCTCATGAAAATAAGTAAGCAGGTTCATTAAATAAATACAGATAAAACGAATTTTTTATTACAAAATCTGAAAACAAGTCTTATTAAAAACGTTTATTAGCATTTAATGAATGTTTTTTTTAAAATTTCAAATAAACTTTAATAAAATATTTTTTTACATTTTTTAAAAATTTTTTAAAAAAACGTAAATAATTTTTAAAAAATTGTATAAAGAAAGGAATCTGTATAAGAAAGAGAGGGTATCTTAGCTACTTTACTACGCTAATTCATCTAAAAATCTTGTCTTGTGAAGGAACCGTGATGTATGGAAGTGGCCGCGGTAGTCTAGAGGTCAAGGTAACGGACTCGAGGCCGGCGTGTCATGAGTCCGAGTCTAGTACCGTTGAAGACCCACCCTTCAGAGGAGATCGATGCACATTAAATATGTCAAGACTCAAGAGTCTTACCATTGGTGTGGAAATTAGGAAAGGGGGGCAACTCAGGTGTCGTCCTCATCACTTGACCATGGTTAAAATTTACGGGGTCCGTCGCCAAAAGCCCTTGAGTTTCTGAATAGTGCGACATTAATGAAAGAAGTAAGAGCGGAATGAAGAAGAGAAGAGGGAAATAAAATGTGTTTTTGCATTTTAGAAGTACAACTGAGGTAATAGAGCATCATCACCACAGATTATTTAGAATATTGAATCAAAAATCGCTATTAAGAGTCTACTTTTTAGAGTTCGCAAGACAAATAGATCTTAAAATACAATTCTTATTTGGTAGAATCAGGTTAAATTAAACCACTCTATATATTTAATTTACTTTTATATTGATTTTTCAAAAAATGAATAAATTAGTCTACGTAAGTATCATATTTCTGATTAATAACGAAGCAGGTTTGTCACAAACTTAAGATGCTTTCTTATATAAGTTCAAGTTCATATGTACACCAAATATTTCACACTAATAAATAATTCCTAATGGCAAGAGTGCAGTTTTTCTTAAAAAATTTGCTTAAAAAATATCATCCTCTCAAAAAATATTTCTAAAACACACACACTGCAAAGAACTTTTTATTCAAAGAAATTTAAGTTGCTTTGTGCGATCTTTTAATGCTAATTCTTGTGAACTTTTAGCAACATTTGCAGATAGTGGGATGAAGGCAATATATTCTCTAAAATAAGTATATTTTGAGGGGGTAGGGGGAACTATTGCTTTCTAGTATTGAATATTCAATCAAGTAACATTTTTTTTACATAAGCAACGAAACTTTGCCTAAAACTCACTTAGTATAATCATAGAATTCCTTGTTGATTATATATGAAAAACTATAAACATTTCTCTTAGGTTGTTAGGGTGAAGCTATCTCTTTGGATGATAACAAAAGAAGAGGCTTTTTGAAGATTGTTTTTAGGTACATGTTTAACACTGGCTTTCAGGGGGCCCTTTTTAGATATAAGAGCTCTGTTAGTGGATTGTAGTTACACATGTTGGGACCCCTGTATATGGTGGGCCCGAATCATTGATACGGTGGTAACTACGCCCCTGATGTTCACCCATTAGCAATAATTATTAATTATATCACTTAAATAAAGATATTACCCACATCATAGTTGTTGTTTTCCCCCAGTTTTTTTCAGTTCTTGAGATTTCCCCTTTAATTTGTCCTTGATAAAAGGACTAATCGGAGAAAAAAAAGGAAATTTACAGATCACTCAAAATCCAATTGCTTTGTAAATTGCTCAAAATTTCTATAAATCAGTACTTAATTATGCAAAACAAGTTGATACAACACGAATACACATATGTCAAACATAAATTAAAAGTTACAAATATGCAATTATCAACAACAACAACAAAATTCGTCGCGTTACCCACATGCCATGGTTGAAACTTTACGTTAATAGCATTACCCACAGGAATAGGCGGTATGCCGATTGTGGTTTCAGAGCACAGGATATCCCCCTCAATGCAATGGACAAAAAACGTGAAAGCAACTGAGTACATAAGGGTGGGAATGGCATTTTGATTGATTGGTAACATTATTTTCGTGACCAGAGAATTCTCATTCTTTTGTTACTCGACAACCTTTTGTTTCCTCACCATACACAGAAAGGTCTACCAATATCAATCATTTTACATCTAGTCTGAGTGCTCTGAGGGATAAAATCTGATTTACTGAAAAGTAATGCGTCTATTTAGTTTCTTAGTAAATTTTTGCCCCGTGTAATTCTTATTGAACATTTTGTATTACAATATTTAAACTGACATCATAAATATAAAGATGTATATGAGAAACTTTAATAAAATTCTTATTTACATGAAGGTATATCATTAATATTACTATAACTTTCAATATTTTTTTGTTTGTATTTTGTGTGTTGTTATTATTTTTTACAGTCAAACTACAGCTCAAGAAACAATGTTTAAGTCAACATAGAATTTTTAAATAGTTTTAACTAGTTATACGTTTTTTTTCTTTGAATAGCAGTAAACATGTAGCTGTTGTTCATTTTGTTCGATATAGTTATTGTATTAACGATATGTAGGAAGGATTAAAGGTTAATGTAAAGATATATGTTAACGTTTACACTCAAAGCAAAAAAAGTTAACGAGTATATTGTTACCAGTTCGCTCTTTCCGAAAGTATAACTGGAAAACTCGTTTGTAGGGTATTGTTACGTCGCGCTGGAAGGGCTTTTGGCGACGGACCACGTAATTTTGAACCATGGTCAAGTGACGTGGACGACACCTGAGCTTCTTTACCACACCACACCAACGGGAGGACGTTTCATCGCAACTGGAAAACTCGTTTGTAGGTCAGGACAGAATACTCATTTGTAACTGCTAGTGAATAGGAATGCCCTTGGTGACAAATTTAGTGGCCAAAGATCGCCAAACCACCAAATTTGGAGACAATATAGGTGTCTCTATAATATTTCAGAAGATTCTTGGATGATTATTTGGGGAGAACATTTTAGAAGCTCCTAGAAGGTTCTTTTCAGCTTGTATAAGGACAAGGCAGGGAAGTATTACTGGAATCAAACTTTTGTGCATTTTATTAACCTTATGTAAAATTGTGATTGTTATGTTTTATACATGTGTGAGTTTTGAATTTTACAGAATATTCTAGGATGATTTAACGAGAACATTTTAAAAGTTCCCAGAATGTTCTTTCCACCCTATATAAGGACAATGCAGAGAAGCATTATTGAAATCAGACATTTGATAGTGATTGCGCATTTTATTTGTCTTATTCCAAATTGTGACTCCTGTGTTCCATATTTGTGAGATTTTTGAATTTTTGTTATTGTAGATTTATGTATGGGTGCTTCCAGTAGCGCACACAGGAATTTTTCAAGGGGTGGGGGAGGTCCGGGGTCGAAAGTTCAACATTCTTGTATCATGCTCCTTTTGATTTTGTCGATTTTCGGGAACAAAACACAGTAAAAAACTAATTTTTGAATAAATAATTAGCATTAATTAATAAAATTAATCATTAATAACAAGTAATGAATTAAATTTTACGTACTATATACTTAGAATTATAATCAATCGGGAAAAAAATCAAGGGCTTTGCGGGGGGGTCCGGACACCCCCTTGTGTGCGCCATTAGGTGCTTCCAATTAGAAGACAATCTATTGTAATTAGTAGAGGCTTATAGAACAAAAAAAATTTACAATTTTTAGTCTAATAGAAACAGCCAGTTAAGTGCGTAGATCTTTCATGCATTCCAAAAACGATCAGCACCGAAACAATAAAGGTACTCCTTGCTTGAATTTAAAAGCAAAAAGTATTATTTATAAGCCTGAACTTCGTTAAATTAATGTTTCACTAGAGTTCACCATCACTACTAAATAACACACCATCATGTTAAGAATATCAGATTAATTGATTGTGTGATTCTCATGATCTTAAAGTTCAATATTACTTATAAAAAAGCTCAATGAGCAAGAAATATAAAGTAAAATTATTGCAAAACTTTTGAATGATCACGTTTCCTTTTGGTGGATCTAATTCTTAGACATTTCATTTTTCTTTCATACATCATAATTAAGACAAAAATGTGGAATGATAGATAAAAAAAAATCTTTTATATTGAATTCTCCAGATCCTAGGCGTTTACCTTATATATTTTATCCTGGACAATAAATTTCGAACTTTTGAATGTGAACCTCTCACAGTTGGCAATATCGTATACTAATAAAAATATCTTATACAAATACAACATCTGTTGATTGAATTGTTCAAACCTATGGTTTTGTATTTATATTAATGCATTATTGCATTTTCGCAATATTACCAAAGAATCCTTTTATAACGATCAAAATAAGAAAAAAAATCCTCTGTAAAACAAAAATTCCACAAAATAATAATAATAATATACAGTAAGAAAATATATAGATTTGAATATTAATACGAATACTATTTAATTATGAATTTCTAAAGTCTCTTTGGCATTAACTTCAAGTTATGTTTTCAAATGTTATAATCTGAAATAAAAACTAATCAAAATTTGGCTGCGTTAATTCAAATTTAAATTAAAATACTATTACTATTACTGTAACTAAGGTACTATTATAAACTAAACATACAATATAAATGTACTCCTAATAAAATAAAATAAAATACATTTATTTTTTGGAATAATTACGAAAATTTTTTAAAAAATATCTTCTTAGTTGATAAAAAAATAATCCCAAATAACTGGATGTCTTTTCACTATTTTGTACTAAATCCTGTTTTGATTTTTCTAAAGAATAACTGAATTAAATTTTAAACTCGTGTTCAGAGTAATACTTCAAACTCGACATTTTCCCTACGATTGAATTAAAAAGTTCAAAGCAATAATCAATCAAAATTTGATTCTGTGAAAAACTCCCTATTGAGAGCGAAATAACTTTTTTTGCCTTTACCCACGCCCCCCTGGGGAATTTTATCAAAAGGCGATGATGGAGTACAAACAAATAGCCCAAAAAAGGAGGGAAAGAGTGGGTTGGAAATATAAACGAAGTTTCCTTCATTTAAAACTCGTTTGTCATTCAGTGAAGTGGGTGTTCAAATCATCCAAATTTATATTGATGAACTTTTACAACGAAAGAAAAAAAGGATTGGGTAAAGTAATAATAAAAGGAAAGAATAGAAGACTCCAGACGGAATTTTCCAATTCAGATTGCAAGTTGTAAAGCTTTAAGTATATTTCATAAATTGGTGTCTTTTTAAATATTATCTACGCACAGGGACATCTTAAGACTTCTTGAGGTCCTGGGACCCTACACAAATGTAAGCCCGAACTATGACCCTTAAAAGTAGAGAGTACATAGCATACGTTGTCAAATACTGGTACAAACAATAACCCAAAACAAATAAATAGGCATGATTTACAATAGTACACACCTGCTTGACCGACTGCCATCTTTTGACTGAATGAGTAATGATGGTGTATAGTGGTAGGCCGAGGTCCTATACCTGGACGACGGTCCTTACATGCAGCCAGCTGACAAATCGTCCAAAATTCCCAGTTTTTCGGAAAATAGACCCGGAAATTACATTTGATCGTAGAAATTATTCGAATCATGATCTTATTGATTCGAGAACGAGACAAGGCCCCTATTTTGACCCCCAGCTGGCCAATGCCTTAAGATGTCCCTGTCAGACGTTTTGTCTTGATCAGACAAAAAATATAGAGCACAACTAAAATATTAACCCATCGCAAAAAAAAATTATTTCGTTTTTGAAAGGCGAAAATAGTTTGCTAAAATAAAAGGTTTAGCTTTTTTTTTTAACTTAAGAGTTAATTATTGCAAATACTCAGTTTTTTTAACGAACAATTCCAAACGGAGAAAAAACTTTTAATTTAAAAAACTTGTGACATTTTAATTTTCTTTCTCGTGAACCATCAAATTTCATTGACTATACGATTTAATGTTACAGCATTCTAAAAATTACACTATTCTCAAAAAAATTTTCAACAATTAATGTAAGGTTTGATTAATGAAAGTATAGAGGATTATTCATAATTCCTCCAGGAATTTGAAGCGTTATAGTAAAAAACAAAATACTAAGACTAATACAGCAAACAAGAACATTTTCACAAGAATAGAGAACAATTCAAGTTTTATTTACATACTTTACAGGTGTTCTATGTGTGTAATTTTGGTTACACGGCATACATCAGTGCGTGCTATCCTTTCATGATGTTATGATACATCATGCGGCAAAGAGGGTATGAAAACTTAGTCTTATGTAAAAGACCAGGTTTTCGGATAACACGGAAAGGATAACTCGTACTGTCAATAATGTTGATAGTACTATGTCGCGTAGAGTGTGGCGGGGAGAGAGAGAAACTGGACTGTCGCATTGATGTATGCCATGTAATACTGTTTACAATCCCGTGTTGTATTTTCAATCCCGGGTTTACAGGATTACATTATCCAAATCCCGGGATTAGGATTGGACTATTTATGAAAAATACTTACAAACTAGCATAGTTGAAATTACATAATATAATTGAAAATATAATTAAAAAATTGGTTTATTATTATTACTTACTAGCTGCATGGCCCGGCGTTGCACGGGCTTTCTCTACTTTTATAAATGTTTTCTTTCCTTCACAAAATCAGCACTTCTAATACTCTTTTTCAAAATTACTTTCACTCCCCCTCCACCGCTTAGCCCGGCGTTGCTCGGGCTTTCTCTTCCTCATGACACCAGCATTTCTGTGTGTGTGTTTGTACGTGCACAATGTGAGTGATTTCTAAAATTGTGTCAAAAAATTTCCCTTTTTCGAAATTTGTTCCATTCCATTTATTTTTGATTTAAGGCAGGTTTCTTTCCCCTCTCTATAGCCCGAACACGTTTTTTTAGTGTAAAATTATTGTTCTATCTTCCCCGTCTTCTCACCGATAGGATATAGCTTCAAATTTCGATGTATGACTTATAAAAAAAATATTGCGTTAGAATTAAAAAATTATTAATGTGAAACAATAAAAAAGAAAACGATTCTGATGCTAAGAGTAAAACAAAAAACGTTCATCATTTTTTAATAATAGTTAAGTTTCTAAGAATCTAAAATAATAAAATAGATTTCAGATTTTCATGAATCAATCAATCGTTACATATAGTTAGCTTAAAAGTGTCTCAAATGTTTTTGATCCAAAATAATGAACGATGTACTTTTAAATAAACAAATACTTATCTTAGTAATGAAATAATAGAAATAATCCTTTTAAAAAACATATATTTATTAAAATCAAATTTCTATAAACAAAAGAAATTAATAAACAAAAGAAAAATTTACAGAAAGCTATTGAAACGATTGCTTTTTTCTGAACGTTTGATTAAACATATAAATATATATAAGTTAGAATAAAAACAGTATGGGGGAAAGCCTAGATATGTATGTACATGTACTGAAAAAACCATTAAAAAACCGATCAGATAAAAACATTGATATTTTATATTAATTTTAACCTTTTTCATTCCACTAAAAAAAAATTTAAACTTTTAAGAAGTAGCGTAATGCGAACTTGAATCTCTTCCTCTTCAGTTTCGAACCTGGGAACTACCGTTTTATAAAGCAGCGGGTTAAACAACCACGGTATGGGTTCCTTAGGGGAAGAGCAGTAAAAATTCCTTTAAAATAAAGGAAGATTTTTTCAATTTCTCATTTCGTTACTTGTTAAAGTAAAAAATTCCGGCTTCATTTTTAAGTTAATGCTTTCAAACTTCATATATCGATTGCAAGCAACGGTGATTTTTAAACAAAAAACTTTAAAAAAAGTAATGTTTACATATTTCTCGCAAAAGGGGGAAAAAACGAAAAACACTTTTTTTAAAAAAAAAACCGTAATTTTTAAGATATTTTATCAATCTTTGTACAGATTACGAATAATATTGTTCTACACACGGAAAAAAGTTTCGCGAGATTATTTTTATAAATAAAGTTACTAACTATTTAAATAAAATTGAGTATTTTTTGAAAAATCGTAAAAAAAAACAGTTTTTGAAATTAAATTTTTAAATGACTGACTCTAAAAGAGAAAAGTATGAACTTTTTTAGTGGAAAATATTTTTTTCATTAGCGCGAAAGAAAATGCAAGCGGAACAATTTAGAAATCTTATTCATAAAAACGTATCGATTTGACTCATTTTAAAAAAAATCGTAAAAAAGAAAATATAATTATTTTGTAAAATAAATTATACCGCATTGTGGCGAAATAAATGATCTTTCCGAATCTAATTATTCTTTGTCTGAGTCTCATGAAAAAAATTAGATCGCGTTTCGAAAATGTCTGGAAAAAAAAAGCTCCGAATTTTTGAACTTGTCCCCTGGCGGAGAAACATGGTACTAATTATGCGTTTTAAGGTTTTTAATTAATATATTTTTAACTAATTGGAATATATCGGAATATAAATGGTTAAAATGGATTCCTCGGATCATTCCCGAAATTTTGGTACCTTCGGCGAGTTTCTGCGTCGTGCGGTTCGTGAGAAAATAGGGACGCATAGATAGAAAGATAGATACGTTTGTTTACCTACAAATTTTAATAGTGTAGATATATATAAATTATGTATTCAAAAAGTATATAAATTTGATACAAATTTACATAATTTTTAATATATATATATACATATACACATAGCTAGCCCATAATTCATGGATCTAATTTATTATAAACATAGAAAATAGCTGGTATACCCGTTCTTCGCACGGGTGAACTGAAAAATTAAACAACACAGATTAAAGGATAAAGAAGTTTTTAATGAGTTAATTTTATGTGAATTGCAAATTAAACAAAAAAAAGCTTTTTGCGTAGCTCAGCTAAACAAAAAAAGAAAGAAAAAAAATTTGTTAAATTTTAATTATGTAGATCTAATAGCTGATAAAAAGGATTTTTTTTTTTATTTTTAACTCCCCGTAACACTCTTGAGGGCCGATTTTTGAAAATACCTTCCTAAGCTGGTCTCTGCTCAGCAAAAGTAACACATTGTTAAAAGTTTTCTGTAATGAACGCTTAAAATAGTGTAAATAATTTTTATCTGAAAGTGTAATACATTAATATTACTTTCTGTAGTATTTATTTTATGTTAAAATTGTAATATTCGCAAGCAACGCCGTATCTTAAATTATTAAAGCGATTCCATGAAAAACATAGCGAAATGTTAACGATAGAGTCAAGTTGGCAAATGCCTAGCTACTTTCATAACTCGAGCTTTATTAGAGCTTTGTAAGACCCGCCGTGTAGGGGGGAAATGCACTTTAATACTTTATCCAACCGCATTATGATTTACTGCAGTTTTTTTCGTACAATATTTTTTTTGGATCACTACATTTACAATAATTAAGGGATATACATAAACAAAATACTCCACTTTGGAAAATTTAATCCGTTAGAGCTAATAAATTAATTAAAGATATTCCACTGTAAAATTAATTATATACACCGTTCATTTAAAATAAGTAGTCAAATCCTTTTCCAAGGTCTTCACTAACATACCAAAACATCAGACACTTAAATTTTGACATAAACTATTTTTTCGGGACAAAAATAATAATCTTTGCAATCCGCTGAAAACGCCGTCAGCTGAAAACGCAATATCTGCTACAAAACTATTCGGCTTCCCCGCTAAAATACTCATCATAGAATTCGTGCTGCCATATATCTTGGAAGAGTGGATTTCAAAGAATATTCCTGATAAGTATTGGTAGAATATTCCTTCTAAGTTGGTGTGGTGTGGTAGTTAGGAGAAGGGGGTGCCAGCTCAGGTGTCGTCCACGTCACTTGACCATGGTTCAAAATGACGTGTTCCGTTGCCAAAAGCCCTCATGTAGCTGAACAGTGCGACATTAATATTCACTCACTCTCACACTCCAAAAAATACAGTACAGTAGTTATTGCGTTTTTAAGTATAAAAATAATTATATCTGCCTATTCAATTAAAATTATGGCGCTATAATTAACTACTAATCACAAACAAATTTTGAAAATTTGTCCAAATGATGCAGTGTGAAAGAGAAAGTTTATTTACTTTAAGTATCAGAACTGATAAAAGCATTTGTTTGGAAAAAATATCAATTTCTTACTACCAAATGTGCATAATAAAATCATAAAAAAAGCATTAAAATAAAGAGAGATTTATAACAACTTCTCCCTTCAAAACTTAGTTTTATTCTGAAATAAAAAAATAGGTATTATGCTGATCATAGGAATTAATTAGAAGCGAGCATCTTGCGTAGCCAAAACAAAAAAGGTTTTTCACAAACAAAAGATAGATATATGCAGACGTGGGCTTTTTTGCAGCGCACGCCAGAATTGCTAGCAGATGACAGAATTGTTTCATACTTACTTGACAAATATCGTTATATTTTGGACACTTCATACAATATCTTTATAAATTATGGTCTGTGTGCTATTCTGATGTATAAGCTATATTACTGTAAAGTTTCATTAAAATCCATTCAGATGTTTTTGCGTGAAAGACCCACAAACATCCTCACAAACTTTCGCATTTATAATACATATTAGATTGATATAAATAAAAACAAAACTTAACTCATCTTAAAAAATCAAATAAAAATAGTACATAATGATACTAAAAAATTAAAATTTCTTGTGTTTCTCTAAATAAGCTTTAAAAGTTTTGTTTAAAAAATACAGCTGGATTAGCGTTTTAGCGGTCAAATGGCTTCTTATTTTTGTTACAAATGGTCCTGCAGAAAAAAATGCTTGTTCAGACACTACACTAGTACACTGTATGGTCATTAAAATAGGAATGTGTTCTTTCTGGAAAGTCCCCACGTCTCCCTCCATTTTCAAAAAGAGACATTTCTTTTTGAATTTTGGATGACAGTGTTTCAAATCTAATAAGCTTCATTGATGCATATCTCTCTTTGATAACTTTAACCAGTTCTTTTTGTACACTTACTGGTTTTGTGTACAAATTGAGATTCAGTTATTGAATCGGAACTTGAGTCAATTTTAAGTGTTACCTCATTTGGAATAGAAGATCCATTTGTGCAAGAGCTTTTACACTGCTGGACAATTGCTAAGGACGGATCACAAATTGCTATGTAGCATAACATTAACATCTCAAACGAGACATGAGGCCTAGTAGGATAAAATATAGTTGCCACACTGTTCAGACATTAGAATAAAGAATATTTATTGTTCTGGAAAGTACAAAAGCTGTGAAACATCTGAAAGAAAAAAAATGTTCATTTGATCTGCGTACGGAGAAATAGAACAATGCATCTAAAAGTCAGCAGGCACCTTAAAGAAAGGTATCAGTACGGGATATGTCCACCATGGAGTGTGATGCAACATTCCACACATCGTACCATACTTTGCACAACATTATCCAGCAGCTGTGGAGGCAATTTATGCAATTCCTCTGTGAGTGCACAGATGAGGGTGTTCTTGTTTATTGGAGGATAGTTTCGACCAGCAACTTGCCTCCCAAAGCATCCCACACATTTTCAATGGGGTTTAGATCTGGAGAACGCGCTGGCCATACGAGACGTTGAATACCCTCGCTGTCTAGACAATCCTGAACAGCGAGTGTTCGATGACATGTTGCGTTGTCGTCCATAAAAACAAATTTATCACCGACAGCACCACGGAAAAAACGAACATGAGGAAGTAGAACTTCATCAATGTATCGTTGGCCCGTCATAGTTCCATTCGCAACCACATGTAGGCGCGTGCGGCCATTGATCATTATGCCGGCCCACACCATGATACTGCATGTCGGATATCGGTCTTTTTCCTGGATATTTTCTGGACGATAAGCAGTACCACTCTCGCGCCAGATCAGTTGGCGTCTACAATCCGATGACAGACTGAACCTACTCTCATCTGAGAATAGTACGCATGCCAAGTCCTGTTCAGTCCAATTGTGATGCTCACGACACCATTGCAAACGGGCAGTACGGTGCTGTCTGGTAAATGGGATACACACAACAGGTCTGCGTGCGTATAGTCCTCCTCCCCTTAAACGTCTGGCAACAGTTTTTCGGGAGATCTGCTTTCCTGAGGCAGCAATAAACTGATTTGCCACTTGCTGAGCTGTGGTGACCCTGTTCCTTTTTGCTGATAGGACGATATATCTGTCTTCTGCAGGCGTCGTACTTCTAACACGACCTCCCCCGTGGCGTCTACTACACATTCCAGTAGTTTTAAATGACTTCCACAGCCGTGAAACAACGCTGTGAGCGATGTCGAACTCCTTGGCAACATCTGTTATTTTTCACCCTTCTTCGATCTTTCCAATAATTCGGCCACGCATAAAATCATCTATGTGATGTCGGGAAGACATGCCAAAAATTTTAAGTTCGTCTATCAAATCTTTCCTGTAAAACTTTGACTTGAAACAACAACTGTCCACACGCGTCAAAACCTTTAAAGCTCTTATGAACGCTATCACGTGATGAACAGACGTGGAAAAAAGATTTACATACTCATACTTCTTCTTACTAATATCCCGCACTTATTCTAATTTTCCACATTTTGCTTCCTTTCATTTTGTGGTTGTTATGGATGATAGTGTTATCCGTCCTTAGCAATTGTCCAGCAGTGTAGTAATGCAGTGGAGTTTGAAGCGTCAAATCGTTCAAGTAAATCCATTATTAATTCACGCATTTAATTGAAGAAGGAACTGTAACAAAATCCGTTTCTGAATCGTCGCTTATACCATTCTGTAAGTATTAGTAAACCACTTAGATCTATGCGGCGTTCTCCCGCATGAAAAATAAGAGCTGCATATAATTTTTACTTACAGCACACAAAAAAAGTGCTATACGTACATATTTCATAAAAAATAGAATTATAAATTTTCTTTTAATTAAATTTTTAGAAAATTTTGATAAGAGAAAAAATTTTAAATAAAATTCAGGCAAAAATTAAGTCCCAGGATTAGAATAGCTAATCCCGGGATTTTGGGATCCCGGGGCAGCAAACCCTACTGTGTAACCAAGGTTTCACTCATAGAATTTACTGTAAGATATGCAAGCAAAACTTGAGTGGGTTTTTTTTCTCGAATGTTCTTTTTTGCTGCATTTATCTTAGTATTCTTACTAAAGCGATTTGAAACCCCGGTGAGAATTATGAATAACCCTATATTTTTTGTCCGCACTTAGGAGAGAAATTCTGTTAGAAATTAGTTTGTGGGAACCCCCCTGGATTCCACCCTGGACACTAAGATTGAATTGAGGCAAAGCATTACCAGACGATATTTTTACAATAAAAAATAATTTTTATTCACTTAATCAATTATCAACCTTCTAAATACAAATATAAATCAATATGCCTACGTCAATTGGATTGAACTTTACTATTAAATTAAATCACGAAATATGATACTAATCAACTATTAAACTCAATATCGAACGGGTTTACCGGAATAAGAGGACTGAGAGATATACGCAATTTGAATTACTAGCAATCATTAACTTTACACTAACTCTAATATTTATTTAATCTTATTATCCGATAATTGAATTTTAAATATCACCTGACTTTTACTACTTCACTCCTTTCCAGTCGGCTTAAACTTTCCGAATGTAGATCGCTGCCTGACAATCAGCCAGAAGCTAATCACACAATCAACTTGAATCTTCTTAGCTCTCCGTCTATGTATCTCTTGGCTCAATAGCCTTCCTTCACCGCTAACCTACAACACTCTCCTTATATACTTTGATTCATTTGCATATCCCGTTTCCTCGTTTTAGAGCTGGTTAGAAATATACGCGAATTTACAATCCCCAAAGACGCCCAAGAGTATTAGTGATAAAGTGCCGTATAGATTCGTCACAAGTTTAATTCTTATTCTTCTGTGCAAAGTCTTTTATTTTAACTATATTACTGATTTATATTTTATTTTACATTTTCAATGATAAGTAATTTATTAAAAGTAGGAGTTCCAATTAATAAATATGTAATTTTTTTCTGTTTATTTATCAATAAATATAAAATAATTATGCTGTGTTAAAATAAAAACATCTGGACTAATAAATTTCTTATATTTATGTCTCCAGCTGGAAATCGGAAATGATGGCAGGATATCCACAGAAACGGTACCACTAATTAAGTACTGTTCGAAATCAATGAACAGTTGTTCTAACAACTTCACAGGAAACATCAATTTACAGGAAACAATCAACAAAATCACTTGACTTCGGTTTATTTAGCAACACGTTAGAACACGAAAGCTAAACCAGATGTTCCCTTTAAAAAGACAGCTGTTGTGAAATTTCGGTATGAACTTCTGTTTGAGGTTTTATTCAATACCTGACGCGAGGGACCCGAACACAATACCTTCATAAAAGTTTTCAATGCAAGTTTTGAAATAGGAGTGGGGTGATTTAATTGTATTCGGAATAAGGTGCCGGAGAGTTCACTAAAAGGCAAAGAGCGGAGCGTGGCTAGTTAGAAACAGATGGGCCTAGAAACCTTCTGCGCTTTCATGTTTTGATTTATTATTCATTACGCTATTATCAGAATGAGGGGGTGTTTTGTTTTATGAAATTATATATGATAATTAGATGTCCGACACATGTTCCTTTTAACTGAGTATTGGCTCGATATTTTTTTAATACATTTTTAATATGAGTAGAATTAGTTGCAGTTCTATTTCGAGAATATATAGGAAAAAAGAAACAATGTGATTCAAATCAATGTAGAAATAAAAGAAAATGGAAATAATTCGTATTAAAAATATAACGCTTACAATAATTTAACAAGTATTATAAATAATAGATTATAGCCCTTTTTTTTGACAGATACGGAATAAAAATTGGAAATGTTACATTCTTTCAAGTGTTTCGACTTATGTATCATTTAGCTAATAATATCTAACGATAATAACATAACCTGACCTCAGGGGCGTAACGGAGATGATTAGGGCCCCCTGCTAAGTCAGGTTTTGGGCCCCAAGCCAGATTTTACAAAGGGAATATTCTTGGCGTCAATTTGGATTTGGGCCCTCTATAACTCTGCCTCCCCCCACAATGCGGGGTATACGTTACGCCACTGCCTGACATGTTGTTTTGAATCAGTTTATGATATTGTCATCTAAATCCTTCCCTAAAAGTCAAAATCAGATGTTCTAGCAATGTTTTACTGTCTTGCTTTCAGATATTTTCGAAACGAATTTTATTGCTAAGTCCACACTTAATTAATAAATATTATTCAAAATTTCAATTTAAAATTGGGACTAAGATGTTTATTTTTGAGGTGACAGCCATAATTTATGAGAAAATTTTACCCAGAGAACAGAAACCAGTTGTGTACTAATAATTTCTGGAGAAACTTAACCATTTTCAAATAACTCTTCTTTAAAAGCTTAAATTACAAACGAAAATTCAATACATAATAAATTTATTTGTATGAAGCGAGAAATTTTGAATTTTTTTTTTTTTTCAGTTTCATTGCTGGCCTCGCCATTTATTGATTAGGGAAGAAACTAATATCTTTTTACGACAAATTCTTTCAAATTTCTTGCGAATTAAAACCGGATAAAAATTATATGATATGTATATTTTAAAGTGTAATTTGTAAATATATATATATCAGTTTGATTTATTCTTAGAAATTAATATTAATGTATCTGGGAGTCCGAATAAATCTTCAAATAAAAATCGAACTCTTTAGAAGGCGGGATTTTAGATTGGCGTAGGTGGTTTGTCTAGGGGTAAGTGTTTAAGGGTGAGTGATAAATTAAATGAATCTAAGTCATTTAAACACAAATACTTCGTTTAAGTTAAAAAGAGAATTTATTTAAAGTTAAAGGAAAATATGTACAAAAAAAAAGATAATTACAAATAGAAAGAAATGCAGGAATTAAGTTAATTAAAAGTTGAGTAATACCTTTAGAAGACGGGGAAATGAACCTTTCTCATTATTGGATGTTAGGACTGGTGGTGCCGCGTTGGGCGCGGAAATGCGGTAGACGCGATGTGTTGATCAAGCAGTAGTTAGTTGGCCTCTGCCGAAAAATTATTCAAGCCGGAGCTAGGAAAGCTCACTAGGTGGCGCTGCTTCGGAATGCAGTAATAAATCAAATTGAGATTTATGGTCCTCTGAAAAGGATATCACTCAACCTTTTTACAAATGTTTCAAAGGGAAAATCCTACAGAATCACCCTCTCCTAACAGAGCTGGTCTCTCAGCTCTTACAAAATGTTGAGAGCTAAAGTACTTTTAATACAAACTATTTTTAGTTACTACTATAAATTGGATGATTATTGGAATGTGGACGCAATAAAGACAAATAATACGATTCTTAAAGATAATAAAATAAAATATTACAGATGAAAAGATGTATACCTAATGTTCACAATTCCGGACCTAAAATAAAGCATATAAAAACAAAATATTCCATGTTGTGATCTACAATTAACTAAACCATAAAAAAAAATCCTTCGCATCAATAGAAAGATAATGAATAATACGAAAATATAATAAATGTTACAAGTGAATATAAAATGATTTATGGAAGCGAGTGTTACCATAGAACATCTATTAATTTCTCAAGAGGGATATGAGAAAAATTAAAAATAATAACAAATATAAAAAAATTCAATTAAGCATAAAAATGTTTCATCAAATCAGCTGAGGTGGTGGTTGAGTTCGGTCCATCGTGCTGACCAACCTTTTCCACTTCATACCTATCCTTGGAATTAACTTTTGTTACTTTGTAAGGGCCTAAGAACTTTGGTCTTAGTTTCAGTCCAGCTCCAAATTGGGTTCTTTGGATGGCAACTAAATCACCTTCTTTGTATAACGAAGCTTTCTTTCTTCTTCTGTTATACGTCTTTCTATTTTCAGACTGTAGGGTTTCGATGTTCTTTTTGCATCGTTTCTTAAAAATTCGCGTTGTTCTAGTAATTCTTTCGCCATTTCTTCTAGAAGTAAGTCTTTGATTAGGATGTCTTCCTTGTTACGCATTTTGATTCCCACTAATAGTTCGAATGGTGTCCATTTTGTACTGCGACTTATAGTACTATTTAGTATTCTCTGTAATCTGTCGACGTATTTGTACCATTTCGTTGAGTCGTCTAATGATAGTTTGGTGAGAACTGGAATCAAAGTTCGATGAATTCGTTCAACTTGTCCGTTTCCTCGAGGAACATCTGTTGCTATTTGTAGATGTTGAATGTTTTCTTCATCACAGTAGTCGTTGAATAATTTTGAAGTGAACGCTGAACCTCTATCAGAGATAATTCTGATGGGATTACCAAAGGTCTTCTGCTGTTGTTTTAGTTTTTCGAGAGCACTTTCAGCAGACACAGTTTTGACGGGATATAGCCAAGTAAATTTGGTAAATGCGTCTACTACGGTGAATATGTGTTGATAGCTTTTGTTTGTGGAGGGTAAAGGACCAATGAAGTCAACATGGTACGTACTTAAAGGAATGCTTTCCTTAGAAATAGGATTCAAAAACCCTTCCTTTTGCCAGTTTTCTTATTAGCTAAGATACATGGAACACAATTAATTATTACTTTTTTAACGACGTTGGATAAATTTGGGATAAAAAATTCCTGTTTCACAATTTCTTCTGTTTTTCCTACTGAGAAATGACCATTTTCGTGAATTAATTTAATTAGTTCAGCTTGCATTGCTTTAGGTGTTACAATTAATTCTCGACCATTTAAGTACTTATAGAGTATACCATTTCGCTCAAAAAATTCTTCTGATTCTTGCTTCTCTAGAAGTGATTTCAATGTTTGGATGTTGTCATCTTCCTCTTGTGCGTTTTTAAGCTTTGAAGTTAATGTATCATTGCATACCATCATTACGGATATCGGCTAAGAGCATCGACGTGCTTCATACGATTTCCAGCTCTGTGCTCTATTTCATAATCGAATTCTTCTAATTGAAGCGCCCATCTGGCTATGCGAGTAATTAGCTCCTTTTTTTGCATAGTCTTCTGAAATGCTGAACAGTCAGTTACTATTTTAAAGTGTTGTCCTAAAAAAGATAAACACGGAATTTCTTTAATGCGTTGATAATTGCTAGTACCTCTAATTCGTAGCTGTCATACTTTTTCTTCTGCTGTATTTGTCTTTTTCGACATGTAGTAAACGGGATGTAACTTTCCATCTTCTGCTTCTTGTAACAAAATTGCGCCGTACCCTTGTTTACAGGCGTCTGTATGCAGTTCTGTTTTTCTTCCATACTTGTAGAGATGCAAGACTGGGCCTTCGGACATGATTTTCTTCAATTTTTCAAATGCTTCTTTTTGTTGAATCCCGAAAACAAAGAGGTTTTCTTTTCTTGTTAAATCGCTGAGTGGTTTAGCTATCTTTGAATAATCCTTGATGTACTTGCGGAAATATCCAGTTAAACCAAGAAAACTTTGTACTTGTTTTATTGTTGTTGGTTCTGGAAATTTTCGGACAGCTAGTGTCTTCGTGGGAGATGGTTTAATAGTTCCGCTTTCTACAATGTGACCTAGAAATTCAATTTTCTTTTTTAAGAATTGGCACTTCTTGAACTTAATTTCTAATCCGTATTTCTTTGCGACTTCAAAAATAATTTTAAGTTTTTCGAGACCTTCCTGTTCGTTTTTCGCTGGAATGACGAGATCATCTAAATAACTGATTACAATTCCTTTTCGAGTAAGATCTCTAAATATACTTGATACGTAGCGTTGGAAAACTCCTGGACTTGTGCTTAGTCCGAAAGGAACTTAGTTGAATTCAAATTGTCCGTCTGGGACGATAAAGGATGTATACTTTCTGCAATCTTCGTCAACATCGATGTGAAAGAAACCATTGCGTAAATCTAATGTGGAATATACCTTTGCTTCTTGCAAAGTGTATAAAACATCTTCGATGAGAGGTAACGGAAATTTATCTTTCACAAGCTTCTAATTTAATTTTCTGTAGTCAATGCACATTCTCGAAGATCCATCTTTCTTTTTTACCATTACGATTGGACTTGCATATTCTGAAGAACTCGGACGTATAATGCCTTCGTTGAGCCATTCCTCTGTCTGTTTGTTTACTTTTTGTCTTTCTGTGAAAGCTAGTCGACGAGGGTGTTGACAGACTGGTTCTTCGTCTTTTAGAATAATTCTCATTGTGACGTCAGTAGATGCTGTTTTTTCTGGCTTGTAGTCTTGAATTAACTTTTCAAGTTCCTTCTTGATTTGACGATTTTCAACATGACGCAGGTCTAGTTCTTCTTGAAGATTTTCAGCAGATATTTGCATAAGCTGTGCATGGTTCTCATATTTGTTGAATTTAACGCCTTCTTTAGTGAAACTTATCGATGCTTGTTCCAAAAGATCTGATCCAATAACTGCTTCGAATTTTAATTTATCAGCCGGTACAACACGCCAAGTTAACGAGTAATTTTCATCATCTATTTTGAACTCATGTTCAAAGGAACCGATAGTTGTCACTTGTGCTTCACCAATACATGTGAGAAGCATCTTGTTCTTCGATAATTTTGTTGGATCCATTATTCTTCTGCTTGTGTTTTCTCGAAGCAAACTTACGGTACTACCACTGTCTATGAGCGCCGTGATTTTCACCTTTCCAAAAAATATCTCTTTAGTATGTAAACCTTCCTTAACGATGAGTGTGCAAGTTTCTTTTGGAGGTTCTTTGAATTTCTGCGATTTTGAATAGTTCGTCTGAGCATGCTTGGAAGCATTGTGATTTGAGTGTTTCTCGTAATTTTTGTTGTAATACCCTTTCTGAGCGCTGTCTTGATATCTTTGAACAGATTCGTACTTGGTGACAGGGGCTTCGTAATGTTTGTTGTAATTCGTTGACGCTGGAAACACTTTTTATCTTTCCTGTTATACTCGAATTTTCCCTGTGGTTCATATCTGCGATTCTTTTCTGTGAATTTGAATTCTTGTTTTTCACAAATGGACTGCTAGATTATTGTTTCAGAGTCCTTTTAAAGTCTTCGAATTCTTCTATTTTTTCTGCTAATTGAACAAGGGAGTTCATATTTGCCCATTCATCAAGATAATATTCTTTAAATTCAAAAGGAGTTTTCGTTTGAGTTGATCTGTTATGATTAGATCTGATAACTTGTTGAAAGTATCTATCTTCAATCCATCTATCCATCCGTTGAAGTAGGTGTTTAACTCATGGTAAAAATCAATCCATGTTCTTTCAGGTGCTTTTTGGTGAGTGACAAATAGTTGTCGAAACTTTTCTGGAGTTAGTTTAAAGCGTTTCAGCAGTAAATCTTTAACGTGTTCGTAAGAGTTAGCTTTATCGTCAGGCTCTCTCGCTATGATGTGAGATACTTCCGTCGGTAACAAGCCTAACAGATGAGAAACCCAGTTTTCTTGATCAATATTCAATCTCTGCGCTTGACGTTCAAATAATTTTAGATAAAGACTGATGTCTTCTTTCAAATCAAAACGATGTATAAACTTTGAAACTTCTTTGACGAGAAATTTAGTATCACTTTCTTTGGATGTATCAGCGCCTAACTTGGATTGTGTTTGGATTCTTAACTTTTCCAACTCAAACTCATCTTTGCGTTTTTGCTCATCTAACCTCAATTGTTCGAAGCGTAATTTTTCTTCTCGTTCTTCAATGCGTAATTTTTTTTTTGCTCTTCAATGCGTAAATTTTTCTTCTCTGGCTTTGCGATCCTCAACAATCGTTGAATGTATGTTTTGGTCAGTTCTTCGTCATAATCTTCACTACTAATAATTAGATCTTTAAGTGTGGCGATGGTCATTGATTTATCGAATTTTTAAATTTAATTCCGTGGCTAAGACAAATAAATCTTCGCGTCGACCTTTGCCAAGATACGCCATTTTAAAATTTAAATTTATGTTAAGATAGTAACCAAAGGAATAAACAAAATTGTTACGCGTTCAAACAAAAACAATGATGTTGCTATTGGCAATTCTCGTTTGCATTTACAAAAATTCTCAAGTTAAAATGATATTGCAGCAAAATACACTAAATATACATTGAAATATTCAAATTCTATTCATTTAGAAATATTTTAAACCAGTAACGTGTAAAGACAACAGTGCGAGATAAAATACGTAATGCTTAATTTAAAGTAGTCAAATCATTAATTTCAACTAAAAACAAAACCTTTTTTTTTTAAACCATTTGATATATCAGTTCTCATTTCGTTATAACAAATGCAAAAAGAATTTGAAAGAAAAAATAAATTAATATAAATCTTGTTTAGAAACAGTGATTAAATTTATTGTGATATGAAAAAGAATTAAGGAATATAAAGTTCTTTGCTGAAAAAACCAAACAATTAGAAGTTAGTCACTTATAGAAAAATCTGGTATATGTTTTTTATTACACCAATAAAAAATCGTTTTAGGATCTCATCAGAACATTCTAAGGATAAACACATGTTTCAGCATAATAATTCTGTCAAAAATGAACTCAAAATACTTATATATTAAACGATAAAATACACAACATTAAAATAAGATTATACACGATTTTTCATCAATTTTAAAAAACATAGCATATTCCTTCAAAATATATTTCTTGAATACTCGTAAAAAATAATTAATTACTAAACATCTGCAAGAGAAATGTTAAACTATATGAGTCATCGAAATTACGATCGCTTCGAAACGGTAATGTTTAGGAATGGAAAACATTAATTTCTTAGTTCAAGGTCAATGACGCAACCCAAAAAATGAAAGCTTTTCGCACATACATGAAATGCAATTCCTTATTAAATGAGATAGCAATTCCTTATTAAATGAGATACAAACTTGAATATTGCGTACGACTTTCTTAATATTTTAAAGATATACTTGTAGAAAATTTTAATTGATACAATTTCTATACACAAATAGAAAAGCAGTATTTCAGAAAAACACACAAGATATTTAAAAATATAAATTATTCCATGAAATCGACTACAACAATTTTTTCATAATCAAATTAACGGTGACTCACGTATTCTTTTAGATTTTTTCCTTTTGAAGAACAATATAAAAAGTCCAGGATACAGTTGACGACGTGTGATTAATTACTTGAAAACAAACTTCAAAGGCTCCTGGATGTGTTCACTGGACTTGTGAAACTCTTGTAGTTGTTGTACACGGCTGAAAATAACTTGAAGCACCTAAATGTTAGTATGTTATGAGAGGCAATCCGCATTTTCGATTCAGTCCGTTTATAAATTAGGCGTGCAGCCAAAAATGGGGGTTTTTTAAAGAAGAGAAGGTTATCAACTTATTATTTAGAGAAGATTTTCGAAATCAAATCTAGGCGATCCCCCAATTATTTCTGTGGGAGTCGAATAAATCTTCAAATAAAAATCGAACTCTTCAGAAGGCGGGATTTTAGATTGGCGTAGGTGGTTTGTCTAGGGGTAAGTGTTTAAGGGTGAGTGATAAATTAAATGAATCTAAGTCATTTAAACACAAATACTTCGTTTAAGTTAAAAAGAGAATTTATTTAAAGTTAAAGGAAAATATGTACAAAAAAAAAAGATAATTACAAATAGAAAGAAATGCAGGAATTAAGTTAATTAAAAGTTGAGTAATACCTTTAGAAGACGGGGAAATGAACCTTTCTCATTATTGGATGTTAGGACTGGTGGTGCCGCGTTGGGCGCGGAAATGCGGTAGACGCGATGTGTTGATCAAGCAGTAGTTAGTTGGCCTCTGCCGAAAAATTATTCAAGCCGGAGCTACGAAAGCTCACTAGGTGGCGCTGCTTCGGAATGCAGTAATAAATCAAATTGAGATTTATGGTCCTCTGAAAAGGATATCACTCAACCTTTTTACAAATGTTTCAAAGGGAAAATCCTACATGTATATTAAAGGAGAAAAAAATTTTAATTTACTAGTTGAAGTTTTAACACAATCTTTTCTTGATGTAAGTTTATACAAACAGAAATTGATTTTATTAATTAAATTAAGTGTAAAATAGAGTTATAAAAACATTTTTTAACCCAAAAATAGTCTCTTTGAACTGCTTTCTGAATCATATTCACATAAGATATTTTTGCTCTGGTATTCTTAAATTTTGTTCAAAAGTCTGTTTTTACAAAATCACAAATCTAATATAACAACATGAAAAGGAAAACAGGAATTTTCTTCATAGAAATTTCTGCAGAACAAATATTATTTGACTGGATGATAAGCGGAAATGCATGTTTCTTTTCTGTAAATGCCTATGTGCGTTGATCTTCACTGATGGGAAATCAATAAAGGTGTGATAAAAGCCTTTGATAAAGGATAAGAGGATAAAAGCCTCTGGTTTCTTCCTTCTTTATTTAGAAAGATTTAACACCCTATTACATTGAAACAGAGAGCGGAGGAACATTTCCCATATAACTGCCAAAAAGGAAAATGAATAGCTGCTTCTGAAAGCTCTGCGAAAATACTCCCAATATCTCAATCGATAGCTATCTGGAGCTCCGTAAGCAGGTCAGATTCGCTGTTTTCCGAGTACACCACATTTGACAGCAAAGGAACCTCGAGCTAAAATATAATGTTTTCTAAACCTGAATATTAACTATCAAACAAATAGTTAAAATGATTCTTAAAATAAATATCCTGAAAAACGTGGGGAAAAAATGCTTTAAAATTATGTGAAAATTTTATCTCTTAAGAAAAAATAAACGTTATAAGTAAAACAGTAATAATTCACGATACATTTTAGTTTCCCTCTGTATGGCGAGTTAATCTGAGCTTAAATTTGAAAGGATGTTGAATTGTAGAAGATCAGCAATAAATTATTATATTTGACTATAGTTTTTGTTTCATTTCGAGATATATAAATGTATACTTTAAAAATTACTAAAATAGTATTCAAAATTCTAAACACAGTTCGAATTTTTATCTTAAAAATTATCCAAAAAAATAAAGAAAGAACATAATATGGAAGTAAGGACAATGATCAAAATCGACGAAAGAGAATTACTAAATTTTCCAATATGACAAGTAAAACTTGGCAAATCAAAATCTACGTAGGATTACTCTAAACCACTAAAATTGTTTGTTTTTGAGCATCTCTGGCCAGTTAGAAATATACTAACTCTCGCCCGCGTGTATGCGTGTTGTTGTTGCGTGAAGTTGTCTCAGATTTATGACAGACTGTTTTCACCAGTCCAAAGACCTATGAATCCCAGAATAGGCAATTGTTTAATGGGCTAAATCCATGTGACGCCATAGTCATATGATAATGATAACCACGTGTTTATAACCAATCATTTCAAAAACTCATGTGACGTCATAGACACACGATAAAAGCAATTGTTTCTTGGCAATCAGCTCATGCGCTTCATTGCTGCCAACTTTTGCTCTTTGCAGAAACTTTCTCTTAAAAAGTACATATTTGTCCACAATAATAAATAGGTATACAAAATGCGTTTTATTTAAAAGGGCTTGTATAAAGTAAGATTTTTTTTAATTTTAAAATCTTCTTGAAGAAATTTTTTATAACATTTGAACATTTTTTTACCCAATTATGAAATTTGAAATTTTATCAATATTTTAAAAATAGAACTACAAATACAATTTGGTTAATGTCTGTTTTGAATTCAATGGTGAACACATGTTTGTCTTCAGCCAACGTGAATTGAGCTCATTGTTTTTAAAGTACAATGTATTAATTTCATAATTACATAAGAAGAAAAAAATAAAAAAATACATAATGCAATAAAATATCAACAAAACTGATATTATTCCTTGTTTTCTTGCAAGATTAAACTGGTACTTCTGTTTTGCGGTTAATAGTTTTTAAGAAAAATCAGTTTAATATTTCACTAGTTTGAAAACATGGAAGGCTTTTAGCTACATTTCGTCTTTATGAATTACATGTCGGTAGTTAAATAGTAAATGCCTGGTTTTTTTTAATAAATTTGCTCTTGTGTTTTTTTTTAATTCTAATTCAGTATTAGACTATTAATATTCTTAATGAATACAAATAAAGAACTGGCATGAAAATAAGAATTAGTAAAGAAAATATAAGATTTAATATTTCTCAATTTTTTATTTTACTAGTAGATTTAATTTTCTAATCAGTTTCCATTAAAAAAAGAAAGCAAATACTTCCAACTTTACGCCAAAGTCACGAATTGGCGATATTTCAGGAAACAAATCTGGACTTTCCAGAATCAAAAATCAAGCCTAGCAACCCTGCAACTTAAGCCTATGGGGCTTAGAAAGCTCAATGACTACAGTGCGGGGAAAGAGCCCCATATATATTTTTTATCCCTCAAATAAAATATAAAAAATATTCTTGGGGCAGAGGCTAGAAATTGTTATTGCGTTTTACTTTTACCTGGTCCTTCATCCTCATCTTACGGTTGTCATAGCAACGATGAGATGGTTGGACATTAATTGCTTACGCAACTCTGACGAATCGGTTGCAACGGGCTTTTCTTTGCTTATATGCAGTGGTTTCTCAATTTCAAGTTAGTTTGAGGTTTCAAGTAATATTTGCGGATTATATACGTTCTGCAAAAACAATTTATTAAATATACTGTGTGATTGATTAATAATTTATGATAAGTACGGTAAAAGCCGGCGAAAAACGCGCACTTTTAGCACTAAATACAAAATCGAAAATTACGAATGCGCGTTATACGGCGGATGTAAAAATGATAGCTTTAAGATTAGAAAAAAAAAATATATGAGTATTAAAAAAATTAGACTTCTACATATATCGAAGTACTGTTTATTTAAAAGAAACGACATTTCTTACGAACTTATAGAGTTTTAGTTCTAGAAGAGGACTATTTTTTAAAAGACTTGGGATAACACCTTGAATAAATGACTACACAACATAAAAGCATTAAACACGTTTATTTCATGTTTCTTTGTAAAAAAGAGAGTGCTGAAAGTATAGATGCATGTTACACGCCGGTGAGGACGATATATTCTGTTTTTCGCAATATATATATTTATTCAGTTCTTATAGTTTACATATTTTATTCTATCTGTTCCCATTTTTGAATTGCTTGATTTAATGATTGATGCAATTTGAGATGAAATCTGGTTTATGTGTGTGTGCATAGTGTTAAAAAGTTAATCTTTCCCCAAGAGAAAGAAAAGTTCAAAAAATTTCATATACGAAATTATGATTAAGCAGAAGTAGACTAAGAGATGTACTATTTTTTTTTAAAAAAAATGTAATATCAATACAATTAAACAATATATTTGACAAAAGATTATTCTCAATCTGGTACATGCACTTTTTCCAACTGATTTTTTCCATTAACTGATCGAAAAATCATTGCATTCAATCATTATTGTTATTATTATTTATTATTAATATTCTTTTGTATGGATTATTCACTTTTTTCTATTGTTCTTTCACGAGATTTTTTCAACTGCAATTTCGAAATAAAAAATTATTTCCCTTCCCCCTGATTCTTACGATAGATGTCCAATTGAAAAATCTATATAATAATTATTTCTGTGTGTAGATTATTTTTAGGTAATTATGAATCAAGTCTGACAAATATTTAGCCTAGGATTAGCATCATTTTTCCCCTTTTTTCTTTTTCTTCTTTTTATTCTTAATTTATCAGAATGTGGATAAATTCGATTCATCACTTTCTTTCCCCATTTTTTCAAATTATTTTAGGTAATAGAAAAATCTACACGGATTGGTTCATATTATTTTTTATGATTGTCGATTTCCTGTTAAACAACACATTTTTACTCTAAAATGCTTCAAAATCGTGTTTATATTCTAAACGAAGTATTTTTTGCAACGCATTATTGACACATTGATTCTTTTAACGAAACCAAATACAAGCTAATTTGTTGTATGTTGGAATATCTTATAAATTGTTATTAACAATTTTATAAACTGATGTACATTTTATTAATGTTGAATGAAAATTAGCACAAGGGTGTCTTGAGGATAAGTGATAGCTATATGTACAAAGTAGTTTTTAACGCCTCTTTATGCAATAAAATACCGAATAAGTCAAAAGTTCGTTAAAAAATTCACAAAAAATGGAGAAGTGATGATAAAGAAGTGCAGTTTACTATAGAAAGGATTCACAAGAAGATCGGGGTTTTTAGCAATAAAAATATTTTTAGTCGTGCCCGCATAATATCAAAAAGGCGTGTTATCTGTAAGAAGCCTCTCTAAGATTGGCGCACCTCCATTCTATTCCAATCGGGAAAAACGATTCCTATTGAGTAACTCTGATGATTGTTCTAGGTTGCAAGATCGCATGGCCAACATGTTCAACCCGCCTCACTCCGGTCTTGTTCTGGTTGAGGGGCTATTTAAAATCACTTGTGTACTATTCATCCCTGTCAACATTGGCCGAAGATTCCAGCAGTGTTGAGGTTTTTGCAATTTATTCCGGGTTGTTGCATTTAATTGCAAGGGGTGTTGTAAGTCGCCTTGGTTGTGTCGGACAATGTTACGGAGGCCATGCTAAAAAATTGTTATTGAAAGAATAAATGTATGAAGCGTACTGTTGTCCAGTAGACTGTGTTTCGGATTGTCAGCGCCCTCTATCAGTGATATTTTTAACTGAACATGCTTTTGCCTCTAAAAAAGTTCTACTTTCTTATAAACCACACTTCTTTGTCATTGTGAACTTTTGGCTCACCCGTAAAATAAATCTGTGACAGTTTCCAATTATTTATATAATACAAGAATGCAGAAAAGTTAAATATGTAAAAATAAAACGTGCAAAGGATTTTTTTTGTAGTTATATAAATTAACATAGAGTTTCTTTCTTCTTTTTTTTATATATATATATATATATATATATATATATATATATATATATATATATATATATATAAGACGCATTTGTTGTCTGTTTGTCTGTTCCCTCATAACTCGAGATCTAGACACCCAAATAACGTGAAACTTGGTACACGTACACAAAAATACACGAGAAAGGTTCTTAAATAGGTTTGGCGTTCATAATTCCTTCCAAATTTTTTAAAATTTAATTTTTAAGTGATTTTTCAGTGTTATGACGTCATATGATGTCACGTTTCTCACTAAGTGGACAATTTATACTTTACATGCAGTTTTTCAAGAGATTATTGCATATTTTTACTGTAGCTATGTTAATCAGTTGGAATATTTATTCAATTTTTCTATTCTTTGATATTTAATTAGGATTATTTTTGGAATAAATAACTTTTTTAAGAATTATTATTTCAACAACTAAAATTTTGTTTTGTTGTTTTGGCAACATTTAGGTATTATCGCGGGATGTTTATGTGTGTGATTTTGCTTGCGAATTACAACTTATTTATTTATTTCTTTAGAATGCGAAGATTATAATTTTGACAAACTAAAACTTCTCATTGATAAGGGTTATATTTCAGTTCGATTCAAATGTAGTATAGGGGAGGGCCTCTTTGGATTTGGCGATTTTTCTTCGGATTTTTCGATTTTTATCTAAATGTCATGGTGAGATATCGAATTCATTCTAAAATAAATAATACCGAAAAAAGTACCTTGGAGACCACTTTTAGTAACCAAAATAAAGTACTGCGCCAAGTAGCCCCCCTATACTACACTTGATCCAATAATATGGTTCTTTGCAATTTCATGTGTCTTTATTTTAACCTTTAAGGGTATACTATTGGCTTCAGTGCATAAAATTGTCATGCAGAAAATCATACTTGGGTAATCATACTGCCCAAGCAAAAGCAGTGTTGGTAGTAATTACATATCAAACTGGAATAGGCATCAGAGAATGAGCAAAACAGACAAATGGCTTAAATACCTGTTGAGGAAGCAGGTGGTCCTAAGATAAATTATTTTTGGAACTTATGTAGTATCCTGACAATCGCCAACATTCAAAATAACTTGCCAAGTTGGCAACCCCAATTTTACATGTCATATATATATGTTGAATTTTGAGTCGTGCTTCGTTTCATATATCGCCAATAGGTTGCGGTTATATGTAAGTACCTTATTTTTTCAAATTATGCTTTTGCATTGATAAAGTTAGTTCAGTTCTTTTTATGTCGGTTAATGTTAGTATTGTACTTCATTTTTCAATTTATTTTTATGCTCGGGATATATATACTTTGGATAATTTTTGTAGTACTTGCGTATTATTTCACAATCGCCAACGTTCAAGACAACTCGCCACTTTGGCAATCCCAACTTTGTGTGTGTTGAATTAGCAATCATGTGCTCCATTTTGTTTAATGTCACCAATAGTTTGGGATAATACATAAGTACCTCTAATTCTGTACATTACTATAACATTAGACTGGCCGAAACATACCAATTTGGCATGATTTCAGAATCATGCCAAAAATGAGTATGTTGAGGAAGCAGGTAGTGGTAAGATAAATTATTTTTGGCACCTATGTACTATCTTAATAATCGCCAACATTCAAAATAACTTGCCAAGTTGGCAACCCTGATTTCGCATGTCATATATATGCTGAATTGTGAGTCATGTGCTTTGTTTCATATAATGTTGCCAAAAGGTTGGGGTTATATGTAAATACCCTATTTTTTCAAATTATGCTTTTGCATTGATAAAGTTAATTCAGTTCTTTTTATGTCGGTTAATGTTAGTATTGTACTTCATTTTTCAATTTATTTTTATGCTCGTGATATATATACTTTAGATAATTTTTGTAGTACTTGCGTATTATTTCACAATCGCCAACGTTCAAGACAATTCGCCACTTTGGCAATCCCAACTTTGTGTGTGTTGAATTAGCAATCATGTGCTTCATTTTGTATAATGTCACCAATAGGTTGCACTAATACGTAAGTACCTTTAATTCTGTGCATTACTATAACTATACTATACTATACTATACTATTACTATTACTATATCTATCGTCTTTTCGGGGAGTTTCACCGAGCTTAAATCGCACTGTCACCTGTATGGTGCTCAAGGCCAACGACAGGCGTACCTCTTGCCCATGCCACGATGAATTTCGTGGGCCTCGTTCTGACTACGTCAGACAGGTGGCATTAGCCACAACAACAACAACTATAACATTAGACTGGCCGCAACATATATACCAATACCGTGATTTCAAAATCATGCCAAAAATGAGTAGCCAACCAATATGAAATTAATATTATGAGTATTATCTTAGCCTGTTTTATCTTTCCCTCCAGTAATCCTTAATTAATTCAATATATAATTTTTTTTATATATATTTTAGTACTTACATTTTTTTTGGTTATTATGTACTGCAAATATTTTTTTGCACATTGCGATGTATTTGGCAAAATTAATCAGTGGTATTTTTCTTAAATATGTTTTTTTTATCTGTTTTTGACAATTTTTATAATTTTGTTTGATGTCTGTCTGAAATGCAAATAGCAAAATAAATATTTTACAATATATATATTGTGTTTGTATGAAAATGTTTATACTATAATTTATTCAAAATATTGAGTCGTCTTTTATTTTTGATATCTTTTTAAGATTTAATTTTATGATATAACTAGCTATACCCAGCTAATTGTTGCTGTGGCTCAGTCAGCTTTAAAATACTGGTACACCATAAAGTATATCATGAAGCTTACAAAAGTAATAATACACAAGAATTCAAACAAATCTATATGCATATAAGACACATTTGATGTCTCTCTGAATAAACTTTCTCTTTCACACTACATCATTTGGACAAATTTTCAAACTTTGTTTGTGTGGTTAGTATTTAATTATAATGCTATAATTTTAATTGAATAGGCAGATTGCATTTTTAAGTATAAAAATAGTTATAACTACTGTACTGTATTTTTTTCAGTGAGTGAATATTAACATCGCACTGTTCAGCTACATGAGGGCTTTTGGCGACGGACCACATAATTTTGAACCATGGTCAAGTGACGTGGACGACACCTGAGCTGGCACCCCCTTCTCCTAACTACCCCGCCACACTAATTTAGCAGGAATATTCTACCAATACTTAGCTGGAATATTCTTTGAAATCCACTCTTCCAAGATATATGACAGCACAGGTTCTATGATGAGTATTTTAGCGTGGAAGGCAAATAGTTTTGTAGCAGATATTACATTTTCAGCTGCCAGCGTTTTCAGTGGATTGCAAAGAATATCATTTTTGTCCCTCAAAAAATAGTTAATGTCAAAATTTAAGTATCTTATGTTTTTGTATGTTTATGGAGACCTTAGAAAACGATTTGACTATTTATTTTAAGTGAATGGTGTATATAATTTTACAGTTGAATATATTTAATTAATTTATTAACTCTAACCGATTAAATTTCCCTAAGTGGAGTATTTTGTTTATGTATGTCTCTTAATTTTCAATATAGTGACCTAAAAAAATATTGCATGAAAAAAATTGCAGTAAATCATAATGCGGTAGATAAAGCATTAACGTGCATCGCTTTCCTACACGGCGGGTCTTACAAAGCTCTAATAAAGTTTGAGCTATGAAAGTAGCTAGACATTTGCCAACTTGACTCTATTGTCAACATTTCGCTATTTTTTCTATTGAATCGTCATTGTTATTTAGGAAACGGCGTTGCTTGCGAGTATTACAATTTTAACATAAAATAAATTCAACTGAAAGTTATATTAATGTATGACACTTTCAGTTATAAATTATTTACAATATTTTAAGAGTCACAAAACTTTTAACAATGTGTTACTTTGGTTGAGCAGAGGTCAGCTTAGGGAGGTATTTTCAAAAATCAACCCTAAAGAGTGTTACGGGGAGTTATAAATATAAAAAAAATCCTTTTTATCAGCTATTAGATCTACAGACTTAAAATTTAACAAAGGTATTTTTTTTCTTTCTTTTTTTTTTCTTCAGCTGAGATATGTGAAAAGATTTTTTTGGTTTATTTGCAATTCACTTAAAATTAACTCATTAAAAACTTCTTTATCCTTCAATCTGTGTTGTTTAACTTTTCAGTTCACCCGTGCGAAGAACGGGTATACCAGCTAGTATATATATATATATAGTATTTATTTTATCACTCGTTTCTTGTTTGCGAGTAGCATCTTATAAACATGATGGAAAAATTCTGATATGAGAAATTCACGTAAATCAGGAAAAGGCTTTAAGTCGATCGCGATCTACCGGTGGACCTCCAATGTATTTTAGGGGGTGACCAACTTTTCTAAAATCTAAGACGCGCATACCAAAAGAAATATAGTTATAGAACACAGACTCCAGCCATACTAGAGAATCGGCTTTTTACAAAATATGCGACTGTATTTACTTAAGCAAATGATTTAATAAATATGCAGATGACACTTGTACCTTCATTAGAAGCAAACGAGGACACTTAACACGTTCACTGCAGCTGTAGGAGAAAAAAAGCGATTACTGCGATGTCAGCCGCAGAAATGAATTTTTCCCCACACGCCGACTGAAGGTTAGAATGAATGTTGATAAGTTCTTCCCGCTATAACATGGGATTGGCTACTTAGGCATCATCCTACATCCCTGGATTGGATTCTCGCGATGGCGCGGGAATGGGCAGCGTGCATACGTGGGTTTCAGATTCATTGGTTCACGTATGTTCTCTGCAAGCTGCATTGAATGCGTATACGCTCACGGGCTTGTTCAAGCATTTAACTAGACCATTTTGTGTTACTTGTGTTTTTATAATAAAAATAGTAATCAGTTATTTTTCAAAATTTAATTATTTGTTATTAATAATTAATTTTATTAATTAATGCTAATTATGTAATCAGTAATTACCTTTTTGCTGTTTTTTGTTCCCGAAAATCTACAAAATCAAAAGAATATGTTGGACGGCGTATCGGAGCATGATACAAAAATGTTGGATTTCCGACCCTCGACCCCCTCCCACCTTGAAAAATTCCTGTGTGCGCCACTGGCCACATCAAAGCCATTGGGTGGATCACAATACCTTAAAAATATTAGAAGTTACCGGTATCCTGGAAAAGTCTGACTACATTTTAAAATATTAATTAAAAATAAACAAAGATAACCACTTACAGTTTTTCTACGTTTCATAAAATAAAGATTAAAATTTCTGTTTAATGAAGTGCTAACTAGATGGCGCAATGTCCCCGTTTTTAAAGATTCTCGTTTCAAAATGGCTTCGCAATAAGAACAAGCGCAAGTTGTAGCATTGTTTATCGAATTTAAATCTGCAATAGATGTACAGCGTAAATAGAGCAGCACTACACTCAGTGGCGTAACGTACACTCCCGCGTCACATTCAACTTGGGGGCCCAAAACCTAACTTTGCAGGGGGGAGCAAATATTCTCCGTTCCGTCACTGACTACACTGGAGCTTTGAAGTGAGAAAAAGTTCCCTGGGTGATTGGTGGAAAGAGGAAGTCCAATAGCGTGGCCATCCACATCTCTAGACCTTTGGATTTCTTCTAGTAGGGAAACGTAAAATCATTGTTTACCAATTTTTAGTAAGTGACACTTGTGAAATGAAAAGTCGAATTAACACTGCCCACTCATATTGTTGATCTTGCAATGCTTCATAGAACGTGACTAGAAATCTGGTACAGACTCGACATGCTGTGCTCAACTAATGGTGTTCGCAATGAAATCGTACAACAGCGCATGGTAAAAAAGCATAAAGTATTCGACTAGTTGCGACAATTTTTTTTTAAGAAAATGGAATTTTTTTGTGGTTTTTAGATTTATTTAGTACATTTTATGAAAAAAAGGCTAAAATTAAAAAGAGAAAAAAAATAAATGATTACTACTAAAATGGGAAAAAATGGGTAAAAATTGACAAAAAATTACATAAACGAGACCTACTCAGCACAAATAATAAATGAACAAATTTTCCATTTTTCAATTTTGATGTATTACTTTGCTATTCCTGTATGAAATGACCTTCAGGATGAGAGATGCTTTAATTTTTACAAAAACTAGAGCACTTTATCTTAGTTATTGTATGAAATTGCTTAAAATAACTGTGATTATATCCACATAAAGAACTGTAAATTTTGTAATAAAACAGAAATTGATAAATCTGAGGGTTAAAACACTTCTACTGTACACAAAACACACACAAAAAGTTTCAACAAACAATTTTTAAAACTTTTTGAGCAATCGCTGTCCCCGTTTGAACTTTTCGAAAAAAAAAACGCATTTTAAAGTTTGACATCGTATGTAAAGTTATGGCATCTGTTTTTACTAAAACACTTGTAGTTTTTGTTCTAGTGAATGAAAAATAAAAATCTTCGTTTTTTTTTGTCGCTAATAAGATGGCCTATAAAATAAAATCATAAAAATTATTTGTCAATTTTTTGAAAAATCATGATTTTAGGGTAGTCGGATACCTTAAATATTTACTTGACGGAACAAAACAACGGCGGATAAATACCTTGATTTGTTTTTTTGTTTGGTTTTTTTTTTGTAATTAATACTTGAAAATTTAATCTTATTTTTCGGGCACGCACACAACGGTATATTCAGCTGATAAAACTAACTTAGACAAAAATTAAATATCAGTATGTTAAAATATTAAAAGTGAATGCACATAACGAAATAATGAATCGAAAAAAAAATTATCACAAAAAGGGACTGAATAGACTAATAGAAATTGTTGACTTTGAAATAAATTTAAATTGTAATAATTTTTTAAATCAAATCTTTAATATAATCTTTCGTTGTGAATACAAATAGATTAATTCAATTAAAAATACGTTTATTTCACTTGATCTTAATATTTACTTTTTTCTCGAACAAATACAGCTATCTTAAAATATAGCAGAAAACAGGGAATGTAACGATTACGTAATTGTCTGAGAATGTTTGTGAAAAAAAAAAAACTTATGTCTGGAGGAGCAAAGAAGGTAAGGAAAAGGGCATTTTTTCCTTCTTTTTTAAATAGTTCTTCTGGTAATATAATTTATTTTAAAAAATTCAGCCACACAGTAAGATTCCGACATTTTAAAAGCACTGATGCTTAAAGCACACGTAATTCGAGAAATTTTACCCATGACCAATGTAAATAAATAAAGTGAAAAAAGCTCTCTCTCTCATGTTTCTTTTTCTTTCTTTCTTTCCTGTCAGCCCTTTGTTCAATTAAAATAATCGAGTTGGCTGGCGGTCTCTGTAGTCAAAACAAAGTCGATGTATTTTCCCAAGCTAAATTCACCACGTTGAACAGTTGATGGCGTTAAACGTTATGATAATAAGAGTATGATAATATGATGAAGTAAAAGAGTTCGGGGAGAGAGAGAAGATTCCAGTGTAAATGTTGACAAATTTTCAAAATTCTGTAGAATTTCATTAATTTTGATCAGGTTAATAAAAATTATTTAAAAAAAATAATAGTTTTAAGTTAGTTAATTGCAAATTATATTTTTTAAAGAAAAAATAGCTGCTTGTATGTCTGGTGTAGTAAGGATCTGGAATAAGGAGGGTTTATCGAATATACTATATTTATTCTTCATTGTCTGCAATAGAAAACCCTCTTAAATTTAGGAAAATGTTTTGCAATCGAGATCAAAAACAAAATATTTTTCGAAAGAGCTATCTATCTTTAAGTATGAAAAAATTTTTCTGAGATTAATTTCTGTAAGAAATAAATACATTAAAAATGAGAAACAAATTTAGAAATAAAACTCGTCAATCAAAATTAATATGTTTTTTTAAAAAAAAAACATATTGATGCAAATATGAGAATTGAATCCAATAGTGAAATAGTAAAGTTAATATGTGTTTAGTGCAGGAGACATAGTAACAAGAGTAAATTTAAAAAAAAACTCTAGTTCCTTAAGATTATTAGAAAGGCAGAGATTCTTGTTCTTAAAGGGATGCGTATTATTGGAATTTTCTACAGAAATAACCTGTTCTTATAAGATTTTTTTAGAGTTCTAAGGTAGATATATATATATATATATATATATATATATATATATATATATATATATATACATATATTTTGTATTTGGATTATTTTTAAATATGTTAATATTCTAAAAGTATTTTGTAATAATTTAATTTAGTATGATGCAATTAGAAATTTCTATGTAGATAAATTTTTTTATTTACAATCAGATTTCTAATTATAGAAAATCTATAATTATTTAATGTTTTGGAACTGCAACAAATATCATTAGGCAGAGCAGCAACTCCATATTCGCAGGAGGTGGGGCTGAATTCTCCCCTCCCCTAAAAAAAAGTATTGATTCTCCTCTTTATATTTAAATTTCGGAACTACTTTTCTGACATTATCTGTGAATACAAGACTTTCAAAACGTTTTCTTGTATAAAAATGGCAATATTTTAATATTTTGGATTGATTCATAACTTCCTAATTTGCTGAATTTTCCGGTATGTAAGACGCACCCTAAGCAAATACAAATTTAAGGGAAAATACCAAAAATTTGTGATAAAATGATGAGATAATAAACACAATAGGAATTTTTTACAGTGCACTGACCCTTAAGAAATCCTCAAAATCCATGTTGCTATCATCTAACTCTTCTTTCTTACATCTATATATATATATATAAGACGCATTTGTTGTGTTTGTCTGTTCCCTTATAACTCAAGAGATCCAGACAACCAAATAACGTGAAATTTGGTACACGTGCACAAAATTACACGAGGAAGGTTCTTAAATAGGTTTGGCGTTCATAATTCTTTCCGAATTTTTTAAAATTTAATTTTTAAGTGATTTTCCAGTGTTATGACGTCATATGATGTCACGTTTCTCACTAAGTGGACAATTTATACTTTACATGCAGTTTTTCACAAGATTATTACATATTTATACTGTAGCTATGTTAATCGGTTGGAATATTTATTCAATTTTTCTATTCTTTGATATTTAATTAGGATTATTTTTCGGATAAATCACTTTTTTAAGGATTTTTCTTTTAACAACTAAAATTTTGTTTTGTTGTTTTGGCAACATTTAGGTATTATCGCGGGATGTTTATGTGTGTGATTTTGCTTAAGAATTGCAACTTACAATTTCAGTATTTTTTCGGAGAATTTATTTATTTCTTTAGAATGCGAAGGTTATAATTTTGACAAACTAAAACTTCTTATTGATAATGGTATTTCAGTTCTTATTACTGTGATTAACATAAGTATAGTATTTCCGTTTTCGTTATCTGTTTTAGATAGTATGAAATTAATAATATTTTGCAATTTTATGTGTCTTTATTTTAACCTTAAGGAAATTGCCTTGCAGAAAATCAAACTTGGGTAATTATACTGCCCAAGAGAAAGCAGTGTTTTGGTAGTAATTACATTTCAAACTAAAATAGGCATCAGAGAATGAGCAAAACAGACAAATGGCTTAAATACCTGTTGAGGAAGCAGGTAGTCGTAAGATAAAATATTTTTGGTACTTATGTACTATCCTAACAATCGCCAACGTTCAAAATAACTTGCGAAGTTGGAACCCCGATTTCGCATGTCATATATATGCTGAATTGTGAGTCATGTGCTTCGTTTCATATAATGTCGCCAATAGGTTGCGGTTATATGTAAGTACTTTATTTTTGCAAGTTATGCGTTTGCATTGATAAAGTAAGTTCAGTTTTTTTTATGTCAGTTAATGTTAGTATTGTACTTCATTTTTCAATTTATTTTTATGCTGGGGATGTATATACTTTGGATAATTTTTTTATTTAGTACTTACGTATTATTGCACAATCGCCAACGTTCAAGACAACTTGCCACTTTGGCAATCCCAACTTTGTATGCGTTGAATTGGCAATCATGTGCTTCATTTTGTATAATGTCACCAATAGGTTGCGATAATACATAAGTACCTTTAATTCTGTACATTACTATAACATTAGACTGGCCACAACACCAATTTGGCATGATTTCAAAATCATGCCAAAAATGAGTAGCCTACCAATATGAAATTAATAGCCTGTTTATCTTAGCCTGTTTTATCATTCCCTCCACTAATCCTTAATTAATTCAATATATAATTTTTGTTTTTTTATATTTTAGTACTTACATTTATTTTTGGCGATTATGTACTGCAAATATTTTTTTACACAGTGCGATGTCTTTGGCAAAATTAATCAGTGGTATTTTCCTTAAATATGTTTTTTATCTGTTTTTGATAATTTTTAAAATTTTGTTTGATGTGTGTGGGAAAGGCAAATAGCAAAATAAATATTTTACTATATATATATTGTGTTTGTACGAAAATGTTTTTACTGATTTAATCAAAATATTGAGCCTTCTTTTATATTTGATATCTTTTTAAGATTTAATTGTATGTTATAACTAGCTATACCTAGCTAAATGTTGCTGTGGCTCAGTCAGCTTTAAAAGACTGGTACACTATAAAATATGCCATGAAGCTTACAAAAGTAATAATACACAAGAATTCAAGCAAATCTATATATATACATATAAGACGCATTTGTTGTCTGTCTGTTTCCTTATAACTCAAGATCCAGACAACCAAATAACATGAAATTTGGTACACATTCACAAAATTACATGGGGAAGGTTCTTAAACAGGGTTTTGTTCCATCCCAATCTCACTCTGGCCTCCTCCAGCCAAAAAGAGTGCTAAGTGTGCATGTTCTGAGCCATGGGTTCATTATAGAGAAAACTTTACTAAACAAAAGCGGTAAGTAATTTGCAATACAGCTTTGTTATATTTACTTTACCGCAAGTAAATACTGCAACAAATATCACATTACTTACTGCATTCCATTCCTTCATTCATAGGAATGCATTGTCATTTTTTGCTACAGTCATGCCTATGAGAAAAAGGGGGAGAGTATAGACTTGCAGACACCAGGCTTTTCTCATGGGCAATTGTATGTGGCCTGCTCTAGAGTTGGCAGAGAGGAGAATCTTTTTGTACACACTCCAAATGGAACTGCCAAAAATGTTGTCTATCACATTGCTTTAAGATAAATGTACCCTTTTATTGCATGCAAATAAACAGTTTTGTAAGCTTCTACAGAAAACCTTATTTTAAACCCGGGCAAGCCGGGTACTTGCAACTAGTATATAATAATTAACTAATGCAGTGTTTCTCAAAGTGTGGGGCGCGCCCCCCTGGGGGGGCGCGATGACCCTACAAGGGGGGCGCGAGCGTATCGAAAATTTAAAGATTTTTTTAAAAAAAATAACCGGAAAGAGAAGTAAAACAAAATGCTTTCTTCCATAATAAAAAAAATACACACAACACACTGACATAATTTATATTTATTATCTGGCTTTTTTCCGTCATCAAATAGCTATCTTTGATCCCAAAACCAAATTAAAGAAAAAAAAACATTTTGTTTTATTTGCTGTTTTTCCTCAATGAGAGATTTTTTTATTACGTTTCAACATAAAATATTACTCGTTGAAAGAAAAACGAAACACAGACCCTGAGAAAATTCTAAGAAGATAAACAATTCTCCGCTGTAATTATTATTGAAATACTGTACATTAGTTGTAGAAAAAGAAAAGGAAGTCATGATTCACTTTTCAGCCAGGCTGCATAGTACGTTTGCTAACCATTTGATTGACCTTCAATCTTATGCTATGGTTATTATCAATATTAGTTCCCTCCCATCTTTTATGCGTTTGCTTTTCGCTTAGGAAATTGTAAATAATTGAGTTTTGCGATATTTGGAAAAGAATTGATTGGTTTAACATTTCTGTAGGATAACTGAAAAGTGTCTGATTTGCGTCCTTTATTATGGTCTTGTACTTTTGAATCATTTTAGTTCAGTTTTATTGGATTTTTTCTCAAATCATCAAATAATTGAATAGTCCTTGAAAGAAGGTAAGTATACTTTCTATAAATTAAAATATTCACTAGAATTCCGATTTGTATCGTGTACAGTAAAAATAATTCTAAACAAATGATTGGGGGGACCATTAATGTTAGTATCGAGTACGCGCCTGCTCCCGGGTTAAAACATTTTGAAGTCTTCTCGCTTTAAATGTTAAAAAGTAACACAATTATTCTTCATCGGAATTTTATATTCTTTTTCATAATTTAACATTAATTCTAAATGCTAATTGTGTGAGGTTTAAAATTACAGTTTTTTTAAACAGTTATTTACAATTATAGCATTTATCTAAAAAAAAAAATCATTTTCCATTTTTGTATACAATGTCGTGCACCCAGTTTTACTCTCCTTACAGTTCAGCTATTATATCAAGAATAATGTTTTATTTTTTAAAAATGAACTCGTGCGAAGAGTCGGTGTTTCAGCCAGTATACGTTTGATGTATCAGTACTGAAGAAGGTATTTTATAAATAATTTCTTATTACTGAATTTGGCCACGGTAGCCGAGTGGTATAGATATCGGATCGTGGCTTGCCTTGTCACGAGTTCGAGCCCAGTACCACTAAAGACCCGCCATGTAGGGCAACGATGCATGTTAAATCTGTCGAGAGTTGAAACGTTTTCCCGTTGGTGTGGTGTGGTAGTTAGGAGAGAAGGGTGCCAGCTCAGGTGTCATCCACGTCACTTGACCATGGTTCAAAATTACGTGGTCCGTCGTCAAAAGCCCTCGTGCAGCTGAACAGTGCGACGTTAATATTCAATCAATCAATCTTATTACTAAATTAAGAACAAGTTTAATAATTATTAGGGCTTTTCTTGTAGAGGAAAGTTTTTCAAAGGAAGGTTTTAATATCAGAAATTGACACTTAAAGAGTTATTTTTCTATATTTAGCTGAGATCTATATTTTGTCTTCAAGGCATCCACTGCAGAAAATCCGGTTTGAAAAAGGTAGGATGTTGAAAATGGTAATAGTATACGAAGTGCTTTTGTTTTCAGTACAGAAAATTCCTCATCCACCTCTACCCCAAATTCAAAGAGCGATTTATTACAAAATTGCCTTTTAATTTTTCACTGATGTGAAATCTATGAAGATTTCTTCTTCGGAAGTTGAGAGCCCTTCTGAAGTATCTTGAAATAGATCACTAATCCACTCGTAACTTGCTACCAAGCTGTCCTCATCCAGAAAATATTTTTAAAATTCTTTGCCAACATAGCTAAATGATTTTACATGTTTTAAAAACAACTTTCACATGTTGTTCTACAGATTTGTAAATTTTAACAGATATGGAGCTTTTTCTAATGACATTTGTGCTTTGAGAAATGAATATGCTGAAGGAAATAAATCTTTAATTAAATACATCATTTTGCGATCTGTTCCAATTTAAAAATTAGAGAAAGAAAAATAACATAATTCTAAGTAATATATATTTTAAGTAATTTTCTTAAAAATATATATATATTACTTAAAATATACACAAAATTTAATATACTTATCGTATTAATTTGTACGGTTTATAATTAAGATCGTATTGTAACTTTAGCGTCTCTCTCTCAAAGTGCATTTTTATTGCAGTAAATACATTATTGTTGTACAGGGGAGCGAGGCAAAAATTATGATTGAAAATTGGTTCGCCAGTATTGAAAGTTTGAGAAACACTGAACTAATGAAATGAATGTGATAATGAAAAAGATCATGAAATGTGTGATCAAAATTTTTAAGGTGAGAAAGAATGTCTTATACAGAAGAAATTAGGTATATAAAAACTATGTAGTTTTTTGCAGAGTCGCTACAATTCAATGGCTTTGCACAATTGTTGTAGATGTACGTAGTTCTTTTCTTCATAAAATTATTTATTTTAGTCTTCATTTATTTTTATGAAGTAGACTATTAGCTCGTAATATATTTTTCTTATAGAAATATTCTTATTGAAATATGTGTGACTGTAAAATGCATTTAATAGTTCGAAATCAGACTGTGTATATTAATACTGGAGCTTCAATTAAACTAAAAAAGTGCAGAATTTATCCTTTTTGGTATTAGGTAGATAGCCTTAGTTTTTAACAATTGCTTATTGTCGAATGCTTGTAACATACGGTGTCACTTTTTTTAATTGGTCACTTTTAAATCAAAAATATTTATTTTCAAATAATTTTTAAGAAAACTGAATTAAAACAAATGAAAATGTTTTAAAATTTAAATGAAAGCCATGTACTTTTTTTAGAACACTGAGCTTTAATATAAATAACGTTTTCCCCCTTCTATTGTATGGCATTTATTTAGTGCATAAGCACATTAATGTATGAAATGTAATTAAAATTCTTTACATTTGTACACATATATATGAAAATGGAAGCACAACTAGTTTCAAAATTTTTCACATCTGTATTATAAGTAAACAGACCTGAAAATCCGTGTCAATATATGGTTTGTCAAAAGATGAAAGAAAAAAACAATAACAAAATTTAAGAAAGAGTATTATAAACATACATAACAAATAATTTAATTCTTTTCAGCCCCTTTTTTTATAGCTTTTTCATTCTGTTGTACACTTATAGTCAGAAATGGCGTATAAAAATGAGCAACCTCTTTCTCTCAATGTATTGCAATACACATTTCGGGTTGAACGAAACACATATTTGATTCGAAGAAATGATATATTCTAAAGCCAATATATTTCAGTAGAGAGGCGTTTCTCCGAACAGATGTCTTGTAACAGCTATTTTTGTTCATATATTAAACATGGAAATACAACCAGAGCTGAATAACAGAATGATGTAGAGATTGCACAGACGTCTTTTCAACTATGAGATGAAAAAGGCGCCATATTTGTACATTCGAATTTGAGGACAAACATATGTTTAAATTTACAACATCGGTAAAAATAGATTTTTATTAATCAAAATACGGCGACGTTTTAGAATTCCTAATTTTTTATACGTTTCTAAGAATATAGCAGCAAAAGCGAGAAAATATCGATGGAATTCCTGGAATACATTGTGAGTTTTCGGTAAGTCAAAAATGGTGGTACTGAGAGTGTGTTTTCGAAGCGACGTTCGCCGTGATGTTTATTGATGACATTTTGATTGACAAGGGAGAATATATTAATGGAAGGCGGGTTGTGACATCGGTTGTTGTCATTTCTATGACGTCACACCATTCTCTGTCAATGTCAGTATTATAAATCGATAGTTAGACAGTTGTTCGCGAGAGCAGAGAACACGAGGTACTTTCTGCTGTACAAAATGTTATTTTCGCATTTACAGTAATGGAAAATTCAGAGAGATAAATATTTAATTTTAGTCTATACCCGAAGTCGAGTCACCTTGATAATTTATTGATATGTTGAGAAAAGGAAATGCTGTAATAGAAAATGATACTTTAATTGTTCTAAAATTTCACACAAAAACATTAATACTTTAAGAGAAATTTATGATTACGTTGATTTTTATAGAAATACAATTCATAAAAATATTTTAAATATGCAAATACGCAGTAGCGCACACAATAATTTTTCAAGGGGGGGGTCGAAAGTTTACCATTCTTGTATCATGCTCCTTTTGATTTTCGGGAACAAAATAGAGTAAAAAACTAATTATTGAATAAATAATTAGCATTAATTAATAAAATTAATCATTACTAACAAATACTTAATTAAATTTTATGTATTATATACATAGAATTATAATCAATAGGAAAAAAATCAAGGGCTTTGGGGTGTCCGGACCCCCCTTGTGTGCGCCACTGCAAGTACGTTATGCTTTATAATGTGATAATCAATAGTTTTCATATGTATTATACATAAGTATATTACAGTGGCGCATACAAGGGGAGGGGGTCCTCGGGGTTCGGATGCTCCCCCAAAGCCCTTGATTTTTTTTCCCGATTGATTATAAATCTAAGAATATAGTACGTAAAATTTAATTAATTACTTGTTATTAATGATTAATTTTATTAATTAATGCTAATTATTTATTCAAAAATTAGTTTTTTACTGTGTTTTGTTCCCGAAAATCGACAAAATCAAAAGGAGCATGATACAAGAATGGTGAACTTTCCACACCGCCCCCCCCCCTTGAAAAATTCCTGGGTGCGCTACTGGTATATTATAAAATTGCTGAAATGCTGACATATATTTATGTAAGACACTAGTGGTATTAAATCATGTTTGTCATATCTTGAACAAATATTGTATGAATGTTTTTTTATCGAGTCTTCATTATATTTTGCATACTTTTTCAATAGTGATATTGTTATTAAAAACGCATTTTTGTTAATCGATTTTGTTATTTAAATCTTAGACATATAAAAAACATTTTGTTGTAAAAAATCTTTTAGCGGGGGATATTTCACCTGTTCTTTGAACTGTCCCTCTTGCATAAACATCCCATTATAAATGATGAAACAAAAACGCTGATATTTAGATTATATTTCATTTTAGAATATAAACGTGAAATAGTTTTTAAATAAACTCGAAAATAATTTTTAAGAGATAGTGATCCTCATTTGAATTAAGTGTGGGAAAAAAATGTCCAATACAAACCAATCCAAGACAACGAAAAAATTGGAGTTATATGTGTGATAATTAGTTTCCTATTTAAAATAATTCTAAGCAAGAAGAGTCAAGGATGGTATATGTTACTGAAATCCAAAAGTTTTTTTAAGAAACAAGATTTTTATCCGAAACTAAATTTTAAATAATGCCGTTAAATTCGGAGAAATTAAGTCGTGTAATTTTTAGAGAATATTATTCTTGATTATTTTTTTTACTGATTCATATACAAAAGTTATTACAACTTTTAAAAAATTCATTCTTTGGCAAAAGTTATAAATTGAATAATTTTTAAATTTTCGCAAAAATTTAGAATTTAATATGCAATATACATTTTCCTAATCATAATGCATGATTGGGGTATCAGTTTCCCATTAACAAGATAAAGTTTTAGGGTGCACATGACTCGGTGTCAAAGCCATGCTCTATGTCAGCGGTTGCCAAACTTTTTGACCTCACGTACCAGTCAATTCATAATTTAAATCCCGCGGATCACTAATAGGAATTTTTAAGAGTTAAATGTATTTATAAAAACAAACTGAAACTGTGATCTGAGAACACAATCAATGCATCGTAAAACATAACTTAAGGTGATGAGTGAGTATTATTCCACATTTTTCAGGGGACCAGCGAAATTTTCTCGCGGACCACCACTTTGGCGACCTCTGCTCTATGTAACCTCACAAAGGCTATTGGAGAGTGGAATAGATGCGGCAATCCTTGAAGCAGCTCTTAAAGGTTTCTGGAGGAAGAAGTGCCGCAAACGCTCTACCAAGACAATCCTAAGATGCGTTATCGGATTCAAGTTAGGCGAATCACATGATTGTTCCATTTGCCAAAGGCACGGCTCAAGGAGGTATTTGTCTACAAGGATAACTCGATAGGCAGGCCATTACCGTTATTTAGAACAAAATTATCTCCAATAGTAGGGACACGGGATCTTACATGTTGATCAGGGGTGTAGCTATAGCCGTATCAATGATACGGGCCCCTAAGTTACAGAGGCCCCAGCATGTGTAACTACAATACCAATAACAGGGCTTTCTTTTCTAAAAAAGGCCCCTCGAAAGAGTTTTGATACGGGACCCACTAAGGGGGGGAGCTAGCTACGCCAATGATGTTGATAAAAGATTTCGTCTCGATATCTTTGACTATTTATAATGCCTGTATTGAATACATGCATGCCTTTTGAGCGACTTACACCTGAAGTTTCTCCTTCGCCGTCTTGCCTACCTAAGGGTGGGGGTAGAATGAAAGGAGAACCAGAGACTTCCATAATAACAATTATTTATTTACTCAAACACATTAACCAATAGCAACTTGTTCTCAAAGTAAATGTCAAAAGAGTACCAGAGAGAAAGCAATTATTAATAAGTAAATATGCACAAGTAACTTATTTACCTCAACCTAATCTAACGTGGATTCCCAACCTGAAATCTACTAATTCAACACAGTGGCCAAACACCACTTTTAATTTTTACATGCGAAAGTCAACTTTTTTCAATCTCACCTGCGTGGCGAATGTAGCAGCTTCTACCTCCTTCTCCTACAATTACAAAACTCTGACTTTATATTGTCGAACTAATCTGCATATAACGGTTTCTTCTTGAGTGGGATGGCTGTAAATTAAACACGAATGCTAACCCAAAGATTCTCCAAGAGGATTAGTGATAGGACACGTAAAGATCCGTCACAGTATATGTGGCCTCACAAACATATTCCGATCCGCAATATGATTTCACATCCACTACATGCGTATCCTTCAACACTGTTGGATTAATACTGATTAGTTCTTTGCTTTCCCCAAATAAGAACACCACAAACATCACTTTATAAGTTAAACCTAGACTAATTTATGAAAATTAAAAACCTACAATCAACTCTTAACCCATCGACATACTTTCTAATTTAACCCTTAAAAGCCTAGCTATGCAGATTTACATGTTTTGTTTAAAACCTCATATCTCTTTATATAGCGACATTTCCATAATATGTTATTATTTATTTTAATTTTATCAAAACTATTTTATCAATTTCGAACGCATCTAGAATCGTCAACAGTTTATTTATTTCCCTGTGACAGTTTTTATTGTTAGTGTTCTATCTAAGAACAATTTCATTTCGGTGGGTGTTACGATTTACGATTATTTATATAAAAAGTAATGAAAACTACTGCGGAAATTGTTTGCGAATAAGAACAAGGTAAGAGTAGCGAATAATTTTTATATTTTTGCATTTTCTGATAAATTTATTCAAGAAAAATGTAGCGTCTTAGTAATGTAAAAAACCATTAATAAGCAAAAAAAGGCGTTTTTTTTTTTTTTTTTTTGTATTCTTTCCGTTAATTACACCCAATTTCTGGTTAACTTGATATATTTTTTTTAAATAAAAATAAAAATTCATGCATTTAAGGGTTACGCATGTAGTTTTGTATTTATATTACAATGGGGCACATTTAATTAATCTCCTTGCATATTGTGGAGACATCTTCAAAACGATCTAGCCAAAAAATTGATCCATTTTACACAAAATGGGCAGCCATGAGTTCTCAAACTTTCAATACTTGCGGCCCATTTTTCAATCATAATTTTCATCCCCCCCCCCTTCCTTACAATATCAATCTATTGAATTCAATAATGCTATACTTTGACACTAAGACTACAATATGATTTTAACCTCTTAAGTGCCACCGGCGTATATAAACATCTCACTCAACCAATGCGTTAATTGACTTGGACGTATATATATATGTCTTTATAAAGTATGATCTTTTCTAAGCATTGTTATCCGTAAAATTGTTCCGAAGGCTTTGGTATGCAAGAAAACGACCTTGACAGTGTTTGCGAAGGATTTACTTACTTTAGAGGATTTGCTTATCCCCCCTTTTCTTTTTCCTAAGTAGAAAACGGTGGCATTGAGGAGCGAATCGGAAAACTTTTTTTCGGCAGTTAAGGGATTCATTATAAACCGTACAAATTATCAAGATAATTTTTGAGAAGCCCATGACATCACTGGTAATTATTAAACTTGTTTTTGTAATACTGTTAAATTAATTATGACGCACTTTATGCAGTACTGATACATTTATAAGTTTATTATAACAGTGTAAATGTATATATTATTTTTCATTATTTTAGAATGCATTTTATTTGTTTACTTTCAGTAAATTAATAATTTTCAAAAAATAATATTTTGTTTACGACTTTTCAATATGCTCGCGTCCCCCTTGCAGAGTTATCACGCTACTCTAGGGGGCGCGCCCCACAGTTTGAGAAACGCTGTATTACACACATTTTTAGAACTTCGAATCCAAGTTGGAATATACCATGATACAGGTCTCTGGACAAAAGAATCCTGGCTGGCCACCTACAGTAGATAACCCTCACCGTCTTGCTGAATGACATTTTATATCCCGTATTCCTCCTACTCCTGCGAAACGTGAGCCAACAAGACACTGTTAAGTTTGTTGTTCAAAAAAGGATGCAAATGGAAAAAAGATAAGGAGGGAAACACGGGAATATTGCTTGGAAAAGTGTTCCCAGTTATACTACACAAAACTGAATTATTAATAGGTATTAATTTTTATTTATTTTTTTAGAAAATAATTCTCCACTAGAAACGAACTTTAACACTGTCATTCTGTGTGGCAGCCGCCTCAAGCGAATATGAAGTTAATACAAAACCTTAAAAAATGTTATGCATGAAATTCAAAATATTAATTTCTAACTACTAAGCACACTTTATTTTGTACTAAACATTTTATTTTTGCAATAAAAATTTGCAATTTATGTACACATATAATCAAAGTAACTTGACAGTCAAAGGGTTAAGCAATTGAGCACCATCAGGCGGTGCCAGGCCATTCCCATAGAAACTCTAGCCTTCCATCTTAAAGAATAAGGTAAACATGCTCCACTTGACATATCAACAATATTCTGAAGCCAAAAGTTTGAGATTAATAAAGTAATGTTTTGAAAATCTTCCGAAATTTCAAAAGATTTTTTTTTAAGGAAATGTGTATGCATTCCTAGTAAAATCAACTTTCTTTTCTAAATATAGTGTGATAGGTATAAAATTTTAGTTTTTAATATCAATATAACGCGCATTATCTCATAAAAAATTCATTTTACTAAATTTAACGAAAGGAATTTAAGGTATCCGACTACGTTCGGAACCGTGATTTTGCAAAAGCGTATAAATGGATAATATTTATTTATGATATTTCGTATCACTTAGATTAGAAAATACATATAAAATTGTTTTCAGTATAGTAATACAATAACAAACTATTTAAGTACAATATTTTGACAAAAAACGAACATAGAATGACCCATTTTCAAAATATTCTCCTTCTGTGAAAAATGCCTCAATTATAATAATATTTCGCCTGTATATAGCTCAGACCTGTGTACAGAGGCTCAACAATAATTTTTGAAATATATAACTTAGAAGTGGGTTTATCCACATTTTACGACAACAGAGGGGAGAAATTTTAAGAAAAAAATGCCGATAATTATTTCAATTGGTTGTAATACGAATATAGTTTTTTCCAATTGAATTAAATAATATTTTTACATTAATTAAAATGTGTTGTCTTTCATTTAAGACTATAGTTACATTTATTATCTGTTTAAAAATATTTTTCTCTATTTATTCGTACAATTCTTCTATTGACACAGCCCAGGATGGGCCTTCTCAAAAACCCTCTTCCATTTCGATTTTTGTTCAGCAACAGTTCGCCAATTAGTCACTCTTAAAACTTTTAAATCAAACTCCACACTATCAGCCCATCTCAATTTTGGACTACTCCTATTTCTAGTTCCAATAGGTTTGTAATTGAAAACTCTGAAAGTCAAGAGATAAGAACAGATGTGGCCCACAAACCTCAAATGACTAATTTTGATGGATTTAATGACATCTGCTTCTTAAATAGCTTATATAATTCAAAATTATGTCGTTTTCTCCACAATTCATTCTCATTTAGAGCACCAAAGATATATTTGAGAACTATTCGCTCTAAGATGGCTAACTGTTCAGTCTGTGATTTGGTGTAAGTCCAGTGGCATAACGGGAAATATTAGGACCCCCTACAAAGAGTCAGATTTTGAGCTCCAAGCCGGATTTTACAAAGAGTATGTATGTGGAGTCAGTCAGGCATTGTTTCCCCCTCACTGCGATGCGGGGGTGTACTTTACGCTACTGACGAAGTCCAAGTTTCAGATTCATAGGTAAGTACGGGACTGATGATTGTTTAAATTAGCGTAATTTTTGTACGTCTGTTAATCAATTTTGACTTTAAGGAAGCTCTTAAACCATGAAGACAGCGATTAGTAGCAATAATACATCTCTTAATTTCAGCACCAATATCGCTTAGAATGTTAATGTTTGAACCCAAATAGGTAAAATTATGAACCACTTCAAACTTCTAACTTTCAGTCTGCAGATATTTAAAACCTATTGGAATTTTTGTAATTGGCATGTATTTAATTTTGTCTTCATACCAAATACAAAACTTAAATACAACTTTTCAGCCAACTTCTGCCTATAATTCACATTCAGTTATATTATTTGTTGTTAAAAAAGTTAATATTATATATATATATATATATATATATATATATATATATATATATATATATATATATATATATGCATAAAATTGATTTAATAAATTCCACACACAAAAAAATAACGCCTTGCTGTAAGCAAGGGTGAAAAAACCCATTATTCAAAACTTCCTCTGTTCCATTGCTTCATGAAATCATTTCTCTTCATAAATGCTACAAACTTCAACAAACCCGACCGCATATCTAAGACTTTCCATTATCTCTCAACTGATGGGGTGAAAAAAATGAAAAGTAAATTAACTTATAGAGTCCCCGAGGGAGCACAAGTCAGCCACATATCTCTACGTGATGTGGTGCCTAATGACAATGCGATGCGGGGGACGAACCATTGTCTGACCCGTGGGGTAGGGCTACATGAAAAAAAAGTCCCAGAGATTAATAATAATGGAGAAAAAATCGCCCTTGAAGGACGACGAAGAAAAGAATTTCCATTATCTGTTCGTCCGTCCGGTACTTTTTGGCTATTCATCATGATTTTTAATCAGTCTGTCATTTTCAGGAGAGCAGGAAGTACCCTGCATGTACTGTCTGTTTGGGTTCTAGTACCATTTCCGGACATGGGATGATGGTCTGCCTTGCTATAGTTCTGTTATGCACTTGTCTGAAAAGCTCTCATTTTAGAATTTAGAAAAATGTTCGTTAATCCAGGATGGAATTAAAAATTTAACTTTTAAGAAGTAGAGAATTAACTGACTCAAAAACTGAATATAAAGGAAAATAATTTTTTTTTCGTAGTGGAATGATGCGTAGTGGTTCTTCGATTTGAAAATGTAATTCGTTTTTGCTTACGATTCATGTCTCGAAATCTAGTAGAAGGTTAATATTATAGGAAGCCAATTAATCTCTCACCAGATTTAAAAAAATTGAAAAAAATTTACTTGTGTATAAGCATAGTACTTTTCTCGTATGGGAGAATCAGCTGGCCAATGATTATGTGAGTGAAAATCGCTTAACACGAAACTGAGGGAACTGAAATATTTTTTCGTGTTAAAAGAATTTTGTGTTGAAGGATATTGTAAAAAAATTAAGTTTATTAGAGTTTATTTTCATAGATCTGGTTTTTAAAAAAAATCAATGAAACAAAAAAAAAACCCATTCACAAGAACTTCATAAGAACAATCCTACTTATCTTTAGAGAAAGAGGCCCTCAGGATGGAGACTGAAAATCAATGAGAATAAGACCAAGTACGTGCCTTGCACTAAATCATGTGTTAACAATTCTTACTTTAAAGTTGAAGAACATAATTTTGAAGTTGCTGAAGTTTCACTTATTTAGGTTCGGAAATTAACAACAGAAACGATTGTACTATTGAACTCCAGAAGAGAATTACTATGACTAATAGATGCCTTATATATATAGTATCCAATGGTTATCGACAACTCCACGCAGTCTTCGCGCGCAGGCGCAGCTAAGTGAAAGTAGAACTGAAACTGTAAAAACTTTAAGACTTAAAAGAGAGAACGAGAGAGGTGCGCGAGCAGGCGTTACCTTCTGCATATCATCGTCAAACTTATCTGTTAAAATAGCTACCTTTTTAATTAATTTTTGTTTAATGTTAAATAAAATAGAAGAAAGACAAACGTCTTGGACCCCTTGTTGTCTCCCACATATATATATATATATATATATATATATATATATATATATATATATATATATATATATATATATATATATATAATGGAATACGAAAATATATGAAATCGAATTTAATCCAAAGTAAAACACACACACAAAAAAAAAGGTTCTATTGTATAAAAGTCTTTTAAGATCAGTATTAACTTATGCATGTGAAACTTGTCCATGTCTCGAACAGATGAAAACATGATAAATATCTACGAAAGGCAGATTTTTAGATTCATTTTTGGAGGAATTCAGGAAAACAGAATGTGGCGAAGAAAATCGAATTTCGAACTCTATCAATCATATAAAGAATCTGACATTGTTAACCTCATCAAAATACAACGAATTTAATGGGCAGGTTACGTTGTCAGAATGAACGAAGATCGCAACACTCTCTCTCTCTAAAAAAGTCTTCAATGCTCAACCAATTGGCACGCGAAGAAAAGGCAGTAATCTTAAATGGATTGACGGCCTAGAAAAAGACCTCTTAGTTTTGAGAACTAAAAATTAGGGAACATTAACAGGAAGACTCGAAAAGACTTTTTGAGAAGGCCAATGCCCACCCTCGGCTGTCGAGTCACTGAGGAAGGAATGAAGAACTTAATGAAATTTAATACAAAATTTTTTAATTTTTTGAAAATCAAAACTTTTATTGAGTTTTTGGAAAATAATACGATATTTTTCTTTGATCCGTTGTTTTTAGCAGCAAACTGTGCGATATCATCTATTTTGTCATTCATTTCACCATTGGAAAGCGCATCTAAATAACTGCGCATACTTTTCCTGACGTTCCTCATTTCAGATGATGTGGCAGCAGGAGTTGCAGGATTCATTTCATTTTCGTTTCATCGTCGGAATCTCCATCAATAACATTTTTGAGTTATGAACAAACTCCCAAATGTGTTTGTCTGCCATAATTGAGGTTGTACACACATTATCATCCTTTACTGCAATGAATTCTTCCGATAATACAATGCGACAGTCTAATCCGGCTGGCATTTTCAGAATTTTGTTCATTCCCAGAAAGGAAACCTTTTCGCGTTAAGCGATTTTTGTTTTGTGTTAAGAGAAAAAAATGCATGAAAATACATAGTAGTTTGTTAGGATTGTTGTATTATTTTGTGTTAATCGATATTTCGTCTTAAGCGTTTTCGCGTTAAACGTATTTCACTGTACATCCCGTATCACTGGCATAGCTAGTTCTCAGTGGGCCCCATACCAAAATTCCTTCGGAGCCCTTTTTTAGAAATTAAATCCCTGTTAGTGGTACTGTAGTTACTCATGCTTGGACCCTGTAACTTGGGGGCCCATATCATTGATACGGCTGATACAGTGGCAGCTACGCCCCTGTCCCGAATGTAAACAAAAAGAAGAAAATTATGATTCACTTTATATTAGCATTAAAATGAACTTAAAACATTTAGTGTAAAATAGTTTATTCGAATTTTAAATTTCTGCATAATTTTTTAAAAATATTAATGCACACAAAAGTGGAAAATTATATTTTAAAACTTAATCTATTTTTAAATCCGCGACGTCTATAAAGAGAATGTATTGGCATTTAATCTTTTTGATGTGGCATTCTCCTAAAACTTATTTTTTATCAAACATTTTGAACCATTGTCAAGTGACGAGGATGAGACTTGAGCTGGCACCCATCTCTCTTAACTACTGTACCACACCAACGCTAGGACGTTTAAGCTCTCGACAGATTCAACAGCGGGTGTTCAGCGGTCGCCAAATTTTTAAAAGGGCAGTAATAATTCATTGTGGGAAATTACCACGCGAATTTTGTAATGACGTTAATACAGAAATCACACACACACATAACCGGAACGGCTGGTAGCGAGAGGGGAAGGGGAATTTGCATGGCAATATGTTATGCATTTAAAAATGTTCGTGGAACGCTGGGGGGAATAAACTTGTCTGACAAAGAAAAGACGCGAAAAAATTTCGAAACAGGGAATTTTAAGTCATACACTCGGAAAAAGCCCGAGCAACGCCGGCTAAGCGGAGGGGGTATAAGTCACTTTGAAAAAAGAGTATTTGAAGTGCTGATTTTGTGAAGGAAAGGGAAAATTTTTATGAAAGTAGAGAAAGCCCTTGCAACGCGGGGCCATGCAGCTAGTTATTATTTATTTATCGTATTTTAAGCATGTTGTCAAAGAACTTTTTGATACAGAAGAAAAGATTGAGTTTTTCATTACGGGTAGCTTCAATTCAAATTTTTAATGCGTATGTGATATTTTTGTTTTAAATTTCATCTCTCCATTCCATTATAAGATTAATCCCTTCTCAAATCTAAATATACTCTTATGAAAAATTCAACTTCTATAAAAGCTATCGAATCATTCAAGTCTTTTCCAGTACCAGAGAAATGTGAATTTTTTTTTTTTGTATTTGTATTTGCTTAGTATAATCTACTGGAACATTGTGAAAAAATGTAATGATTGGTGTATCTGGATGTCATAGTGATCCAGAGAGATACAATAAAAGCAGCTTTAGAGGGCTGGTAAGATTTGATTTTACTAATTAACAGGGGCGTAGCTACCGCCATATCGACGATACGGGGCTCCCAAGCTACAGGGACCCCAACATATGTAACTACAATCCCACTAACGGACTCCCATATAACTAAAAAAGGCCCTGAAGTAATTTTCGTACAGGGCTCCCTCAGAGCTAGCTACGCCAGTGCTAATTAACGTCACCCTCTGAAGCAACACGAGGGCTATTGGCGACTGACTTCTCAAGTTTGAACCACGGTCAAGAGATGAGGACGACACCTAATCTGGCTCTCCCTTCCCCAAACTTCTAGCACTCCAACGGAGGACTTTAAGCCTCGACAGATTTTACGTGCATCAGTTCGTCCACACGGAGGGCAGTGCTGATTTAAGCTTATTTCGGGCCCTGGGCGCAGAAAATCGACAGGCTCCCTTGGCACTGGAGGATCAAAATTCATAGCCAGAAAATGTGGTTAAGTCCAGCTTATCCAGGCCTTTCTGGGCCCCTGGGTGCCCACCCCAAGCGCCCAATGAATAAACCTGCACTGACGGAGGGTCTTCAGAGGCTGATTATCACATGGAATTTTTTATTTAAATACTCACCAAAAAAACCCTTTATATCTTTCTTACCAAACTTTATACAGTATAACCTGTTTTTGTGCGGTCCTTTTTTATGCGATTTTATTTTTGTGCGACCGCATAAAAAAAAATTCTGCAGTATTTCGACGAATTGGCTTGTTATATGTAAGAATTCATGAAATTTTCGAATATTTTTTTGTGCGGTTATTTTTATGCCGTTTTTATCAACCGCACAAAAACAGGTTCAACTGTATAGAGTTAGTTTTATTTTTTAAATTTGTGCTAAAATGTATTCTTCAACTTTACAAAAAAAAAAAAAACTTAAATCGGTTTGTTACGATGTATATAGGAAATAGCATAATTCTATTTCCATGGACAGTATAATTAAAAGCAAATACAATTTCGTTACACAGAACTGAGTCAGCATTTTTTTATACATAGAAGAGAGTGGCAAAAAACGGCACGGGTTAGAATTTCGTTCTTTTTTTTTCTTTTTTTTTAAATAAAAAAGGAAACCCTCCTCCCAAAAAAGTCCTTATGTCACTCATGGAGAACACAAGACAGGGTAGAATGAGATGGGGGTGGGAAAGAGAAGGGGAAGTAACTGCAGCGCGGCCCGACCCTCAGAGATAGGAGCAAAAAAAATTGAAGGCAGAAGAAAAATTAACGTAGATTAAGAGTCCCCTCCTCCGTACGTCCAAGTCATTGAACGCCCTTCCTACTGGACATAATTACATTCCATTCGACCCAGGGGCTTGACAAAAAGATTGAAGGCTTCAACTTTTTTGCATCCCTTTTAGTACGCGTAATCTTTTTGTCAGCATAATTCCCTCTTTCTCTCCATTTACCCTTCCGGGTAGAAGAACACAATAAAAAAGAACGATGGAACGAAAAGAAAAAAAGAAAGAAATGGCGAGGATTGAGCGACGTAATTAAAGACCCCTGGCGATATAATTGGTTTTGGAATGAAAAGCGGCTGTTTTCAAAGAAATTCTTCGTTGTATCTATGAAAGAGTGTGTGTGACAAGGAATTCTGAAAATAGAAGTTCGGCTATCTAAGAAGCGCCTCTGATTGTATTACGCCACTTGTTCTATGTTTTTTATAACGTGGTATAAAAATAAAGCTCGTTTTTTATATGTTACTGTAAATACTTCGCTGCAATATACATTGTATACATTTAATTGGCGATCATTTGGTAAAAAAATCATCTTGAAAATCGAATTCCATAATTGTTTACGACAAAGTAAAGAAAGTTACGCCATGCATTAATATGCTAAAAACTTTTTGGCACTTTTCCGTTTCGCCGGCGCAAATCTCGCCAAGTTGGCATTATTGGCGATAACACACAATATGTACATGAAAAATATTAATAAATATTAGTTCTGATTGGGGTATTTCAACCATTTTTGATAAATTACGAAAAAAAAACCCGTTTCTGATAAGAAAAGATCACGGCTTGTTTTGAAAATAAGGTGGTAAAAGTTTACCAACGGAAATATTCCATTTGGCGTCGGTTGCATCGTTTTTGGTGACTTCATTGCTGGCGCCGGCAAAACGGAAAAGTACTAGTTTTTAAATAAATAGTTAGATTTAGAATAAAATTATTACGCAATTAAAAAGATTATCACAATAACTACAGAATTATTACCGTTTGTGTGTGCGCCATTGATTTTTAACGAGTTGCCATGCACATAAGAGGACGCCAGTTGTTTAATTTAAAAAAACAATCTAATTAATAGGTTATAAAATGTTTTGGCGAAATAAAAAGTAAAATGTACAAAGGAGTAGCTACATTAGAAGAGGAAATTTATTTAATACAAATTAAAATAATAACATTAATAATAAAATCGGCACATATATTTGCTAATGTTATTTCTTCTCCATATATACTTATAGGGATTAAAATACGTAATGAGGTGATCAAAAGTTTTCAATTGACAAATGCAGCTAAAGTTTTCACGTGATCTTCATTATTAGATTTATCGGAAGACTAACTATTCTTTTGTAGAAAAATTGTCAACTCTTTCCCATTCATTTCATAAGACCGCCGTGTAGAGAGGGGCAATGATCGAAAAACCCGTCGAGCTCAAAGTCCTCACGTTGGCGTGGATTGGCAGTGGAGAAGGTGTGCCAGCTGAGGTGTCATACTCGTCACTTGACCGAGGCTCGGAATCTCGAGGTCCGTTCCCTATAACAATCGTGTTGCTTTGTAATGCGATATTAATACAACTGTTATCACTCACCTATTTATTTCATATCTATTCAAATACAGACTATTCGAGAACGATCTCGGGCATTTTTTAAGCCATGGGCCTGCAAAGCCCGGTCATTTTCTCGATTCAGCCTCAATAAGATTTTGATCCGGATAATTTTAATAATCAAATGTTATTCCTGGACATATTCACCGAAGTAATGGAAATTTCGAACTGTATGCCACCTGGTAATAGCGGCTAGACTGCATTATTATGTCATGTCAGCCATCTGTGTCTTATCCTAAGCCTGCCATCATGTACCCCATCATTACTCTGTATACTACATATTGTCTACTTAAAAGTGTCGCAGATGAGGCCTGCTTTTCCATAGGCTACTTTTAGGAGGAGTTATATTTTTTAAAAAACATGGATGAAAGCACCAAGATGCTAAAAATGAAAAATATTTTGGTCTATAGGAGGGGTTTTAACCTCAACTCCTCCCCCTTATATACGCCACTGATGGACAGGGGCGTCTTAAGACATGGGCGAATTGGGCCTGGGCCACGTCTAGTTTTCGACTCGGCCTTAATAAGAACATGATTCGAAAAATTTCCTCGGTCAAAAGTTATTTTCGGTAGTACACTCCGAATAACTGGGAATTTCGGACGATATGTCAACTGGCTACATGTGATGACCGTCATCCTGTTACCAGGGCCAGGCTCTAGCAGTTTTGCTTCCCGGACAAAAATGGAAAATACCGCCCCTCTCTCAAAAGCAAAAAATTGTTCACATAGATACACACATTTAATACGAATAATTCTTGCGAACAAAAAGGTAGCATTACAATATTATATATATATATATATATATATATATATATATATATATATATATATATATACAAAATAATACAAAACAATTCAAAATTAAGGACGTAATTACTTGTTATTAATTCAAACGTGTAAAATGTAAAAGAAGGAATCGTCCATTTCGGCATGCCAATTTTTTCTAAAAAGAGTCTACTGATGGTGGGGACCACAAAAATTTATTTTACCTTATAGTAACTACACAATAAAACACTTCCTGTATCTCTCTATCTACAATAAACTCTTATTGCCCATGTCCCCTTTTGGATAGTTAACGCTGGACGTCGTATGGGTGAAAGAAATGTCCATGCTGACCCTACTCCGAGATGGGGCAAAAGTTACTAGAAAAAGATGTGTAAACTTATCGAATTTCACGATTGAACATATACTCACGCCTCTAATTGTTAAGTTTCAACATAAAAGAAAACTGACATTAAACATACAGAGTACAAAATAAGGAATTAAGATACAATAAAGGAAATACCAAATTCACACTCAATAGTGTTTTAGAAAATATATACGAGTATCAAGTTTTTTGCAACAAAAAAAAGTATATTTTTAAAATTCAATCCAAATGCCGCCTCAGGCAAGGGTCCGGTTTGTCCGGCCCTAGAGCCGCCCCTGCTGTTACAATTCCTGGGCCTACCCCTATATACTATTATTACTACTACTCATTTACTCAAAAGGCGGCAATCGGTCGAGCCGGTTTGCACGATTATATCATGCACATACGAGTATTTAACAACGTATGCTATGTACTGTCAACTTTTAAGAGTATAGGTGGGGTCTACATTAGTGTGGAGCCCCAGGGCCTACTTTTGTGTAGGTGCCCAGAAGTCTTAAGACGTCCCTGCTGATAGGGCCCTGGGCCTCAGTAAGTCTTAAGACATCACCGAATACTCTCCTTCATAGTGAGAATTATTGTATGTTGGTCGATGATTCTCACAGATTGTGGTAAATGTATCCATCCTATGGTGACATGAAGAGAGCACACAAGCAATTCTAAAGAAAAAAAGGAAAATCGCTGGAAATGTTTTGAAGGTCTCACTCTACAAGACAATCCTGTGGCCGCGGTAGCTGAGTGGTATAGGTATCGGACCGTGGCTTGCTTTGTCACGGGTTCGAGCCCAGTACCACTAAAGACCCGCCGTGTAGGGCAGCGATGCACGTTAAATCTGTCGAGAGCTGAAACGTCCTCCCGTTGGTGTGGTGTGGTAGTTAGGAGAGGGGGGTGCCAGCTCAGGTGTCGTCCACGTCACTTGACCATGGTTCAAAATTACGTGGTCCGTCGCCAAAAGCCCTCGTGTAGCTGAACAGTGCGACGTTAATATTCAATCAATCAATCAATACAAGACAATCCTTGTAATTTCACGAGGAAAAAAGTGCTAAGTTATTTTTGCCCAAAAGATTTTGCGATAACCTTCATTTAGGGATGACATTTTTTAGGTATTTTTCAAAATAAAAGGGCACTTTAACTCTTTGATATACAAATAAACCAGAACTCGATGCACGCTTTCCCTTTCCTCGAGCCTTTTTACAGGGTCGTTGAGGAGCGAAAAAACTTCGAGCATTCAAAATAAAAAAGAATCGACGTATAAGTTTCGTCGTCCGCCGGAAACAGTTCTTGACATCTTGGAGACTTTGAAGTCTATAAAAGCACATGAAAAGAATGGCGTTTCCCAGACGTCATAATATGTCAAGGGGTTTATCTTGAAGTCCCCTTTAAGAAGTGCACTGTAAAAAAGTTGCATAAGGGAGATGTTAATTTTATCTCATATAATTCTACAAAAACACACAAATACAATATTAGTACATATTAGTTAAGTACAGAGGCGTAGTTGCCACCGTATTAATGATACAGAGCCCTAACAGGGTTCTCATATCTATAAAAAGGGCCCAGAAGGAATTTTGATACAGGGCCCCCTCAGAGCCTACGCCAGTCGTTATGTAGCATATTCAAGGAGGTGTATTCTTGGTGAGAGAGTTCGCATGTTATCAAAAGGAAATTTTCAGTCATCATCATAATCCTCGAACTTTTATCAACTATAGAATTTCACTATAATGCTGAAAATTATTTCCTTTTTCGTTCTAGTTCATAAAAGAATTCTTTTCGTACTCTACGTTATGACTTTTCTCCCATTAAATATTAACTTTTGTATACAAATAAATATTATAAGCAAGCATTGTGAAAAAAATATTTATTATGCTTGTATTCAACATTAGAATAATAAAAGAATACATTTTTGTGTTTTGTCTTTAACTACTAAACAATGAATTTTTTTCTTTAAGGCACATTTTTTTATATGAGACGTGCTTATTCTTGTTTAAGGACGCTTTTATAAAACCTCTCTGTGCACGTTTTTATAATCAGGTATATCACGTCGTTTCCTAATCTTCGTGGTGGTCCTATTACTGCGTCGTGACAGAAAAACGCATTTTTCCATTTTAAAAAATCCCATTCCCACACAGCTTATAAATTATCTAATTTAGTTACAAAATTAGAGTTAAATACGTCATGAATTATTGAAACAGTTGAGAAAGATTGGTACTGTTTAAATAATTTTAATTTTCTACATATACTTTGTTTTATTAATAATAGTTAAAACAAGTAATATAAAAAAATTTTTAAGTCAACTCCTACTTAGATCAACAAAGAAATTGTTTATTTTTGCTACTTTTTATTAAATAGTTACAATTAATATATAAATATATGTATATACATATGACAGAATCGCAACATTAAGTGGTAATTAATTTTTATTAATTATCATTAAAGCATTGTATTGTCATCCAAATAATCGTGTGCATAAAATTTCTGTTCAACTGAATGTTTTAAAACGTGTGAAAAAAAACATTTTCAAGTTTTGACACAAGTCGCCAAAAATGACGCCAACGTGGCTGTGTTTGTAATTTTTTAAATAATTAGTTTTAATCAATTAATTTTCATAAATTATAATTAAATTATTGTATTGTCATCCAAAATAATCATGTATGGAAAATTTCAGCTCAATTGAGCACTTTAAAATGTATTTCATTAACGATTGAAAATTCCACCAAGATAAATAAATAAATTAACAAACAAATAAATATGTAGAGAGTATGAGTTAATTGTAGGAATTGAGAGAAAAAGAAAGTTACCGTAATAATGATCAGCACATGAGCATATCATACTAAACATGGGTGAATTCACGCGAAATCTGTTTTACATAATTCTGTTTCAAAAACATGTGAGTGAAAGCATATGACAATAATCATCATCACATGGGGAAGTGAAATTTGTCACGGAAAAACCACTCTATCTTAAAAGTTCCTGCAACATGAAACTGTTTTTGTGGTTGAGTCCTTAGCCTCTACCTAGCTGGATGGCTTCCAATAGATTTATTTTTGCAAACTAAACTCTAGCCAAGTCAGGATTGTTTTGTCTGGGATAGATTTTTTTTTTAAAGAAATTAGTCTGTTTGAAATCAGCGATGCCTCAGAAAAAGATGTCGTAAAATTACTAAAAATAGTCGTTTCCTTTTTAAAGTATTAAAAATAATCAAGTACAAACAACCACATGTTTTCTGCCGGTAAATAACACTAAAAATTTATTACTGCTTGAAATACGACGTTATTTTTCTCCCTGCTCAATAAACAAATATAATTTTTTTAACATTTTATGCGAAAACAATTAATTGATTTTATAAAATCACGAGAGGCTATAAAATTTTAAAAAAATACTCCAAAAGACTGATACAAAAATTATACTATTCTTCAGCTTTTTATTACGAAAAAATCTAATATATATTATAAATGCGACAGTTTGTGAAAATCTTTGTTGGTCTTTCACGCAAAAACTACTGAATGGATTTTAATGAAACTTTACAGTAATATAGCTTATACATCAGAATAGCACATAGACTATAATTTATAGCATAAACTATAATTTATAAAGATATTGTATGAAGTGTCCAAAATATAACGATATTTGTCAAGTAAATAGGAAAAAATTCTGTCATCTGCTAGCAATTCTGGCATGCGCTGCAAAAAAAAAAAAAAAAAAAAAAAAACACGTCTGCATATATCTATCTTTTGTTTGTGAAAAACCATTTTTTTTTTTTTTGGCTACGCAAGGTGCTCGTTTCTAATTAATTCCTCTGATATAATGCCTTTTTTTTTTAATTTCAGAATCAAACTAAGTTTTGAAGGGCTTGTTATAAATCTCTCTTTATTTTAATGTTTTTTTTAACGTTTTATTATGCACATTTGGGGTAGTAAGAAATTGATCTTTTTTCCAAATAAATGCTTTTATCAGTTCTGATACTTAAAGTAAATAAACTTTCTCTTTCACACTGCAACATTTGGACAAATTTTCAAAATTTGTTTGTGGTTAGTAGTTAATTATAACACTATAATTTTAATTGAATAGGCAGATATTGCATTTTTAAGAATAAAAATAATTAAAACTACTGTACGGTATCTTTTGGAACGAGTGAATATAAACGTCGCACTGTTCAGCTACATGAGGGCTTTTGGCAACGGACCACGTAATTTTGAACCATGGTCAAGTGACGTGGACGACACCTGATCTGGTACCCTCTTCTCCTAACTACCATCCCACACCAACTTAGAAGGAACATTCTACCAATACTTAGCAGGAATATTCTTTGAAATCCACTCTTCCAAGATATATAGCAGCACGGGTTCCATGATGAGTATTTCAGCGGGAAAAAAAGTTTGTCAAAATTTAAGTGTCTGATGTTTTGGTATGTTAGTGAAGACCTTGGAAAAGGATTTGACTACTTATTTTAAATGAACGGTGTATATAATTAATTTTACAGTGGAATATCTTTAATTAATTTATTAGCTCTAACGGATTAAATTTTCCAAAGTGGAGTATTTTGTTTATGTATATCCCTTAATTATTGTAAATGTAGTGATCCAAAAAAAATATTGTATGAAAAAAACTGCAGTAAATCATAATGCGGTTGGATAAAATATTAAAGTGCATTTCACCCCTACACGGCGGGTCTTACAAAGCTCGAGTTATGAAAGTAGCTAGGCATTTGCCAACTTTACTCTATCGTTAACATTTCGCTATGTTTTTTATTGAATCGTCATTATAATTTAATAAACGGCGTTGCTTGCGAATATTACAATTTTAACATAAAATAAATACTACAGAAAGTAATATTAATGTATTATACTTTAAGATAAAAATTATTTACACTATTTTAAGTGTTCATTATACAAAACTTTTAACAATGTGTTTCTTTTGCTGAGCAGAGATCAGCTTAGGATGGTATTTTCAAAAATCGACCGTCAAGAGTGTTAGGGGAATTATAAATAAAAAAAATATCCTTTTTATCAGCTATTAGATCTACATACTTAAAATTTATCAAAGGTGTTTTATTTCTCTCTTTTTTTGTTTTTGTTTTGCTGAGCTACGCAAAAAAAGCTTTTTTTGTTTAATTTGCAATTCACGTAAAATTAACTCATTATAAACTTCTTTATCCTTCAATCTGAGTTGTTTAATTTTTCAGGTCACCCGTGCGAAGAACGGGTATACCAGCTAGTATATATATAATTGATAATGTATATATGTTACCGGTAAAGTGTGAAATCCGTTATTTCATAGAATAACTAGGTATTTCATAAAATAACTAGACAAATTAGTTAAAGTATATAATATTGAATTCTACGCTTTAACTAGGTATTCTATTGAATAACGACAACTTGATCGTTAGAGTATGAAATACGACCTATGGTTCGAGTTTCAAAGCAGAAACACAAAAATCTTCGGACAGATTGAAATGGGGGAGAGGAAATAGGATTGTTACAATAAAATTAAATAAGCTGAAAGCTCAAAGGGATATCTATAGAATCAGGCAGGTACGGACGACCAAGGTGGCTTAGGATTCGAGATTTAAAGGAAATAGCCCAGTAGAGGGAAGATACACCTGGGGGGATCACTTCTCAGGGTTTCGGGATCTGAACATTAATTTAGTCGATCCCCAAATATCAACCCTATACCATAACAAAAGTGGCACCATAGGATTAACATGGGGAAATGATATTTTAGTGTGTAAGCCCTCCCTGCTCCAAGCAGGTTATCATTAGTAAAAAAACTGTGAAGGGGTGCAGGACAGATGTTACACATCAAAAATAATTATAAAACAACTTTGAACTTGTTAATTTTTCACTTTAACGGTTCAACATTAGTTATTTCATAGAATAATTAGTTATTTCCTAAAATAACTAAGTAAAATATGAAATATTTCATCTATTGTATACTTTAACTGACTTGTCTAGCTATTTCCTGAAATACCTAATTATTCTATGAAATAACTGAATTATACACTTTAACGGTAACATATATGTTAAACATACATATATAATACTTAGATATTTATAATAATTTGGTGTGGTAAATTTGATTTTACAACTTAAATTCTACAGCAACAACAAAAAAAAAAAAAAAAAAAAAATCAAAATTTTATTTATACCCATTTTACGAAATAAACTATTACACTTACAATTTGAAATTTCAATATTTATATATGTGCTAATTATGAATGTTCTAATATTTTTATCTGTTATAAGTTTTAAAAAAATGAAAAATTTATGAGTTACTCGTATGAAATTAAAAGCATATATTTGAAAAAATCAAAACAATAAACACGAAATCCTAAAAATAATTAATCAGAAAATGATGTATAATAAAGCATTATTTATATTTCGTAAAAAGTTAAATTTTTTAAAATCTTGATAATTTCAGATTTTAACTACACATGTCACGAACAAACATCCCAAATTCAACTTTAAATATAGCTTCAGCATTTAAAAATTAAATATTGTATTTTTTACAAAAAACCCTACAATGAAACTAAGATTAGGTTATACACATCACACAAGATTTCTCAAAATGAGTAATGTAACTAAATTTAAAGAAAAAAAATGCTGTTATTTAAAATTTTTGTAAAAATGATCTAACAATCCTTTAAAAGATTTAATTTTAGAAGTATGGTTTATCATTTAAAATGTCTGGAATTAAAAAACGTAGAAGGCCCATGAGTTATATTTTAATAGAAAAGTGCGACACCAACCATTTGCAATAGATGATCGTGTGCTAAGTTATTGAATAACACAGATTTAAGTTTCCAAAACCAAAAAAAAAAAAAAAAAAAAAAATCCTTACACGAATTTTGATTTAAAATATGAAGTAATCCCAATACTTTCTGAAATAACCCTTATAGTGCCCTTTTACAATTTTGTAGTATATTTATGCAAAAAAAAAAAAAAAAAAACATTTTAACTGTTTATAAGAATACAAAAAAAATAATATGATTTCTACAAAATATTAAGAAACTAGATCTTCTTCCACATTAAATATTCACATTCCAGATTTAGTTTTACTATCCCTAAAAAAGCATTGCACATGACGTATTAATAAGAATCTTTTCACCATCACAGGCCTTTTTTTACTATATATGTAATCGGGGATTAGTTTGTATATCATTATTGCTAGAATCTGAAAAATGGCATTTTTTTTTTGGTACTTAAGTACTAGTGCAACCTATTGGCGATATTATATGAAATGAGGCATATGATTGCCAATTCAGAGCATACGACACATGCGAAATTGGGGTTGCCAACTTGACAAGTTATCTTGAACGTTGGCGATTGTTGCGATAATACATAAGTACCTTTTTTTTATCATCATTGGTTAAGAATATCGTGGTTGATTACGCAAAATTTCAAGCGGATACGCAAGGTTCAAATTTCACAATTTAATAAATTTTTTTGTCATTTGATTGCTGATGAAGCTATTTTGATCGCTGAAGTAAGAAACTTATTTTTAGACTGAAACAGCTGATTATTTTTTTGTCTGAGGCGTGTATCGATAAATATTTATCATAAAATAAATTATGCATAGTGATGAATAAATTTCTTATGCAATGAAATTTTGAAAGATAATTTCCTCGATATTTCATAACATTTTATTATATGATTCATGTCACGTGTATGGAAGTGAAATATCAGTACTATTACAGTTGTGCTGATTTATATACTTCTTTAGGTTCTTCCTAAGACATATAAATTTAATTTAAACGAGTTGGCTTGTTAAATTAATCAGTAATTTCAGTGTCATTATAAATTCGAATCTCGACTTTTTGTTTGATTGTTAGACAAACATAATTCAAAGATAAAAAAAGAACGTTTTCTGATACAAATACTATTTCCTTGTAATAAATACATTGTCACTGGAGGAAATAAAAATCATTTGCATACTATTCATTTAATTCTTCAATTGGTTGATTATTTGTCTGATTTTTTTGTTTACAATGTCGCACACTGAAACTGCACGAGCTATTGGCTACGATCCTCGAATTTCTAAGCCATGGTTTGACATTGATTCAAATTCTACGATCGAAACAATAGCAAAATTTGGTACTTACGTATTATCGTTATTTTTCAATTTATTCTCTCTTTAACGCATTTTATGGTGGTCATAAATCTTGAACTGGTTTTATTAGATCCCTACTCGCCGAGAGCAATAGAGTTCTGGACGTTTCATCCAAAAAGTGCAACTTATCACCCCCATTGTCCAGTTCACTAGAAACATCTTCCATATCCTCTTTCATTCTCAATGGAGTTGTCCCGTGTCCCTGGGTTCTAATTATAAAATAATGTATGTTTTATATTACTTGTATGTTTTAAATAAAAAAGGTCCTTAAAATTCATTAATTTTAGTATAAAATTATTTTCTTAACATTGAAAATACAGTGAAATCTTCGAAATTCTTTTTTCTTTTCTTTTGTTTACCTTCGGATTTTAATAGTGTAGATTTTTTTTTTGTATGTTAATGAAGACCTTAGAAAACGATTTGACTATTTATTTTCAGTGAACAGTGTGCGTAATTAATTTTACAGTTGAATATCTTTAATTAATTAGCTCTAACGGATTAAGTTTCCCAAAGTTGAGTATTTTGTTTTTATGTATATCCCTTAATTTTCAAAGTTGAGTATTTTGTTTATGTATATATCCCTTAATTTTCAAAGTTGAGTATTTTGTTTATGTATATCCCTTAATTTTCAGTGTAGTGATTAAAAAAAAATATTGCATGAAAAAAACTGCAGTAAATCATAATGCGGTCGATAAAGGGTTAAAAGATGAACCTCTGTATAACGAATTTTCCATCTAACGAACTTCTTTCCGACTGTATATTTTTTTTACGATATGACTAGCCAAAACTAACGTCTCACGTAGAATGGACTTGCCCAGGGTGGGTAAATAGCGGCCCGCAAAGATAGTCAGAAAGAAAAAATAGAAAATGGTCAAATAGAAAAAAAAAAAAAAAAAAAAAAAAAAAATGAATGCTCTTTATATTAAGGTCAACATATATTTGTGAGCAAAATTTTCTTGTATGAAGACAAACAAGGAAAAATACAGATGCAAACTGACTGGAATTAACTTGCAGGCTGTGATCAGGATTTCAACAAGCAATCTCACTCATGATTTAAAAAAAAAAAAAAGTGTGATAGGGTACGTCTCATCAAACTAATTCTAAAATTAAATTTCCTCGCAGTTATATGTATGAAATTAGCACAATAAATAGATTGAATAAAACTGCCTTTAATTTATTTAACTTACATTTATTAATTTTTACCGTTTCTAAGAAGCTAATTTAACTAATGAATACAATCATTTTAAAAAGGTTAAATCCTCTGCTTCCACAATGTGGCCCTCGAGCCAAATTAATTGCCCCCGGCCAAGCCCATTGTTGAATTAATACCGATTCCGCACAATAACTTTCTCTATTGCACATTTTTAAAACTAACACTATTCAATTACTACATAATAAATAGACAGACTTTGGCTTTTGGAAATAAAGTACAGTTCAATACACATAATTTCCTAATCATGTCTTTTAAATGCCATCAAATCATATGCATTTCCAAAAATTAATGTATTTGCCAAGTTCATACAAGCTAAATGGAACATATCCCAATTGAGCAATAAATCAGTTTAATTAAACGAACCCAATTACTATATTCTCGAATTTTACAGAAACGTGTAATATTTCCATCGACTAAATCACAGAACCTCAACGCGATTTATGATATTTCATTATGAGCCGTTAGAACTACTTCGCAGGCAACTTTAAGATTATCAGAACACAGACTTCCATAATAGATGGGTGAGGGAGTTAGTCCCATTACTGCGTCCGTACAATAACCGATCCCTACCGCTACATATTTCGTAGGAACCCCCGGGCGACATTTTTGCCAAGTAAATTTACGGTCTCTCGTAATCAGTAACAGCGGTAATTAAGCGCAGAGGTAAAGTAGCACAGGTTCGGAAAGGGGAATGAGGAAAACTACACGTGACTCACCCTCCACACACCCCGTCTCCCATTTCCAGGAGAGCCCCCTCCCACACCAATTGTTATGCAACCAGTCATTCCGCTGGCATTGTGCCAGTATATATTACGTATAACATGAACAACGTACGAATTTTCAAAACTCCTGCTGCCATCTAGCGATCCCCTTTGTAGTGATTTGTTACACACAAAGCCGTTGAAATGATGCCATTGTATCGTCACTCATAAAATTTTGGAGCAATATACGTATATATATGTATTTCTATAGTAAAGAAAAAGCGCAATACTAAGTACATTAGTATTTCAATCTTTGAGATGATTATTGAAAGGTTTAACATTTTAAAGTAATCAGAATTAGAAAACTTACACCACAAAACTATTGATTTTCACTCATTCATTTCAAAAACTGTTAATATGTATTTTCAGTTGAGTAATTTAAGACACACATTTGAAATTCAATCATTCAAACACAATGAAAAAGGTTATTGATTTTTAGGAATTTGCAAAAATCCTAAAGTTTTATTTTTACATCATTTACTTTTGGAGAAACAAACTAAATTAGGATTTATGTATGTATATATATATATGTATCAGAGATTACTTAAATCCAATTTTATACAAAACAAACAATAAACTAATCTTGAAACTATGAACCACACACATTAAAAGCAGAACAATTTGATTAATATTAGGTGAATTTTTCGAAAAATTATCAAATTTGAAAGAATACATTTTAAAAAACATATGCAATTTTGTGATAGGAAATCCTGATTATTCAAAATTAAAATAACAATTGCAGAATGGATTGTTCTTTTTCAAGAAATGGACACTATTGTGAAAAATATTGGTCATAATTAAAAAACTAACACAAAATATTCAAAATTTTTTAAAAAATGTATTTACAAATTTTAAATACAAGTGATTTAGTATTTGAATATCTCAATAAAAAGTAACAAAAAGTACACAAAACAAATAGGCTGCTTTTTATCAAGACAATTTTTACAATCACAGATCTGATTAAATTTTTTATCTAGCTTAAAATCCCTTAATACTTCATTTTTTTGGAGATCAAAATAAGAATTTTGAGAGAGAACTTTAAAGAAATTGTTCATTAATCTTATCTCTTCCAACTATGACTATCCAAAGCAGTCAATTCAAATATTAATAATATAATATACGCCCTAAACATATAAAATTTAAAAAGCAATTTATTGAATGTATAGTGAAAAGAAACTCCTCTTATGAGTTTTTGAGCCGCGTAACTAATAGACATCCCAGTTAAATAAAAATACACTAATTAGTGTCACATAACTTTAAGCATTGAAAGAAATTTTAAATATTTTTAATTAAAAACATTATTCCTGTTTAAAAATTTAAATTCACACAGTGTCATATAAGTTTCACTAAAATAATGTTTTTATATCACATTTAAAATAAAATATTACTCAATTTGTATAACACAATCTGGTAGGCAGTAAGTAAAAACAAAATTTTAATATTTCTACATTTCTGAAATTTTTAAATGTTATTCCTATGATATAATCATTAGGAACTTCTTGAGGGACCACCCTTCCTTTTTGATCTCAATTTATGTAACGATTAAGAAATATAATTTGCATAAGTTAAGATAAATTAACAACGGACGAATATAACATACTATGCCTCTATAACCATTTTTTAAAGAAATTTTCCCATCCCAAAATTTTCCAGTTGATTGAGCATTATAAATATTTTAAGTAGATAGATTCTTTTTCTTTAGGATAGAATTATCTGCATGAATGATTTATGCAAGCAACCATGTAAAATAGGGTTTGTTGTACAGTTTTTAATTGGGTGGTGGTAAAGGAAGGATTCATATAAAAAATTCAAAATGGTCTAGCAGACAAATGATGAGGAGTAAAATAAATCAATCTATTTATTTGAAAGAAAATTTACTTTTTCCTATATCAGTCAAAAATTTTAGTATTTTATCACTGGTGCAGCTAAATCTGAATGGGCCCTGTATCAAAATTCCTTTGGATTCTCTTTTAGATATGAGAATCCTGTTAGTGGGACTGAAGTTACATATGTTGGGGCCCTGTATCATTGACACGGCTGATGCAGCGGTAGCTATGCCGCTAAACGTGTATTTCATACACGTTTTTAGGGAATTATTTTTTAAAAAATTACGTATTACTTTGACTCATTTATCTGGATGCAATTCAATATTTTTTTAATAAAAAAAATTATTATCTGTTGATAACTCTTTCTGAGCACAGAACTTAATCCTTTTGTTTTTGCATAGATCCTATGAATACTTTTTTTACAGGTTTCATTTTATACTCTACTACATGTATATAAAAAAATATCTCATCACATTTTAAAAACAAATAAGCTTTTAAAAAAGTTAATACCCTTGACTGAGTAAAGCTTTTAAAAGTATAAATTATTAAGCCCTTCACAATGCTTGGCAATTAACTATTTTTTGGTATATGTAAAAAGACCGGCAGTACACTCATTATATAGTTATCATTACACATAGAAAAAACTATTAGCCAAAAAGAGTGTTAAAAAATAAATGCTAACATAGCTTTTGGATACAAAACCCTCATTTTAGTCTAATAAATACCTAGTAAAGGGATTTCTATGCAAACAAACAACTCACTGAATAACATAAATAATTAAAATGATTACATAAGGATGAGATCCTCCTTAAAGCTTTGAGAATGCTAAATTTATACTGATGTTGTAAACAATTATATTGATAATAAAGAACAAACTTTATTTTGAAAAGATGAGACCCAGAAATTAAAGATATAACATATTTATAATGCTCATCCATATTAAATCCAATAAATAGCGATTCTCATTTTATTGCTATTACTTTTTTAACACATTCCCGAAGAAAGTCATTTCCCCCTTTTGTTACATGATTAATTTACTCCCAAATGAAACTGTAAAATCCAGTGTATAATGCCCACCTATACTTTCAAGCAGCATTTTCTAATTTTGACGTATATTCACCAAATAATGCACACCTCTTTTTTTACGAAGAAACCTGAAATGTATGTATGTAGTGCTCTTATGTTTTTAGTCCTTTATTCAAGGTATGCTACATAAACATAGTATATCATATAAAGAGTAAGTCATATCTTTAAAATAAACAGTATTTTGATATACTATGTAGAAGTCTAATTTTCTTTCTGCCCTTTTTTTATATATTTAAAGCTATCATTTTTACACCAGGCGTATAACACACAACCGTAAATTTCGATCTTATTCTTGGTGTTAAACGCCAAATTTTACTTTAGTTAAAAATTAAATTTCATTTTATTAACATGGAAAAATAACAGATTTTCTGACAAAAGAGTTGAACGAATGCATTTATAATAAATAAGAATGAAAATTAATATTATTTCTAGTATTCTTAATTTAATGTTTTTATTTGTAATATGCATGAGTTTTGTATTAATATTAAACACATAAATGTTACAATGTGTACATGTTAAATATACATACTTAAAAACTTATTCCATACAACTGAGAACTTTCATCCTTTTTGTGGTTGGATTTTCATATTAAATATACTTTTTATCTCATCTTACACGGTAATTTTGAATAATTGTATAATCTCTTTTTATGGCATAAATAATATTTTTTTCTCTGAAGCTTTTTAAAAAATGTATTTACTGTGCAAAAAAAAAAGTTACATATTTACTATTTTTAGTGAAAGACCGATTCAGCACTTAGTCAAAATTTGTCAATCTAAGCATGCTAAATTGCCAAAACTACTGAAAAAATTAGATCTTATTCTGTAGAGTAAACAGAGGACAAAAATAGAAGTGGTAAGTAAGCAATCTTTTGAAATCGAGATTTTTGAAACAATTCACTTTTTAGAGCTAAACTAAATTAAATTATTAGATATACCATTTTTAATTTTCCTATCTTGATTAATAATTCCCTTTCTCTTTAAAAAATGTTTAATATGGGCCTTTTCAAATTTCATAAAAAACAGTTTTATCTTCGAAAAGTCAAGACATCATTAAAAAGTAAAAAATTCTATTCAATATTACAAATTCAGGTTACATACATTTAAAACATTTCATTTTTTTTTAAATAATCATTATGCATAAGAAATAAACAGAATGACTTTTTAAAATAAGTTTAAAACATGTTTTTATGTTACTGTAGAATGATTCATATGTTACAACAGTCCCATTATACATAAAATAATGTACACTTATAGAAAACACAATACAATTACACGAAATTAAAATTAACTTTTTGTGGCTTACTCATAAAACATTTGCCAAAAATATTTGAGCACTGGAATTTTTTTTAAAATCTAAATATTTCTTGTATCATATAAGAATACAGGAGACTGAATACATATTTGATTTAACTTTCAAAACACTAATTTAATTGACCAATCAACTGACTGCTACTCACTAGCATGAAATGACCACGATCGTTCCACATCAAATTATCGGATATGGGATGGAGGCTCGCTTCGCGAGCCATATGCCCAATAAACTCACCGAAGGCACTAATTTAATTAACAAAAATTTATATGCACTTATTACTAAAAACATTTTTAATTCAAGACTTATGCCTTTTTAATATTTGTGGTTTTAAAAGTTAATTAATAATAATAAAAATGCCATTTTACAATGAATTTTTTATGTATAAAATATGAATACTTTGATAATTACGTACAAATCAATGAGTGTAAAAGTTTCATACCGTAAAATCCAGCGTATAACATGAACCTATACTTTCAAGCTGCATTTTTTAATTTTCAGGTATGTTTGCCGTATAACACGCACCCCGCTTTTTAAGATATCTGAAATTTTGCATACAACGTTCTTATGTTTTGAAGTCATTTATTCGAGAAATAATGCCAGACTTTTGAAATAGTAGTATACTTCTAGAACAAGATCTCTTTTAGTTCATAAGGTATATCAGTTATATTTAATAAACAGTATTTAGATATGTGTAAAAGTAAAAATTTGCTTATGCTCATTTCTTTTGCTATTTTTAAAGCTATAATTTTTATACCTGATGGATAACGCGCATCCTTATACTTTGATCACATTTTTTTGTGTTCAAAGTGCGCGTTATACGCAGGATTTTATGGTATATAAATTATTTTTGCAATAAAAATATCTCTACCTTTAGTTTTTTTTTTTTTGCAAAGATCTTATAAAGTAATGTGTTTCTCTTTGCTAACTAATATTAGTTAGCATACTACGAACATTTTTTAAATGATAGAATTCTATTTAAAAAACAGAACTAGTCATGTCTGTGCCCATGCAATATAAAAACAGAGAGAAAAGATGACAGAGTTCTTGAATGTTAATAAATCATCAAATACACAAACTTTAACAGAAATGCAAGATATTTATTATACAAATAACTTACAAAAATTATATAATTTGCCAATTGAACAAATAATCTATAATTTTAATAATTTTTTGACAAAAATAATTCCAAAAAGCTAAAAAATTATTCAAAAGAAAGCATAAGAGCAATCAAAACTTGTGAAGAATTACATGTGAAATATAATTAAATATTCTCTCATTTGCTCAGCATTTTAGATCCAAGAAAGCCATTCAAATGATTATGTGAAGAAGTTAGTTCATAAATTGTATTTAGTCTAAAAAATGAGCAATACTCCACCAATGATCTCATATATATTTTTTCTTTTTAGGAATGAGCTATTTTACAATTTGGTTCTTTATTTTCCTTAATCATTTAACTTCGAACAAAAGTCCGACCACTGTAAGGAAAAGAAAAGATATATGAGACACAATTTAAATCATAAGAAATGACAAAAAAGATAAACTCAGTAAATGAAAATAGTGTTATATTATTATTATTCATATATATATTTATATATTATTATTCATATATGTTTAAAATCATAACACATTATAATACTTTATATATATATATTAAGTTTTTGAAAGCTGGCTTACGTTATAGTTTTCTTTTCAACTGTTTTAGGTTCTGGCCGGGCTCGATTCAAAACTTTTAAGAAGTCTGATGTTTTGGCACGCATACGAGAATGAATGTATGCCTGGAAAAAAAAACAATTATTAAAGCACACGTTTAAAAATCACATTAAATAACATCATGCTCTTAAAAAATATAAATAACTAAAAACATTAAAACTGAAAGAGAACTAAATAATTGAAAATTGTTTTATGGTAATAATAAAAAAGACATGAATATCTGTACATGAAGACTGATTATTAACATCTTATTTTGAAGCAACATCAGGGACATCTTAAGATTTCTACAGGCTCTGAGCCCCTACACAAAAGTAGGCTCTCACTATGACCCTTAAAAGTAGACAGTACATAGCATACATTGTCAAATACTCATACAAACAATAACCCGAAACAAATATATGTGCATGATTTACAATCACACAAACTCGCTCAACTAACTGCCGGCTTTTGACTGAATGAGTAATGATAGTGTATGGTGGTAGGCCTAGGCTTATACATGGACAACTGTCATCACATGTAGTTAGTTGACATATTGTCCAAAATTCCCAGTTTTTCAAAGAATACAACAGAAAATAACATTTGACAGTTTAAATTATTCGAATCATGATCTTATTTGGGCTGAGTCAAGAACAAGATGAGGCCCTCATTGTGAATGTCTCTGAGCAACATGAGGGCTATTGGAAATTAATCTCATAATTAATCTAATTTGTCTACTCTTTTAACTTTTAAAATAAGGACTTTTGAGCCTTGACAGATTATTTATGAAGCCCCTCCTAATTAAAAACATAATATTTAATAAGCTACCCCTAAGCAATGCATTTTAATATAGGGTTTTTTGGAAAGTAATTTCGTTTTTTCCCGACACAGGATTTAATTGTATTTTTTTGCACCCAACTTCACATTTAAGCCATATAATTTTTATATGCTTTGAGAGCTCAGATAGCAAGGCTTGTGTGTGAAAAATTCCAATTAATTCTACGCAGTAGTTTTTGGTTGGTGCCCTTTTAAATATGGAGAGCGATAAGCAGCATTTTCGACATTTACTGTTTTACTACAGAAAGGGCAAAAATGCTGTTCAAGCCAGAAAGAAATTGACCGATGTGTATGGAGAAGGTGTGTTGACAGTACGCCAACGCCAGAACTGGTTCGCTAAATTTCGATCAGGCAATTTTGATGTCGAAGATGCACCACGTTCAGGAAGGCCAGTTGAAGCTGATAAAGACGCGATAAAGGCATTAGTTGATGCAAACCGGCGAATAACAACACGTGAGATCGGATTGAGGTTAAATTTATCAAATTCAACAGTTTATGACCACTTGAAAGGCCTGGGATTATCCTCGAAGCTCGAGGTATGGGTTCCCCCATGTTCTCACAGAGAGAAATCTGTGTTGCCGCATTAACGTCTGCGATTCGCTTATCAGACGTCACAAAAATGATTCGTTTTTGAAGCGCATCATCACTGGGGACGAAAAAGGTCATGGAGCAAAAAAGATGAACCGGCTCAAACCATTTCCAAAGCCGTTATTCACCAAAAAAAGGTGATGCTGTCTGTTTGGTGGGATTTTAAAGGAATCGTTTTTTTTTTAGCTTTTACCGGATAACACAACGATTAATTCGGAAGTCTACTGTCATCAACTGGACAAACTGAATGATGCACTTCAACAGAAAAGGTTAGAACTAATCAACAGGAAAGGTGTAGTGTTTCACCAAGACAATGCGAGACCTCACACAAGTTTGGTCATTCGCCAAAAGCTTTTACAGTTTGAATGGGATACAATGCCACACCCACCATATTCTTCAGACCTGGCACCATCGGATTATTATTTGTTCCGGTCATTCCAAAATTTTTAGATGGTAAAACCTTCACCTTAAATGAGGAGGTCAAAAACCACCTCAATCAGTTTTTTGCCAGCAAAGACCAAAAATTTTATAAGCGTGGAATTATGCTACTACCAGAAAGATGGCAAAAAGTGTTGGACCAGAATGGCCAATATATAATTTAATAAAGTATTTGTTTATTATACGAAAACTGTCTTTCATTTCCACAAAAAAAAAAAAAAAAAAAAAAAACGAAATTACTTTCCAAGAGAACAACCCAATAGAATCACATTGACACCCCGAGGTCACAATAATGATCATTACTCATTAAGCGAGTAGATTAAAATGCATGCAAATTTCATATATATTTATTAAGATATTTTTTTTGCAATAATTAAACTTGGATAATGCCTCAAACATTACCATGCAAATCAATATGCTCAGCTTAAAAGTGTAAAGTAACTCTTGTGTCAGCAGTTCCAAATTAAAATCATTATTGATTTTTTAAAAAATATTTTCAAACTGACTGATTAATATTTGTATTAATAAACATAACTCAGTGGCGCAGCAGCCCATGAAGACCATGGCCTACAGTACCCAACTCAGTATATGGGACTTTGGGCCCTGAGGTGCATGAGCAGAGGTTTTGGTCAGGTCCTAAGTAAGTTTGGTACTCATTTATCGACCCACCGAAAGGATGAAAGGCTGAGTCAACCCTGGCCAGCTCAGGGTTTGAACATCGGACCTGTGGTGTAGAAGCGCGATGCCCTAACCACTCAGCCACTGGGCTTCTATTTGTATTAATAAACTCAAAAAGTAATATTTTTAATTTTTAGACATTAAAAATAATAAGGCAAAGAAATTGGTATTTATATATGAACTAAAAATAAAATCCAAGAATATTTGTTATAATATTTTATTAAATTTATAAACATTTTAAAAATCACTCTGAAATGCAATAGTATGAAACATAATTAGAATAAATCTCATCATTAACTTAAAATAGAAACAATTTACAAGTGCTAATTTTGACAGAACCAGTTTAATTTCAGTCAATTAAAACAAGCTCTTCTAAAATAAAATTAAAGACATTTAAATAAATATGACAAAATTCAGTGAAAAGAATTACGAGAAAAACACAGCAAATAGAATGAAAAATAACAGTACATGAACTACTATTTGAAAAGAAAAACTTTTCAGTTGCATAATTCATAACAAATTTTTATGGATTCATCAGTTAACAAAACTTACTTTTGAGCACTTGATATGATAATGAAGATAATCTCTGAATGTATGAATAAGGTTAATTGTATTGTCTCTAGCTTGTTTATTGGTATGTCTTGGGAAGAGAACTGCAAAAAGAAGAGGAAAAAAACTTTGAAAGATCAGCAAAAACCAATTTTTGCAGGATCTTTAAAATCAAATCCCTACAAGTTTAAATATAATTCATTATTAATTATGAAACTTATGAATGTCTTCTACTTTAACATAGCCAACATAAAATTTAGATTAAAGATACTTAGTTAAGAAGTCAAAAGATTCAAATTATAATGATTAAGATTCAATTATCCAAAATAATTATCCATGCATTTCACGAAAGGAGAAAAACTCTTTAATGGTGGTCAAATATATTGATAAGGTTAAATTTATTTGGAGAATTAACCAGTTTCATTTTCTTAATGATAGTCTGAGTATTTTTTAAAGTTCAATCCCACTAAAAAACTTTTCTTGGTACTAAATTGTTCTTCCATGGTGAAAATTTATAGCAAAAATATCAATTTTTAAAGTATTATCTTTTTGTTAAAGGCTTTTTATTAAAAACAAATATAATACATAAAATCTATAAGAATTGCAATTCACAGAATTTTTTTTTTCTTGTGTTAGTAATAATTGTGACCTTTTAGTAGTTCAGATTAAATAGCAAGATGTTTAGCAAAAAATAGTAAAGAATATTGAAATTAATTTTTGTTGTGAATGATTTTATTAAAATTGATGTTGCACTAAAGCTAGAAATAGAGTTTGGGAGACAAGACAAAAATAGAACTTCTTTAGATTTAGAGATGAGAATAATACCACTTAACTCATTTCCTCTACAAAAATACTGCTCATAAAAATGTCTAAGAATAGTTTTTGTAAATATGATGTCCTACACTTTAAAAAGAAGAGGGATGTCTTTTAAAAATAGGAACCGTTAAATCTACCAGCGTAAGACATGTTCTACTAACCAAACTATACAGAGAAACCTCATTTATTTTGCAGTAAAAAGTTCTTGAGGAGTAACAGTTAATTACATTAAAAAACTTTTTTAAAAGAAAAATCTATTAATTAATAACTGTATTACAATTTCTCAGCAGAATTCCTTTTTTACACATTTAGTATCAAAGAATGCTAAGTAGAATCTCCTGCAATAATTTTCTCAGGAATAACAATAAGGTTTGTCAATTCTTTGTAGTTACAGAGTGCAAATATATAAATTGTAAAATGTTATCAATAAAAGTATTGCTGAATTATTAATTAATAAATCCAATTACTGTTTTGGCATTTGAACTTCATATAAAATGCTTCTAAAAACAAATTTTACGTATGCGAAACTACGAATAAAATATTAAGAACAAAGCATTTTACGTGAAAAAAAAATGGCTCTCCAATATATATATATATAATGATAGAAAATATTTAATACCATAAATGCTATTACTGAAATATAAAAAAAGTTAAGAAAACAAGATAAATTTTATAATAGCCATTAAAAATGTCATTTCAATATTTTTCTAATAAAATTGTTAATAAATTTGTTTTCCAATTATTTAATTTTATTTCATTAATACCATATTTTATAAGAAACAAATGCCTTAAATAAATTAGCTTAAATCATTTTTCTTTAAAGCTCAACAAAAATGACATTATGAAATAGATTTAAAAAATGTTATTAAACTTTGATTTTACATAATAACCATACAATCTAGTGTATAATGTGCACCTATACTTTCAAGCTGCAATTTTTAATTTTTAGGTAGATTCGCCCTATAACATGACCTCCCCCTGTTTATGAAGAAAGTAAAATATACATGCACAATACTCACGTGTTAAGCCATTTATTCAAGGTATTCTATTCCATGCCTTAGAAAAAAATAGTATATTTCTAGAATTACAACCCTTTATTCATAAAGAATGTCATTTCTTTTAAATAAACAGTATTTCGATCTTTGCAGAAGTTTAATCCTTTTTTCATGCTCATCTTTTTTTTTATTTTTAAAGCTCTCATTTTTAAACTCGGCGTATAATGCACACCCATAAATTTCATTATTTATTGTGCTAAAAGTGTGTTATACGCTGGACTTAAAGGTAATTTAATTGAATACATTGAAACAACACTTGGTAAAAAATACGAATTAGTTTACCAAATGTTATGTATCCAATATTATCCCCAGTTCTCGCATCAGTATTTGCAAGTTCCATAGGAGGTTCTTTATGACTGAACAGAACCTGAGGAGCAGTATGACTAGCTTTCCTGCCTTCTTTGAACTCCTATAAAAACCAAAAGAGAATGAATTTTATTAGCAAGTCACAGTTTTTTTTTTCTTACATAACCAAAGGATCAAATATGGATTTGAACATAATTTAATTCACAAATAAAAAGTTTCCTTTCCCATTGGCATAAGAAATTTTAAGAAATTAAATAACTAATGAATAGTACATTACTTCTACATATAATATTATTTCCAAACACAACAAAAAGAAGTCTTTTTTTACAACTAGTTTCTGAAATTTTATAAAGTCAACCTCTAAATAAAAGAATATTACCTGCATAAACACTTTTCCAATAACAACATCATCCTCATCTTTGAATATGGTGCTAAAAACTACTGTAACTCTATCAGATTTTGCTTCTACATATCTGGAAAAAAAGATTCATATGAAATGACAGTAACTTTTTTAATGCTACAAACAATATATATATATATATTTACACTAATAGACAGTTTGAGATACTTACAAAGTTTCATCATCTCTGTAGTGTATGACTGCCCTTTTATGGCCCTCTTCCCCTCTTTCTTGAAATTCAAAATATTTCTCAAACACAGAGGCAAAACAATTACGTTTTAAAAGACCAGCTTTCAAAATTAAGTCATCATAAGCAGGTGGAATGTTTTCCAAATCAAAAAGAAGGGTCACATTGTATCCTAAGAACATATTAATGTTTAATACAAAAAGCAACAACAATATAAGGCAGATAAGAGGAGAAAATATTTTATTTAACATTTTGTTATGTTTTAAAAACAAAATCCTATTTAGTAAATGTTAGCTAATTTATCAAAAAAATATTTTTGAAAGTGATAATACAAAGGACATTCTGGAAGTAAATAGTGTCATTTTTTTCTGGAAGATAAGATAGAACACTAGGTGAAACAAACAGTAGCATAAAAAAACTACATTTGATGCTGGTTAAAGGACGGAAGAAGCATGTGCATGTGGAGAGCACCAAAGAAGAATCAGGAGCAACAGAAAGATGTGCCTGAGGTAATTTGAGTACTAATGTGTGCTTTTATCTGGTATGAATAGGCATGTGGGATTAGCGTGTCTGTCATTCAAGAGTGCTTGCATACGGTATACAATGAAGAGAGAGATCATGTCTCATAAAAGGGTTGGTCACTGGTGAGGCATGTTCAATGAAGAAAGGCAGAATGTGGAGGAATTAGGTCAAAATGGGCATCCCCTGGATCCACATACGAAAACAGGATTGCTAGAGTACAAGCCACGGTGTACCTTAATGACATGGAGAAGCATTCAAGTTCCCCAGTGAAGTAAAAAAATCCTTATAGAACAGTGCTGAGATGAAGAAGGCTGTGCAACAATTCCTTGTACTGCAGGCCACAGAGTTTTATCAGAGTGGTTTCTTCAAACTGTTTACACATGACGTTAAAAAACTCAATCTCTGTGATGACTAATGTCAGAAAATAGTTCAAGGTGTATATTTCATGATGTCCGGAAACAATTTTTTCGACAATAAAGTTTTTGTATGCAAAAGTATGGTGAAACTTACTTTTAGAACGTCCTCTGTAGATATATTAAAAGAGTTTTGAGATATAATATCATATTTTGATCCAGTAATTATTTCTAGAACTGGTCCAGCATTTTCTTTTTTAACATACTGATGGATAGCAATAAGAAAATGAAAAAACATGTATATAACATGACTTCTTTCTTAAATTAACAAATTTATAGGTACTGAGAACATTTTATTAATTTTTAAGTAGTTAAATTATTAGTAAGTAAACTAACAAATAAATGCATTAAAAGTAAAATGATGCAGCCACAATGAATTTTTAACAGAATATATTTATTAAATGAACTTATAGCTTGAATATCCCAATAATTTAGAATAACAATAAAAATAATTATTTTTCTGAAAAAAAAATACTAATGACAAACAAAAAGAAGAGAAAGGTCAATTTAAGATGCCAACTGATTTTCAATATTTTTCAAAAACTGAAACACTATTTCGTCAAAGAGAAAAGATACTACTTTTTATAAAATTACACATAAGTATATACTAATTGATTAAAATAAGATCAAAATATCATTAGAACAAAATAATTGTCAACATTAAAGAATTTTAACCAGTAATAATCAGTATAAAATGAAAAATGTCAACCAAATTAAGTTTTATGTCACTAGTATAATTTATATGCATTAATTAATCATGAATACTTTTTCAATCAATTTTGTTCATGAACATGGTATAGCACATAAACAATTATACAAGTCTAAATAATTAAATCTGATATGTTTAATCAAGAACTTATTAAATATTTTTAGGAAGAATTTATTCTTATTTTCTTCACAAAAAAATTTTAATTTTTGCAAATATGTGGAGTTAATTACCTTCTTCTGGAGTTGTTAACAGTGCTCCATACTCTCGTCTCAACAGCTAAATCAGAAAATATCAATGTTTCAGTTATAATTAGAGTATAATAACAAAAACATCTTATCACACACAACATAATATCCTAATAAAAATTTTAATGAATTATTTAGAATAAGTACTTTATGCATTAACTCAATAAAAGAAAAATGCCATCTTTTATTGTTTTCAAACACTAAAGACTAATACATTCATGTTATATATGCACACACTTATAAAGGGATATAGCAAATAAATAAGGAATACAATACTAATAATTAGCTTAAGAATATACATAATAATCAATTACTTGGTCCTTCATACAGAAAAAAATTACTTAACAGCAACAACAAAAGTTGAAATTCTTAAATTCAAATTTTGCTCATATTTATGGAATATACTAAAACGTCTCTTTATGAGAATACAGCAAAAAATCAGGGATTCTGCTAATTTTAATCTCATGGTATTTCATAATTACTCCACTCTCTCAATAACTAGAAATAATTCATAAATTAGCTAACAAAACTTTCATACAAATCCCATTAAAATATATAGTAAGTTGATTTTACTTTGTATTCCATGAGGTTAAAGAATATTTTGGAATAAAAACGCTGATAAACTAGTAAGATCGGAAACAGAATTTAATTTGGGAATCAGTGTGTAGATGTGACATACCTACATCTTTGGTATCTTTTGTGCAATATCCCATACTGTATTTTAAAATTGTCAATCCATTGCATAACTCAATGTAAGTTTATGCCCTTAGAATGGGCTACGTCTGTAAGTGGATTCCTAAGTAGATTTTTATAGTATTGTATTGTCTGAGTAGAGAATATCCTGCACACCTTTTTATCAGATTTTTTCCATAATTCAGATGTCACTTAATAACTATTGCATATTATCTCACATACAAAGGAAAAACATTCAAATATTGAGAGCTATGTTAAATACAATCTTTACAGTTGAAGAAAATTTAAATGATGAAATGGGGAGAGATGACAGTGAATATAAGAGTAACTCACAATGCAACAAAAGTTACTGAGACTGATATTGATGATGAAGAATCAAATATAACTGATTTTTATGTTGGATGAGACAGCAAAACAAGAAGAATAAAGAGCGATTCAGAACTGATACATAATTTCCCAAGAAAAACACCATTAACAAATTTCTTGGAAGCACAGCTATTTTAAAAGGAGTTCACATACCCATGGAAGTTTAAAACTTCTTCTATCTCTACTACTCATATGAATTGATCAAAGTTTTAGTGGAATGTATTAATATTTACACTGAACCAAATACAGAAAATTTTTCAACAAAATGGAAAACAAACAAATTAAGCTGAAAATGAAAACATTTATGGAACTTTTATATATTTGTGTGTGATACTTATTATATGTGAACACATGTAGCCTTTGGACAACAGATAGTAAAATTGAAATATGAATACAACTATGTCTGCTAGTTGTTTTAATTTCTGACTTTGATGAATATGATTGGGACCGTGGGTAGCCTAGTGGTTAGAGCATCAGACTCTCAACCGGAGGACCAGGGTTCAATGCCACCAAATACCTCCGAGTACACACGGAGCATGTGCTCTTTAAATCAATGAGTCTGAGAGTCTTGTAGGCGGTCACAGCAGAAACCATGGGTGCAGAGTGCTGGAGAATACTTTCCACCCCTCCAGCCCATGCCTAAATTGTGGAGATAGGTGATGCAACCATCTATCGTGAAGAAGTCCAACCTGTCTTGGGCAACTTTCCTTCCTTCCCTTTGGGAAGGACACAATAACATGAATGTGATTTGATGACAATTGTGATCATCAGAGTAAAACAAAATAAGATAAATTAATCCAATAAAAGTTTATCATTATTATTTTGACAAAATTGTCCAATAATACATAACACAGGAATAAATGTTACAATCAATAAGTAGTTGCAACCTTCAAGAGGCTGATATCCATTTAGACAGTACATGCCAAAAAATCTAGCATGGTACGATGTAAAGATCTTTCTGTGGTTTATTGGTCTGCAGACTAAAGACCATTTGAATCAGGTAACACTGTAAATAGCATTTTAAAGGATTCATTTGGTATAGCTTTATAATTCCAGCAAAATATTCAACTGTTGATAACTGATATGTTTTTCACCTATTTTCATAAGAACTTTTAAGGAAGAAAATTACAACTGTTAAAAAGGGGAACTTTCCAATCTATTTTTGAATTAAAGTAGATGAAAACTTTCTTTTCCCTATTTTTGATTTTCAAAAGGAAATTGTGTTTCATATATCCCCCCCCCAGCCCTAAAAAAACCCATTCTTTTACTTGCTACTATACTCAATGGCAATTAAATTAGTGTATTTACAGGATAATTTAAAAAGCTGGAAACAATATTCTCACAACATAATAAAAAGTGGCATAGATATTGTAGATGAAATGGTAGCTTTGTATGTCAAAATCCTTTAAGACTAAACATTGGTCAATAGTAATACAATTTTATATGCTTATGTAGCTGCAATGTATGTAGGAATTACTTTGTCTACAAAAAACTCTCCAGGACAATAATATGAAAACAAACATTTTTCTCAAGAATAATTTGTGATTTCAACTGGTAGAGAAATGTAGCACATATAGAAGCAAGCAAGCAATGCTCTTAAAAAGTAAACTGAGAACTTTTAAAAATGGAACCTCCTGCTAAAAAAGTTAAGGACTATAAATGATGCACTGCATGCCCATATTACATGGCACATGAAAGACTCAATATAATAGTAAAATACGTCAAAAATATATCCACAGATCATGATTTTTTGCAGAAAATGTGCAAATTAAATGTAAATAGGATATTTTTGTATTGAAAAAATATAGATGTATTTTCATTCTAAATTTTGTTATAAAAAATTAAGATATTAAACTTTTGGGAACACAATATACAATGCCCCAATTTTCTTGTGCTCTCATGCATCCACATTTCTGGGTTTATGCATACATTTTCTAGACTGCCCCAGAAGATATATACACTTAAAAAAAAAAGAAGAAAAAAAAAAAAGATAATATAGTTATTCTATTCCAATAGACAAAAACAAAACAGGATATTCTGAGCCTTTGTATCACATTGGCAAAATGATCATCATTCTATGACTTTTGTAGAATAAAGAAATAGGGAATACTTTTAACTATATGGATGATTTAGAAAATATTTTATTTTTTAAATCTGCAGTAAATATATATCTAAACCAGTGATTCCCAAAGTGGTCTATATAGACCCCCGGGGGTCTATGACGACCTGCAAGGGGTCCAGGTTAGCAGAAAACTAATTTGGGGGTCCGTAAGGTGTAAATGGGGGTCCATGATAGTGACTCTCATTAAACCAGATCGTGAATTTAATTTTAAAAGAAAATTGAATCAAATGGAAACCAGATTTTAGCTGTTAAACAGATTTATTTACTAAATTGAATGAGGTTAATTTGTAGTTACAAGGCAACATCATAGATTTTAATAAAACAAAGACCACATTTCAGCCTTTCTTGCCGGAATTAAACTCTAATTTTGGGTATTGTAAATTTTCCCAGTTTCTCAATAGTCACAGACAATCTGACAGGAAAAAGACGTTTTAATGCCCTTTTTTTAGATTTTGAAACAAGGTTTGATAATCTTTTGACTATCCTAATACCACAGTAGGCAGTGAACTCATATGGTCACTTTGAAAAAAAAAGTTAGATTTCAAGAATTAGGCACTAGGAATAAGCACTAAAGAAGATCTTAAAATAAAGTTTAGAAACGGGTGTCAACAATTTTGGCTTTAAAGATATACCTGTTATTTATTCCCTATTACGGGATATCTTGAGAAAGTTTATAATTGTTTTTCCATTTTCAGAAGGAGTTTTTTAGTGCACTTGCAAATCTCCAAAACAAAAATAGAAAAGACTGGGCACTATTAACTGAGGAGATATTTAGTGTCAAACCTGACAAGATGGATGTCAAATGTTGAAAATTTGTTATTGCATCCCCAAATTTATCCCTCCCACTAAAAGCCTTATGTTTGTTGCTTAGTTATTTCATATAACAATTATCTTATGCATTAATTACATTTTAATTTAATTAATTAACATGTTTTCATAAGTTTAAACAGTATACTTCACTACAGTTAAAATTTAAATCTTTTAAAGTAAATAGCTCTATACCTGCTGTCAAAAACACATTTAAGTTGATGAACTTGCAAAAATTTAATATTATGTAAGCCCTAAACCAAATTTACTTACGTATTACCCTAAACCAAAAAACTTGTCAATGGGTCTATGAGGCAAAAATGTATGGGAACCTTTAATCTAAACAAAACAATTTGCTTCATTTACTCAAGATTGACTCATAAATGCAATATTTCTTTCAGAGAATTTTTGAATAAAGCAATGATTCATTTACAAATATTTAGAGTTTTTTTTCACAGGAAATCAAATATTTTGATAAGTATTATATAAAAAAAATATATCAGAGATAATAACATCTGTTGCTTCAATTATATTCATAGCTATAGTAATATTTATATCAAGACAAATAATTCATATGTAAGCACTCAAATCTACACTATTAAAATTCATAGGTAAACAAAGGTATCTATGTAGGTATGTAGCCCAATTTTCTCACGAACCACAAGACGCAGAAACTCGCGGAAGGTACCAAAATTTCGGAAATGATACGAGGAATCCGTTTTGACCATTTATATTCCGATATTCCAATTAGTTAAAAAGATATTAATTAAAAACCTTAAAACGCATTTATTATGCACGTGGCGCCATCTGCAGTGAATCGGAAAGAAGCGTAATTTTTGTGTTTGACTTCATTTTTCGTTGTGAAATTATCGCACTATCTTAAATATTGTTATTGATTTTTATGTTTTTTATGCTGATTTCAAATCTACTACTAGTTTCTTAAAGACTAAAATATTTTTTGTAGTAAAGCTGCCTGAACACAATAATGTGAAATATGTGCAGAATAAAACAATATAGAATAACATAATATGCAAAGAAAAATAACACGAAAATTGACAAATACAGTACATTTAATAAGCATTTTGAAAATTACATTGCTGTCACATGTTAGAAAATCAATATTTTATGGGCCAGCCGTTTGTTTTAATTATGGCTCTACATCTTTTTGGCATGGAATGCCCCAATTTCAAAAGAAGATCTTTCGTGACAATATGGTTGAAGGGAAATATTAAAGCTTCAATTAATTCATGTTTGTTTGAAGGTTTTTTCTTTGAAACTTCATAACCAATTTTAAACCATAAGTTCTCTATCGGATTACGGTCGGGAGACTGTCCTGGCCAGTTCATTCTATTCATAGTATGGTCTTTCAACCTTTTTTGGACTACCTTTGCACAATGACAAGGGGTGTTATCGTCCTTAAAAATCCATGACTGATTCCCAAAAAGATCTCTCGCAGTTGGTATCAATTTATTTTGTAGTATTTCAATGTAATCCATGGCTTTCACTGTTCCGCTAACGATGTGAAGTCTTCCAACACCATGAGAAGACATGCAACCCCATACCATCACTTTTGTCCGATACTTTACTGTGAGCTTCAGACACTGAGGGCTGAATTCCTCATGAATGCCTCGTCTTACATAGGCACAACTTTGGTTGCCAGAAATACAAAACTGACTCTCGTCACTAAATATTACCTTTTCCCAGTCTTTATTAGTTCATAATGAATGTTCCCTTGCCCACGTCAATCGCCTCTTGCATTGAAATTCAGTCAGTAATGGTTTTGGGCGTGCTTTACAGCCTCGTAACCCAATTTCCAGCAGTCTTCCTCTAACAGTTCTTGGGCACACACTCACATTTGCTGTCAAAGTCCATTGTTTCAAAATTTGCGAGGAATTAAGCTTTCTGTTTGAAAGTGAAATTCTGTCCAATAACCTGTCTTCACGTAAAGATGTTTTTCTTGGTCGTCCTGATTGCCCCCGTCCGCAATAAAATTTGTTTCAAAAAATCTTTTCAAAGTTCTCACAACAGTAGAAAGGCCACATGGTACTTTAGCAGCAATTTGGCGCATAGAATAACCTTCTTCCTTCGAATGTATTATTTTGTATCTTTTATTCTCAGGCAGATATGAAAATTTAGCCATAATTCCAATATTTTCTACAAACGCACTTCAAATTACTTTCAATACACTATTTTCCACAAGCACTCAACTGCATTCAATACAAAAAACCAGTTTCACCTTTTTCTTTCAACCCTTTATCGCTACTGCTCTCTGATTGGTTGAAATAACGGAGCATTTCATTGGTGGAAAACACACTCAATCATTCTTGCAGTGACCTTGTGCTTTCTTGTCAAGGATTTTTTAGCATATCAATGAAACCATTTACTTTAGATGAAATCTACAAACAGATTTGAAATCAGCATGAAAAAATACATTAAAATCAATAACAATATTTAAGATAGTGCGATAATTTCATAATGAGAAATGAAGTCAAACGCAAAAAAATGAGTGTTCAGGACTTTTTGCCACTACTGTATATATATATATATATAATATAATAAAATTATATATATAATAGAATAAAATTATATATAATATAATATAATATAAAATATATATATATCTTTCTTTCAATTTAATTATTTTACATTTTTTTAAAAATATTTTATCGGTCTTTACCAAATGAAGTCTGAAAATTTTTTTTTTATTTTAAAGGTATTAATCACGTTCTGAAATTGGAAGTTTTATCTAGAAATTAAAGTTGCTTATAAAAATATTGCAGATAAAACAAACGAAATATTTTTTTAAAAAATACTTACATAAAGAAATGTTTAAAATTATTTCAAGATAAATTTAGAAATAACCTTTTTTTTTAATTTATGGAATGGTTTGCTATTTTTTTAAAATAAACATTCAGGTAGAATTTCTCTCTCTTCGAATAACACATTCTTAACAATTCAAACTAATTACACTGCAAATGGTTTTCATTAACTATTTTTTTTAAAAAAAAGTGAAGTTTTTGTAGTTAAATTAGAAGAACTGTTCGAAAAAGATTTATAAAAATATTAATTAATCAAAAGATACTTTACATAGCATTCTTTTATTTAAATAAAATTTCAAAAGAGAATAGCTGTTTTTATTATTTTACAATAACATGCAAGATTTAAAACAAAAATTCGAAATAAATTACTCTAAATTTAAATAGCTATATTATTTCTAAAAATTTCAAATTCATCAACATATTTATGCATTATTCTGTATTAATTGTCCATAAAAATGACATTGGTTCCTTTTTTTTGAATACGAATTATAAGTTGTTCCACTTGAACTTTCTTTCGCATTAATGAAAAAAATATTTTAAACTAAAAAAAAGTTCATGCTTTTCTTTTTTTTTTTCTGTGTGTAGAACAACATTATGCGTAATCTGTACAAGGATTGATAAAATATCTTAAAAATTACGGTTAAAAAAATGTGTTTTTCAACTTTTTCCCCTTTTGCGATAAATATGTATAAACATTACTTTTTTTAAAGTTTTCTGTTTAAAAATTACCGTTGTTTGCAATCTATATATGAAGTTTAAAAGCATGAACTTAAAAATGAAGCCCGAAAAACTTTTTTTAACTTTAACAAAAAACGAAATGAGAAATTGACAAAAATCTTCCGATATTTTAAAGGTTATTTATACTGTTCTACCCGAAAGAGATCATAGTATGGATGGTTAAGGTGCTGCTTAATAAAACGGCAGTACCCAGGTTTGAATTGATTGATTGATTGAATATTAACGTCGCACTGTTCAGCTACACGAGGGCTTTTGGCGACGGACCACGTAATTTTGAACCATGGTCAAGTGACGTGGACGACACCTGAGCTGGCACCCCCCTCTCCTAACTACCACACCACACCAACGGGAGGACGTTTCAGCTCTCGACAGATTTAACGTGCATCGCTGCCCTACACGGCGGGTCTTTAGTGGTACTGGGCTCGAACCTGTGACAAAGCAAGCCACAGTCCGATACCTATACCACTCGGCTACCGCACCCAGGTTTGAAACTGAAGAGGAAGAAACTTTCAATTTCAAATTACACTTTAATCAAACCTTCAGAAAAAAGCAATCATTTCAATAGCAATCTGTTAATTTTTCTTTCATTTATTACTTATATAAAAACTTTGCATATAAATAAATTTATTTAAAAATTAATATAATAAAATTATATATATATATATCTTTCTTTCAATTTAGTTACTTTACAATTTTTTTTAAATATTTTCGGAACTTTTTTTTTTTCCAGAGGTTTTTAAAACAAGATCTAATTTTTTTCATAAAACTCACACAAAAAATAATTACAGATTCGTAAAGATAATTTATTTCACCACGATATGCTATAAAAATTTATTTTACAAAATAATTATATTTTGTATTTATTACGATTTTTTAAAATGAGTCGAAATCGGTTCCTTTTTATGAATACGAATTCTAAGTTGTTCTGATTGAACTTTCTTTCGCGTTAATGAAAAAAAAATTTTTACACTAAAAAAAAAAAGCTCACATTTTTTCTTTTTTTCCATGTGTAGAACAATATTATGTGTAATCTGTACAAAGATTGATAAAATATCTTAAAAATTACGGTTAAAAAACCAAAAAATTGTGTTTTTCAATTCTGTGCAACGCCGGGCCATGCAGCTATTTCGAAAAAGGGAAATTATTACTTATAGAAATTTGATTTTAATAACTGTATATGTTTTTTTAAAAGGATTATTTTTATTATTTCATTACAAAATTAATTCTTTGTTATTTTAAAATGTACTTCGTCTATTTAAGAAAATAAGTGGAATGGAACAAATTTCAAAAAAGGGAAATTTTTTGACATAATGTTAGAAATCACTCACATTGTGCACATACAAACACACACAGAAATGCTGGTGTCATGAGGAAAAGAGAAAGCCCGAGCAATGCCAGGCTAAGCGGTGGAGGAGGGGAAGTTATTTTGAAAATGAGTATTAGAAGTTCTGATTTTGTGAAAGAAAGGGAAAATTTATAAAAATAGAGATAGCCTGTGCAATGCCGGGCCATGCAGCTAGTTATTTTTTAAATAATGAATATTTTCTTAATGAATACAAGTAAATTAAGATACTATGCAATTAAAAGTATTAAATCAACATTATCAACATGAAATTACCTCATCAGCGCCATGTTCTTGAAGTTGTCTATAGAATTTCAAAGAAATACTAACCTGCAATTTATGAAAGAAATATAAATAACAAGCATATAAAGAGTAAATATTAAAATAATTCAAACAAGCAAAAAAAAAAAAATAATCTTACACGAATTTTTGTTTTATCTCCATTAAGGTTGGAGATATGGAACAAAACTCCATCAAAATCTGCAATGGTCACATCTACAGATTCAAGTTTCCCACTGTAAAGGGAAAAACAATCTTACATTTAAAAAAGTACAAAAGAAAAATGAATATATAAAGTATGAAGACAAATAAATATATTCAGAAAAATTATAGAAATAAATTTGTTGTGAATGATATGGATCAAGTAATCTGAGTAGGTGTAGCGGAGTTGTCACTTATAAAGATACCATGTTGTCTATCTGAATTAAAAAGCAAAATGTAAATGATTCAATGGTAATCTTGATTTCAACATTACTTGATGTGCTATTGTTTCCTTGGATATTTACATACTTATCTAGATTTCAGTTTAAAAGTCTAACTCGAATAATTAATTTGATAAACGTCTGTAAAAAGTTCATTATTACAAATAAATTCAAGAAAAGACACAACAGGCTTCATCAATTTTAGAGCACAACATGCACTACACTTGTTAACATTATTCATATAAATACGCTGTGATAAGGAATCCTTTTAAATCTTAAAATAGGGCAGTAGTAAAAAGTTGAACAGATTTTGCTGTCTCACTAAACTGACAACTTTGTTCAACTACAAATTAAACAAGCGGAAAAAAAAATCTGCTGCTAATGGATGCACTACGTGCTCATTTGTCAATCAGGTTTTTTACTGCTAACTAGGTGATTTCAGTACTGTTATGGCGGTGACCTGCACCAGGTCATTTTCAGATCCTAAGACAGCTTCTAAGATCTAAAGTAGAGGTGTCCAACCCAAATTATCGGTAAAATCCTACGAGAGGCCACACCCTTGGCGACAAATCGAAAAATGCGCCAAGCCAGAACAAGATGGCGGCAAGAGAATATAGCGGGATAAGGTTAATGCATAATGAAAATATATGTAAACAATACAGAAATTAAACATTTAAGATAAAAAAATATAAAAACAGCACTTACTTTCTTATTGCTGATCTTTTTCAAGTAGAGGGTACAGTGTAACAACAGATTTTTAAAAAGCCTTAAAGGCCTCATCGCTAAGCGAATGATCGTGTGAGCACCGCCACATTTATTCTGCGGGGTAATGGTCGAACATACATTCGGCGTGGATGGCACGATTTCGAAGAAAACATTTTATTGCCGACCATGTTACATCATGCCGATCATTACATTTAGGACATTCATAACTCGAAGCAATCAATCCTTCCTTCATACACCATTCAATCAATTTTTTCTTACCTTTTGCATTCAACAAAGTAAAAAATTCTACAGTAAAGGGTGTTTTTTTAGAGGTATAGAACTTTAAATTGCAATAAAACAACGATGTATTATTCGATTGACATGAATTTTTTTTTATTCGAAAGATAATCTTGTGGCATTACATTTTAAATACGATTTCTGGCATATGACTGCCACGGCTGGCTCGGATGTAGTCCAATCTGGACGACCAATTTTCGATGACTTTTTCCAACATTTGTGGCCGTATATCGGCAATAACACGGCGAATGTTGTCTTCCAAATGGTCAGGCGTTTGTGGCTTATCTGCATAGACCAATGACTTTACATAGCCCCACAGAAAATAGTCTAGCGGTGTTAAATCACAAGATCTTGGAGGCCAATTCACAGGTCCAAAACGTGAAATTAGGCGGTCACCAAACGTGTCTTTCAGTAAATCCGATTGTGGCACGAGCTGTGTGACATGTTCACCTTCACCTTCATGTTCTTCTTCTTCCATTCTCACCACAGCTCCTGGACATCATGATTGTTCAATTCAGGAATGAAAAAGTTAGTAATCATGGCTCTATACAGATCACCATTAACTGTAACGTTGTGGCCTTCATTGTTTTTGAAGAAGGATTCCACCAGCCCATAAAGCGCACCAAACAGTCAGTTTTTCTGGATGTAACGGTGTTTCGACATACACTTGTGGATTAGCTTCACTCCAAATGCGGTAGTTTTGTTTGTTGACATAGCCATTCAACCAGAAGTGCGCTTCATCGCTAAACAAAATTCGCTTATGAAAATCGGGCACAGCAGCAATCTCGATTTGGGCCCATTCCACTAATCTACGCCTTGCTTGATGATCGTTTTGATGAATTGCCAAACCAAACTGAGAATAAATCACTTGACAGCTGTTAAATTGGTCGCCATCTTGGAAAGTAATGCCAATTTAAACTTCTATACCTGGAAAAAAAACACTCTTTACATTTCCTCACACAGGCAGCCAGCCCGGAGTCCAACAACAAAATGAAATTCGAAATGTGCTTCCTCAAAATATGAAAATGCTAGAAATAGTTAGGGTTGCCATATGTAGTATTTAAAAGTAGGGTTACCAAGGTGGCGCAATTATCGCCAACCAAAGTAATTCGCGCCAAGGGTGTGGGCTCTCCTAGGAGTGAACCAGATTTGGAAACTAAAAAACATTTATTGGAGTTAAAATTTAAAACAGAATGAATTATTACTGTTCTTATTTTTCATGTATATAGACATAGATAATATAATAATGTTTAGATAATATAATAATGCAATGATCAAATAATGTTTAAAATATTACAGTTGTCATTTTCTTGAAAATTAAAGTGTTCTTTTTGAAGTGATCTTTCGTTACTCATTGTTGAAATTTGATTGTGCTGTCATTCGCAAATGATTACGTAAACATTGCCCTTTATCTTAACCGTCCTTAATATTTTTTTTTAAACTTTAAAAAACATCTCTGACTGCCTCTTGCTCTATGGGCACTCTAAACAGAAAAGAGGGAGGAGAAATGAAAGTCGCACACATAGAAAATCATGTACCATCCATAGAGTAAAGGATATGTATAATGCAATTTGGAATTTAATAAAAAGTAATTTATTAATAGTTAACTCAAATGTAACTGTTTGATAAAATATAAATCTATTTTAAGTTAAAGGACATTTCTATTATAAAAAATGATTTATTTTAAAACAAGAACAGGTAAATATATTGTAGAATTATATATATATATATATAAATTTTCCTTCAAATAAATTTCAAAAAAAAAAAAAACTTTAAAAACCTGATACTTAAAATTTTTTAAAAAAAGATCAGTCGGGCAGCAACTTACGTACTGGCGGGCCACATGCGGCCCACTTGTTGGACACCCCTGATCTAAAGGACAATTTAAATTGCCTGTGTGCAGTAAAATCTACCTAATATGAAACTGCTATTACGACTTCCCAACTTCAAAACAAGCTCTTTTCATTTCTATATATTTACATTTTATTTTGGAATTGTTAATTACGTAAGAAAAACAGATTTATTATTAAAAACAACGAACAAAGTTATCAACATTTTTAGAGCACTATGGACAAATAGAATTTTATTATTTATAATCCTAATCTGGTGAAATGCTGACCATTTTCACCAGACAATGTCTATTTCATCTACAATATATATATAACTGGAAATGCTGATATATTAGATTAAACATATATATATATATATATATATATATATATATATATATATATATATATATATACACACACACACACACACACACACACACACACAATTTACTTGATGCTTAAATTAACAAAAACAAATTCATTTGCATTTGTTTCTTTGCTCTTTTATGCTTAGTTACAAATTTTATAAGTAAATGCTGCACATTTCCTTTTGATATAATTTCCAAAATATGTATAGAGTGATAATAAAATATAGTTTAAAGAATTTTCTTGTAACATAAAAATGAATGCAGTTTGACCCCTGAGACAATGCATCAATGGTTATTAAACTGAAAATTACTCTATGAATATTAATTGAGATGATATAACAAGTGCTTGCTTATCTAGTAAACCACAGCAAAATTGTATGCTAAGCAGATTCACGTACAACTTAACCACATATTAACAAGGTCTGATTGTAGTTCTAATATGTGACAACAGTTCTTTCCGTAATTCTTAAGATAAAAATTTACTGAAAAGGGTATAAAAAATGTTTTAGATTTAAGAAGTACAATCCCACTGCAATAAATAATCTACTTAACTCATTTTTTTTTTTTTTTTTTTTTGTAATATTTTGTATTTAAACATTGGCTGGAGTGTAGATTAGTGCACCCTTTGCATTTGGCGATGTTTACTAGATTTCATGTTGAGATAATGATTTCATTTGGGAAGGTGGTTAACTGTCCTATTCTTGCAGACTTATTCTGATAAGATTATGTGTTTTCAATACTTGATTGTTCCTGTTGAAAAATTTTGGCTTTAACTCCTTAACCATTTGAGTGTGGTGAAGCGATATCAGGCTTCTCTTATGTGCCAAAAATGCAGAGAAGCATATAAGAAAACTCTTCAGCACTCAAACGGTTAAGTGCCACGGGCGTGTATATGTGTCCTGTTGAGATGGTGCCCTGGACATGTATACTCGTCCTTTCAAGGGAGGGCTTTTTGTATTGTGCTGCTCTGTTTAAAACTAGTCCCATGGCTTTGGAAGACAATAAAATTACATTGACAGTGCTACTAAAGAATTTACTTATTTCGGAGAAGAGGTGGAGCAAGAATTTAAAAGGGTATATTCCTCATAGCAACACAGTTTTTGTTTTTTCATTTGAGTGGGCTATTTTTAATTCTTCATTTGCTGTCATTTTTGCTTACCATGTACAATAGGAGATCTTTAATTTTTTGTACAAATGCACTGAATGCAATACTGGTTTTTCAGGATAAATCGCAAAAGCGATGTTATAATTTACTTTATTGTTGACTTTAGAGATTTTTTTATTTTAATTTTTTTCTTTTAAAAAGTGAAAGTAAACAATTTTTAAAAAGAAAACACGTCTTTTCCTTTCCCTCAATAAACTGCATAACAACATGTGCTTATGGGGAAAACGGTGGTACTGGAAGGGGGGGATTTTTGTAAATTTATATCAATACTTTTCTTCCTTTTTTTTTTGTAGTTAGCATTCAGTTGTTTGTTCTGAACAATACAAATGAGATGCATAATTTACCTGCTGTTACTCTTATTTATACGCCACTTAATCAACAGTAACATCAGATCAAGGCCAGCGAAATTCATTGAGGTACAGGGCTACATTTACGCCTGTCGTTAGTCGTAGCTTTGGGCACCATACAGGTGACAGTGTGGTTTGGCTTGATTCCATCCCAATTTTGAGGGAGGACACCCTGAGGGTGGTTCAGGACCTCCCACCTTTCTTTCCCTTCCACCAACCTTACGAGAGAATGTGCAACTCAATGACTATTTAGAGTAATCCCCCCATGCCGAAAAGGCACTATACATTTACAAACATCCACACCGTTTCCAGGATTGATACAGTAGTCAGCAACATTCCTTTTCTAAAGGACAAGGGAAAAGTACCTATGATATGATGATATATTCTAAAAGGTTTGATTTTAATTATTATTGAACAGCTTACAAAAGTGACAAGCCCTTTATTAAGAATTTGACTGATGAATCTGGAAATACTGCAAGAACAAATATATGAATAAGCATTGTATTAGGATATATGTGAGAAAAACAGTTAAAGGAAGTAGATCAGATATGAAAAGCTAATTGTTCTTTTGAGATTATTCTATCACAGTACAAGCTTCTTGAGTGCAACTAAATCACTTAATTTGAAATTCAATTCTATTCTAAGTTCCCAATTTCACATGGTAAAAGATGGACAACAACAGCAATTTAATGACAAGTATTGCATATTTCTCCATGATCATAAAACCAGTTTACTTTTCCTTGGAAGAATTGAAATTTTAACAGAAAGTCTTCCTTTTACAGAAATGGTTTAATTCCTATCAGTTAATGTTAAAACATTTGGTACTTACGTATAATAACAACAATCGCCATCTCTATTAATAACTTGTCAAGTTAGCAATCCCGATTTCCCATGTGTTGTATGCACCGATTTGGCAACCAATTGCTTAGTTTCATTTTCCGTCACCAATAGGTAGTGATAATATGTATATATATATATATATAAGTGCCAAATATTTTATTAATCCAGAGAATAACAAAAATTTTCTTTTTAAACATGCAAATTTGTACTTAAAATTATTATTATTTATTTGGACTTTCTTATTTTACAATCTGTGAACAACTATTGATACATATTGATGGCTTATTTTAGTAGTCACCAAAAAGAGAAAGAAAATGTCCACTTTGCCAAGGGACACATTAATCTAGACTTTAACCCCAATTACTTTCATCATCCAAGAGTAATACTTTTGGAATTTATTTTGACTTCATTATTATTTGATCTTTGTAAAAAGAAAAAAAAATTAAGAAACTTGTTGATTAGCATGATTATGAAGAGAAAAAAAATACACAGTGATTAAACAAACTTATTATCAATGACAAGTTAAAACGAATGAGAAACTGAATGCCATTACTACTAATGGACAAAAAAAAATTTAAATTTAAAGATAAAGCAGTTAAAAGTTCTTCCACACAAAGTATGCAAAATGAAGAATTCTTGATACTTAGGCTGTATTTTTGCAGTTTAATCAGTTACATTTAAAAGTCAGACAAAACACACAATGCCATTAAAATGCCTCATAACTAGGGATCAATTAAAGCGTACAGTTTGATACGATGAAATATCCTTCCGCAACAGGATAGCCTTTAAAATTAATAGAAATTTAAATTATATATAAATGAATACAAAACATAAATTTAATATACGGTGTCTTGATCTCCGCTAGGGAGGGTAAAAAATAGCATACATACCCTGCTAAGCCATTTTTAAACTTTAATCTTAATATGTCTTCAATAACACGATTGTTTATTTCTAGTAATATCATATTTTTAAATTTGTTTCATTCAGGAATGCACAAATATTGCTATATGAAGCAAATTCCCATTCAACTTTCACACGGAAGTTAACAGGGAGTTTGCGACCAAGAAACGGATGTTGTGCTTAGCGGTTGTAATTTTTTACTTGAAAGCTTTTCGAAAAATCGAATAATTTTGTTTTCTACAAAAAGAAAGGAGTGAAAATGAGTCAAATTTTAATTTCTTTTTAGAAATGAATAAAATATTAGGATTAGAGTTCATGATTTACAAAGAATATCAATTTTGAAACAAGAAGGAAGAAGTCATCGCACCGTCAAAACATTTCTTTCTGTGAATTGGCAACGACGATAAATTTAGTGAATGCTCTCTCATGATATGTTTTGTTTTGTGGTTTGGCAATCTAATAAATGACAATTTTAAAAGGATGGTGCAGGGTTTGTGATGTTTATTTTTGAAAATGTCCATCCTAAACTTCGATATATATATGGAATTGTGATCGCTTTTCAAACATGAAACAAGATGACTTGAAATTAAAAAAATTGGAACAGACTGTAGATTTATTTGCACCAATGCGATTCAGAAATATAAAATTACGAGTTATTTATTTATTTTATATTTAAAATATTTTCTCACTTTGAGTAATTTTTTTGAAAAACATTTTTGTTTTGAGTTTTTATCGACTGTTAAATGGCTAGAAAAGAAAAAAATAGTGTAACAAATTTCGATACACTGGTAATTGAAGAAGATACCATATTGTACGAAATGCATAACGAAGCATCTAAAAAAGGGAAAACTATAATATCACTTCGAGCTTCCGAAGTGGTAGATTTTAGTTCTCAATATGGAAGTAATGACTCTATTTCATATGTTGCTGAAAATATAATTGGACCACCAACTGTCTATCCAAATATAGGAGATAATGCATATTCCTATCAATTGGTAAGTGTATTTAAATGTATGATTAAAATAACTGCATAAAATAAGCTAGGCAATTTATTTTTATCATAATTTGTTATATTGATTCTCCTTATAAATATAAGATAAACGTTAAAACAATGAGTATAAATGCTCTACATCAGGCCCGCAACGAACATTTTTGCGGCCCATCGGATTTATTGGCACTCAATAATATATAATCTTTGGGGAAAGCAACTGAAAATGGGGAAGATTTAATGCACTTCCTGACATGCAACATGTACAAATTAAGTATAGATGATACTGGATCGTATCGAAAATACACAGTTAAAGTTTCAAATCTCAGAACTGAATATGAAACAAGATTTCAATTCTTTGGAAGACAAATTTTGTTTGTTTTCTTCGACTTTCTCAATAATATAGACACAGTAATGAGCCATATGCAAATGGAGGTGATCGATATTCATTGAGACTCAAATTGAAGGCAAAAATGGTAAAATCCTAGGAGGACCCACTGCTGTTTTGGCGCCAAAAATTTTTCGCCAAAAAGCGCCAAATTGAAGGTTTTCAAAAAGGCGTCAATTTAAAAAACTCTTGGGAAGCGCATGTCAGCGGGGATGAAATGGGCGTTTCGCAAAGATGAAAACGAATAAATACATTAAATTAATCATTATTAAATAAAAAAAAACGGAGAAAGCAATGAAATTCATTTTAAAAAAGCATTCTAAAACCAGTGTGTACAACATGATTTTACATTTTTAAAAAAGACGAAAGGGGCGTTTCGCAAATATAAAATTGAAGAAATACATAAAATCAATCATTTTAAAAAATTTTAAAAGGCACTTACCTTACGCTTGCATTTCGTCATGTTCCGTTGGTGGATACACCCTTGCGATGGATGCAAGGAATTCATGAAAATTGTCATCCACCAACTTGTGACCTGTTCTTATTAACTTTTCAAGTCATTCACGCATTCATGCTCTTGCCAAACCAATATCTGGTCAAACGCAAGATAATTATTATAGCAAGTTTGCTTTCGCTAAACCAAGTGCCCTTTCTCACACTCCGAACAACGCGTGGCGATTATCTTTCGACTGGTTGCGGCAACGCCATTCGTAGCCGTCAACCGTTCCCCGTTCTTACAAACGCATATTTTTTAAACCTTGGACATTCATAACGAGAAGCAATTAAATTAGCTTTCATACACCATTCTAATGTCTCTTTCTTCCCCTTTGTGCCCAGGAGCACAAAGAAACCTGTCGGAGACCTCACTTTCAATTAATTTCCTTTCACACGCCATTCTTAACAACAACCGGTGGAGAGCAGACTTTCTCAAACGAAGTCAAATGTCAAAATGACGTTTTTTTTTTTCGGAAAAGGCGAAAACGTTTATTTTGCCATTTTTAGGTGATTTGAAAATCCAAATTTTTGGATGAAATGGAAGGGTTACCATATTGTAACCTTTATCGCTCAAAATTTGGCGACAAAAAATTTGGCGACCAAAAGTGGGTCCTCTAGGATTCAACCGAAAATGGTATTAGTAACGTTTTCCTTGGGTCAGTTTTGAAAGTAATCACTACAAACAAAATGGCTCCCGAAATAGGAAAAATAGTAGCAGAGAAGAGGTGCCAAGTGTCAGGGTGCAAACATTACATTTTTGTTGTCTCTACAAATATTAGTTTATTTTCTGCACTCTACTTTAAGCTAAACTTTGTTTGTTTGGCCTAAGTTAACCTTTGAGAGTTTGGCACCCTTGCTATACATATTTTTAAAACCATATGTTTAATCCTTTCAGGGGCACAAGATATTAAATTAATGAAATTGGTTTTTAGTTACCTGTGTTATGAAGCAAAAAAAAATCCCTTCGCTATAGCTAATAATATTTTTAAAAGTAGTTATCTCCTTTGAGAGGAGAGGGACAGGTTGCAGTGTGCAACCAATAACTGTCTGATATTTTTTTAAAAAAAATCCACTTTCTGAAACGTATCATGAAATATCCTTGTACACAGTCTCATAATGGCACTTACATAGTTTTGCAACAATGCCAAGTTGGCAACCCGAATTTCACATGTGTGATATGCGCTGAATTGGCAACTAATGTTGCCAATACAGTTGTGATAATATGTAAGTATCCTTAAAACTTCATCTTTTTGAATACATGAATTGTTATATATTGAGCTACACTTTTAACTATTTATTTTTTTCAAGATGATACATATATATTTAGTAGATTGTATGTGTTTTGAAATGAATGGATAAAGGAGTAAGAAATAATATACATGAAGGAATAATAGAAATAAAGGAATAAATAGATACTGGAATAAGTCAAATCACCATATGAAAATTAAATGTTATTTTGGATGAAATTGGGGAAAGCAGGAAATATCTGTTTTTAACATACACAAGCCAACAGTGCAAGTTTCACACATCGATCAAGTCCTGTGGCTTTGTATACTATGCTGTATAAAGGGGGTATGGTTTTCATTTGTAATGTAAAATGTGTGTTATCCCCTCTTACAACATGGCAAGAGAGGGAGCAAATGGAACTGTGTACAGCCAGAGTGTTTACGAAGTGAAAAGAGTGGGTGTAATTTCAATGCTCAAATGGTTGCTAGTTGTACAATGCAATTAGTAGATATAAGTGCTAAAAAGAAAATGCTTTGTGCAAATTTCTTAAAAAAAATTATTTGTATATAATAATGGTGAACTGTAAATATTATAACATGTGAAGTATTTAAAATATTTAGGATAGTCTAATCAAAAAAGTAAGAAAACATGAGACTAAAAAAACAGGTGAAATTGTCGAATCGGGCGCCCCTCCGCCAAATTTTGAAAAATTGCCAATTTGGCGCGTTTTTGCGTGTTGTGTTTCGGAGTTGCAACCCTACCACTACACGCAATGCCGGAGCGCAAAATTCAAGATTGCGAAATGAAAATCATTAAAAAATAGCATTTTAAAGTTTTGAAACTGAAGATCGCTGCAAAAATCAGGCATTTAAAAATGAAAATAATTTCACTTACCTTTAAAAAATGCTGCTATATTTCCGACATTTATAATGATGATGAGTTGCCTACTGAAACTATACCAGTGTGCTACTGCATATTTCTGAGAGCACCTTCCAAAACATTTTTATTTTTGCATCACTAACAAAATGGTGCACAAATCCATATTACTCAATTCAAACCAAAACCATTTCTTTACACTCCTAAACACATGATGGGTATCCTCTTTCACACTGGACTGAATTTTGCAGTACCATTCAAAAACGACCATTCACTTTCTTGCCCGTTCTTTCTTTCAATTCCATACTTTTACCACATTTTGGACATACATACGATGATCCAATCAAACCTTCTTTCATGCACCATTCTAAAACAGCTTTCTTTCCAAGGAAACATGGCAAAAAAACCTTTAACAATAGTAATCGTAATTTTTCATGCATTCATTCAAATTAATCCTAAGAGCATTGCTGGTTATGATGGCAATCTTTTGAAATTTATGTGGATAAAGAGATAAAAATATTACCTGTAAAAAGTAACTCCCAAAACGAAGCCGAACAGCTGACCCAACCAGAGCAAAAAAAATAACGGTTTCCTCATTAACAGAATTTTTAAAGTAATAAAAGCTTTCTGCTCATGCGGGAGAAAGACTGTTGAAGAATTAAACTGTTAAAATAAGAAAAAAAAAGAATTACGAATGCGCTAACTTGCCGCGATATCTTTAAAACTGTTAAAATGAAAGAAAATCTCTACTGTGCATGCTCAAAATTTCGCCCCCCCCAAAAAAGACTCCTTCACTGGAACACAAATTCAGAAGGGTTACAAGATTTGGCGCATTTATATCAATTTGGCGAGAAAACACTTGGCGCGAGAGGCGCCCGATTCGACAAATCAACCAAAAAACGGTGACACAAGTTAAAGGCTGTTTTTTCGGCTTTAAAGATTGATTACCAAATGATGCTACCATATGTTGTTCATTTATAAAAGAGATTTTTTAAGATCTTTGAGTATGAAGTTGCACACAAATTTTTAGGTATAATTTTTTCTTAAAAACTGTGGTTGGACCTTACAATTAGTGCCCTTGAAAGGGTTAACATTTATGCAATGTTTTCATTAATCTCATTTTAAAGAAATAATTTCTTACGGTATTCTTCATTATGTGAAAGACATTCACCAATCTGATTTAAAAAAATTTATTTTTATTTATCTAAATTTGATTCAGATAGGTATCTGCATGTAATTATGATTATGTTTCTTATTGCAATTGTATTGTAATTTAAAGTAAACAAATTTTATACTCTGATCTTTAATTCAAGGTTGCAGGTTTAAAATGATTTAATTGTAGGTTTTAAAGTTTTTTGCCAGGGGCGTAGCTACCGCCATACCAATGATACAGGTCCCCCAACATGTGTAACTGCAGTCCTACTAACACACAGGGCTCTCGTATCTTAAAAAGGGCTCTGAAGGAATTTTGATACAGGGTTCACTCAGAACTAGCTATGCCAGTGTTTTTTGCAGGTCATTGAGTGGATAGCATCAAATTGCATCTAGCTTTTTTATTAGACATTTGTATTTTTATTCTCTTATGTTAAAAAACTTTTAGGTCCTCATAAAAACACACAATACTTTTATGTAAAATATGTAGCAGTTTTTATAATAAAAATATTGTTTATCTTTTGAATCAGTCTTTTGATTGATTATCTTAAGAATCAATATTTATATGCCTTGCAATGAATTTGGTGAGAATTAAAAGGATAGCTATCATTTTTTAAAAAATATGTAAAAATTACATATGAAATACTTTAAGAACTTGAAGGATAATTTAAATAAGTTTCAAGATGTGCTAAATATTTCGTAATACTTAAATGAAATTTATATAATAAAAATAACAGTTCTATATAAAATCAATTCTCAACTTTGTAGCAAATCATATTATTGCTAAATATATCATATTATTGTATGATTTTTAAGGAAAAACTGAATATTAAATGACAATGAGAAATTCTTTTTTAAAAAAATATCTCATTAATTTGACACAAATCTGAAAATGATAATTAAAGTTTGTGTGTAAGTTTTCAAGTCAATGTTGCTTTATTTGTTAAATAAGTCATCAAAATCCAGTTCCTAGTAATTTTAAATTATAAAAGTCTAAGTAATTAAAAATACAAAAATTAATTTAGTATTAGCACAATTTCTTAAAAATATTGCCCACACGCATAATTTGCTACAAGTCCCGATAGCCGAGTTGGCAGAGCGTTGACTGAACATCCTCAGGTCTCGGGTTCGAATCCCGGTCCCGGCAGATTTATCCAAAGACTGGAATTTTGTTTCCGTTTTTAATGTATTGTTTCTAGGTTCTAGATGAATCCAGATCATTCTTTAGAGTGCATACTGGCGAAGTGTATTTCATCGCCAGTTGGGCGCATTTAGCGTTAGAATAAATCTAATTGTTTGTTTAATTGAACTGGCTCTTTCAACTCCGTGACAAAACGTGGATAATAGTTTCGCAGGAGCCTTCGGTTAAGAGGATTATCCCGAAGTCGGACTGTTAAAAAAGAAAATAGTAGGAAGAGGGACAAAAATGCCGACCGAGCAAGAAGCCAAGCCCGCTGTAGTAACACCTTCGTTCAGCAATGGAGGAGCCCATCGACCTTCCAGGAGCGCCTGGGGAAGACCCTCTCAAATTAAAGAGTACGATCGGTAGCCAACTTTAACAAGTGGGATGACATGATGTGCCTGGCTAACGTTTATTTCTTTCTTGACGGAACTGCGAGACAGTGGTATGTCAACACGAAGACGCCTTAGATTCCTGGGAAGCGTTTAAAAATTAAGTGGACTTTTCGGTGTCAAAAATATACCAGAAGGGCAGAAGAACAACTAAAATGCCGAGCCCAGCGTTCATGTACACTACATACAAAGTGTATAGGACTTTGTAAATCCTCTGATGAAAGAAGACGAAAAGTTCACACCTAATGAAAGGTGTTGCTGAGGATATTTATCAGGCCCTGTTTCAACGACACAGCAAGCTTTATCAAATGGTGCAACTATATCGAAGATATGAAGCAGAAGAAGTTGGTCGACCGCGATTTGAAAGGAGCGTTTAATTGCTTCACTGATTTGGTCTCTCTTTTGTTACGAGAAGAAGTCCATCGACTAGTTAATCAGACGCAGAATCATTTTTGGACTCCGATCCCCAATCCTTAGAAGAGATCGTTCAAGACCAGTTGAAAGGGTTTTGGCCCCAGTGTCAACAAAAACCTACAGAAACTAGACCACGACCAACAACGCCGCTGTAACCAGGAAATACAGAGCTCCTGTTCAGAAATTCCCACCTGAACCAAGAAAAACAGATGTGTGGAGAACGGCTGACAACAGACCTGTTTGTTTCCACTGCGGGCGTCCCTGGACATGTAATTACTGCCGAGAGAGAAAGGCTGTCTTTGACAATCTCGAAACCGCCGACGGAATTGGCACTGAAGAAGAAATACGCCGACCAAACTCTTCTTGCCGTTTTACGCCAAGTCCCATAACATATACAGATCTATCGCCGATCCAGTCAGTCGCCAGGCCGTAGGAGCGAGAAAACTAAAGAGAGCGACCTTCCAAGGAGGTGAGGCCGCGTGTATTAAATTCGACCGCCAAGATGACTGGTAACCAACTAGAGTAATACAATACGTGCTTAGTAGATTCTGGGGCATCGTTTTCTGTCATATCCGATAAGTATCGCCGATTTTTAAAGAAAGTTCTGTTTGTTGATGCCAAGAGCGTTATGCTGAAAGTTGCGGATGGAAATTTTCTTCGCCGATAGGGAAATGTGTTTTTACGTGTCCGTATAAACAATCGAGAACTGCCTTTTGAATTTATTGTTTTATCACATTGTAGCCATGACGTCATCCTAGGATGGGACTTTTTTAGAGGCGTCTCAAGCCGTTATAGACTGTGGACAAAATGAACTTGTTCTAGAAGACATCTTCGAGAACAGCGTAAACTGGAATTTGTATGCCACCAGGGACTATACACTTAAGCCGCATTCTTTAACTAGAATAACAGTATCAGGATATCAAACCCGAGAGACATAAATGTAGTTCTAGACGGCAGCAAACATTTGCTCTTCGAGAAAAATATTGCTACTACCGTCCATGGTATCCACATATTAACGGAAAAGTGATGTCTGGGTTACCAACCCTGCAGTTCGAAACCAAATCATCCCTAGAGGAATGTGCATAGGCCAAGCTGAACCACTAAATGAAGGGCATCTATGTGTTATTTCCGACACATCGGGTTGCTTGGATGACCAGCAAGAAACTTCAGAGTCACAGATGAATTGTTCGTTAATGATGTCACCCGAGTTAAGTGACGAACAGAGAAACAAGCTATCCGAACTACTCCGGAAATTTTCTGGGCTTTTTTCACGAAGTTCGACAGCCGCGACGAATGTGAAACACAGGATTTTTACTGGTGATCATGCTCCAATCAACCAACGAGCCTACAGACGCCGACTGAAAGACGCATCATTCATGAAGAGGTTCAGAAAAATGCTTGATGAAGGTATCGCCCAGCCCTCTGAAAGTCCTTGGTCATCACCCATTGTGCTCGTAAGAAAAAGACGGTAGTTGGCGTTTTTGCGTCGATTATCGCAAGCTGAATAGCGTCGCTAAAAAGACGTTTATCCTCTGCCTCGTATTGACGATAATACGCGACTGTCTGAAAGGTGCCATGTTCTTTTCTTCCATGGATCTCCGATCTGGTTATTGGCAAATAGAAATAGACAGCGGATCGTGAAAAGACGGCATTTATTACCCCGAAGGCTTAAAAAGTTTAAAGTCATGCCGTTTGGTCTCCTGTAATGCACCTGCGACCTTCGAGAGAATGATGGACAATTTGCTACGCCATTTTAAATGGACTATGTGTCTTTGTTACCTAGATGACATAATAGTGTTCTCAGAAACTTTTGAAGACCATCTTATACGATTAAACTTGTTCTAAAATGTCTTCAGGAAGCTGGTCTTAAATTAAATTCAAAGAATGCTTTTGCTGCCCAAGAAGTAAAGATTCTGGGCCATCTTGTATCTAGTAATGGCTTTCGTCCCGATCCCGACAAAATAAAAGCCGTAAGAAATTTTCCCACTCCAAAGAATATACATGACATACTAAGTTTTCTTGGCCTTTGTTCATATTTTAGAAGATTTATTAAAGGTTTCTGTTATCTCGCCGAACCTTTGCAGTCGTTGCTGAAAAGTGGCGTGAGTTTCACATTGGGGTCCTGAAGAGGTGGAAGCATTTAACAGTCTTAAGAAAGCATACTTATCGGATCCAGTATTGGGGATGTAAAGAGCTTCTACAGAAATCCATACTGATGCAATGGTGTATCGGAGCTGCTAGTACAAATTCAGAATAATGTCGAGAAAGTTATAATACGCTCTTCCTGACAAAAGCCGAAAAGAATTATTCCACCACAGAAAGGGGAATGTCTTGCCATTATGGGCTACCAACAAATTTCGGCCGTACATATTCAGAAAACACTTTACTGTTTAACTGACCATCATTCCTTGTGCTGGCTCATGAATTTAAAAGGATCCTTCAGGAAGGCTTGCCAGATGGGCCCTCCGACTTCAAGAGCATGATTTGACGTAAAATATAAACCGGTAAGAAGCATAGTGACGCCGACGCTCTTTCGAGAAATCCAGTGGAAGAGGAAACGGAAACATCAGACAAATTTTTAGCAGTCACGACGAGTATGAACCTTGCGATGGGACAGAAAAAGGATCAAGACCTTGCGAAATTAAAACTTTTGAGCAACTCATCCAAAAACGAAGAATTCAGATTTATCGAAATGTATCCTTTGCAGGAAGAATTTTGATTTTTTTTCTTTTAAACATCTGCAGACATACTAAGGCACTTTCATGACGCCCCCCACCGAGGACACCTTGGTCGAAAAACTTATGATACAGGATACGCAATAGATTTTACTGGCCGGGAAAACGAAAATGTCGTTAGGGGTATGTCATGCATTGTCGGAGTGCCAAAGGAGAAAAGTCCGCTCAACGACCACCTGGACGTTTAGTTCCCATCCCTCCAGCTATAGCTCCTTTCCATCGCATTGGAATTGATCTCCTTGGGAGATTTCAAAGTCTGCTCATGGAAACAAATGGATAATAGTCTGCACGGAACTCAAAGTGCAATAACAAAAGCCCGTTCTTGAAGAAATTGTCCTCAGGCATGGAGCTCCTCGAGTAATTAACAATCCAGACTTGTTTTTTCTCGCGACTTGTTTCATCAATCGTTTCACAACGGGGCGTATCATCAAATGGACTGACGGAGCGCTTCAATAAGACCTTCATGTTGTCAATTTGTGGATAGAGCAGATTTGAAATTTACCATTTGTGACTTAGAATAAAATACCGCTGCCAAAATATTAAATGATACAATGCTACCATTCTGTCCATTTTAACTTGATTTTGATGAAATTCACCTTTTTTAAACACTCTGAATATTTTATTCCAGCACCAAATGGTATTTATCTCGTATGGGTTTATTCCAGTTCATAAAAACTCTTAAGAAGGTATTTCGGACCGTAAAAACGCCGTTTATCAGCCGTGATAATTACAAGATTTTTGATCCTGCTTGAAAAACTAAGAGAAGTTGTCCATGTACTGCGTATGAAAGTCATGATGCAAATTGAGGATATTCCTCCCAAAGAATCATACAAAGGACCCATCACTGTTCCAGAATAAAGACCCTTGAACAAAATGACAGCGGGCGCTGTCTTCTTTTTCGAGGGGAGCAATGCCACACGCATAATTTGCTACAAGTCCCGATAGCCTAGAGCGTTGGACTGAATCAGGTCTCGGGTTCGAATCCCGGCCCCGGCAGATTTACAAAGAAATGTATTTTTCTCTAAAATGAATCCAGATCATTCTTTGAGTGCATACTGGTTATTTCTCGAATATTGTGAGAAGTGTATAAAAAAGTTCATGCAGTTGGGCATGTTCTCAGTCCATTAGCAATAATTGTTTGTTTAATTGAACTGTGTACTTCTTTTAAAATATTAATGAATTCAATACAATATATTATTTGTTGGAACATTAATATTTGTTTTTCCTCCTGAATTTTAAATACCATAAATTATTTAATAAACAACTGCATTATATAGCTTCAATAACTATTAATTAAAATATCTGGCTCTTTCATAAATATTACTTTTAGCCTTCAGTTTTTTTTTTTTTTCATCTACATAAATTGGAGCAATTTTATGTATACAGTAATTCATCACATTGTAGAATACAATCTGTAAAGTGTCAAATTTCTCTGGTGATTAAATGTATTAATGTACTATTATTTTGGCATTACTAAGCCTTTCTTTTACTTTTTCTGTAAATTTGAAAATCTTTTGCGTGAAGTAGTTGCTATTAATTTTTTATAACACTGATATAATTAATTCTTTCTAAAATGATTTAATTTCTTCATTACTTCATTTATTGTTATATTATATCATTTTATTTATTGGCTTAAGTTGAATAGCCACATTTGTGATGACCCCCTTGGGTTACACCTTCAACACCAAGATTAATTTGAGGCAAAGAACCACCAAGAGCCTTTTTGAATAATAATATTTATTTTATTATTATAATTTTCCTCAAACATCTCTGATAACATATAATACGATAATGTTACGTCGCTTAAAGGGATTTGCCTTTATATTAAATTAAATTACTAAGAATACAATTAATTAATAATCTAGCTCAAACTCAAGTAAGGTTTACCGAAATAGGAGATCCGAGAAACACACGTATTCGAATTCTTAACTGTCATCAACTTTAACTAAGTAGCTCAAACTGACGCTTACTTTAAACGTACGTGAATTATATTTACCGCTGGCTTATCTCAGTTTTCTGGTACGTCTAGCAGCACGAGGTCTTCACGAATCTAATCTCCTTGAATCTTCTAGTAATGCATTTAAAGTTACTGGCTCAATAGCCTACCATCATCTCTCTTGCTATCTCGCAACTCTCAACTTAAATACCTTATCTAATTTAAATATCCCATACCTCTTTTTGGAGTTGATTGGAAATAAACGCGAATTTATATTCCCCAGAAAGACGCCTAAGAAGATTAGTGGAAAGGTTCCGTACAGATTCGTCACACATTAGAATTAAAAAACCAAAAGAGAAGGGGGGAAAGTTAAAGAAAACAAAAAGAATTAATTAAAAAACTGTAGTTCAGAGAGAAAAAGCATTCCTAAGAAATGTGAAAAATTGCCATCTTATTAAAAAAGCTTAATATTTTATTATTGAATGTTTATTTCATCTATTACTTTACTTTGCTTGATTATATTTATATATGTATTTCTCTGTATATAATATGCTAGATTGAATAATCTTTTGTTGTTGTTTTAATATCATAAAGGAAAAATGTATGCTGATATATATCTTTTTATAACTTTTTCTTAGAGAACATATGGTGAATGGTGGCTAATGTTACCGTCAAATCGTAAAGTAAAGGGTACTCTTCCTTACAATACACCAGTTGAAAGTCAGGATTTTATTGGTCAGTAAAGTTTGTATTAATTTTATATTGTACTAACTTTTTGTTTATGAATTGAATTTTGAAGCTTTTTCAAATTTTGTTTTAATCAAATTTGCATATATGAATTACTTGACTTAAGTGCAAAATCACCCATTTTTATGGCTCATTTTTTTTCTTTTTTGCGCTTTTTCCGAGATTGATAAGCATGTCAACTGTGATAACTGAACGGATTTCAGAGCTGTGAAGGACTTGCATTATGTCTTCTGGAGGAGTTGCAACTCCAGTGGACATTGAACAAGAGTGCACCAAGCCGACAATTTTTTTAAATCGCACCAACAGTGGGTGATTCTGCACTTTCCTCAATTACTATTCATGTCTAAATACTTACATGTTTATAAAATTTGTGGAGACATTTAAATTCAATTTGTGTTAGAATAAATATATTTTTGAAAATATTTTATTGTTATATAGTTTCTCCATTTTAATATTAATTTAAATTCTTTTTGTACCTGAATTTTTATTAAATATTTTGAAATTCATTTCATAGAATTCCGTGTGGAAAAAGGTGTTATACCATTGAAGTTACGTGTTTATGAAGTCTATAATCCTGGTGCAATTGTTAAATTACTCTGTTATTGCTATGAAAAAGAAAAGTAAGTATAAGTTTTATTACACAAACTCATTTTACTTCAAAATGAGTTATATTATTGTGAGAAATGTTCATAAAACATGCAGTTATAAATTACAATGTTATTTAACTTTTCTTGAAAATATTTTATCCATAATTACAAAATTTTGAGCTTGGTTCTTCTCTTTTGCATAAATTTCACCTAATTACATATACATGTAGAATGTGAAAGAAATAGTCTCAGTCATAAAGCTTTTATTCACATTTTATTTATTTATATTTTGTATTTATACTTTGGAAAAAATCAGCTATGACAGATTTTTGTCTTAATTGTTGTAATTCTAAAAGCTGAATATAGTTGGAGGTAAGTCTTGTAAACACTTTATTAAATTTTTTTTGTTTAAATGATATTGATAACATTTAAACACACATTATACATTAAACCAGAAACAAATTCAGTAAAAGTTGATTGAAGTATGTTTTGAAAGAAATTATTTGAAATATTGAATGAATTAATGTATTGCTGTTCGTATATGGTTAAATTTGTTTCCATATTGGCAACATAACTATGGTTTTTGGAGAAGAGAATATTGCATTGATCTATATATTTTTAAGGTATTTTTACTTTACTAGGTGGGTAACCATGTGGAAAGGTGAACCTCAAATACTTCCTCCAGAAGAAGTTAATTGTTTTACTGTGGATATAAAAGGGATTAATTTTGTGACTGAGTAAGTGTGGGTAGTTTAAATGTATTTTGCCTTTAGAATTTTTCAGTGTTAGTGTTACATTTTATAGATATACATAAGAACTTGATGCTATATCAAGGAAACAATTTATAACATGCATTCGACTGATACATTTATTTAAATTTGATTTATTTATATAATATTATTTATAATATATATTACTTAATACATTTTACAAAAGTAGTTAAACTAATAAAATATTAAAAAAAATCCACAGACTTACACATTAAAATTTTTTTTTTTAGCTATTACCGAATGGAATTTTATCACAAACATTTGGATTACTTTTGTGAAATTGATGGTATCATTCTATATGGAGAATCAAAATTTCCTCAGTTTTTGCCAATTCTTCCTGGATTAATTAAAAAGGGAAAGAAACGATCTGAAAAGAAATCAGAAAAAGAACCTGAAAAAGAAAATTTAGTGCGGCCGAGTTTTGAAATATCATCAAAATCATCATGTTTTGACATTTTACCTGTGAGATGATCTATTGAAAAATAATGTACATTGCTGCACTTAATTTTTCAGTAGTGATTTTGAAACTTTTATTCCATTTCAGGAGGAAGTGACACATATCATACTGAATTACTTAGATCTTCAAAGTTTATGTACTGTTGCTAGAGTTTCCAGGTACACACATATATATATATTTTGAAATCAGCTTTTTTAAAAATAATATCAGAAGTCTAAGTAAATGTTTATACAAACATTCCTTGTCATTATCTTTTGATAAATACTCATAATTTTAAGCTTGTTTTATCATGTTATAAGATTTGTTTTTCAGAATTTTATTTTATAAATGTGTGTCTAGAAGGGTTTTTTTTAAAAATAAAGTTTAAATTTAGCATTAATATTCCTTCATTGAACTTTATAAGTTTTTAGAATATATATATATATATATATATATAATGTATTTTTATACATAAATTAGAAAGCTGAATATAATTAAAAATTGATTGATATTTATATATTGAAAATCTTTATTGTCGAAAGAGGTACTTGAAACAATTTTTACAACTATTATAAATGGCGTTTTTGAAAGAATTTTATATATATATATATATATATATATAATCCAATATAAAAGATTTTTTCAATATATAATCATATACATATACATACACATATATATAAATTTATACATATATATATATACATATACACAAATACATAAACAAAAATATAAAAATAGACATATAGTTATATACCTAAGATAACTAAAAGTAGGAAGGAGGCACATAGTATAAAGACAAGTTCCTGGCCTTAGGAACCAGGATTGCAGGTTTAAACAAGTTTTGCGGCACCAACCTTCACCTGTAATTTGTCATACTATGTACCAAGAGGAAAGGAAAGAGTTATATATGTAGAATTTAAATATTAAAAAATTATTAAACTAAATAACATGGGAACATAATCATAACCTGCTAAATCGGAGTTAAATCGATGGCCAAGAGTGCAGTAACGAGTTCCCGCCAAATAAGGAGAGCAGAACCGCATAAAGTTAATTGCAATACGATATAAGAAACGATTAATTGCGATACGATATACGATAATAAGAAATATATATATATATATACTTTTAAAAAATCATAAAAATAAAAATCATATAAAATTAGCGTAAAATATAAAAGAAACTCAAAAAATATATATTAAAATTTTTTTAATAAGCATGTGGCGCCATCTATTTAATAATTGTAGGATAAATTAGATATTGTCTAAATTTAAAAAAAACATTACAAAACATAATAACAGTAAATAATTATAGTAATACAAATTGTATCATAAAAAACCATTATAAATATAATTACAAAGAAAGTTAGCAGGGTATCCATGTTCAATACAGTGATTAAAAAATTTTTTAAGATTTAAAAAAATATTAGCTTTATCGCTAACTAATACATTATTGCGATAAATATAGTTAAAAATAATATTTCTATATATAGATATTGATAAATTAGAATTCCAGAAAGGCACTTTGATGATATTAAAATTAAAGGCATCTCTTTTATCATAAATATTACTATGTAGTTTCAAATCCTTAATATATAGTGATACATCTAGGTAATTTGTTTGGATTGGATTATTATTAATTTTAACTAAGTTTAAGTAGGACGGATAAAAATTAATAATAGGATTTAAATTATCATTTTTACCAAAAATAATTAAATCATCAATATATCTAAAAATGTAGTAGTCATTATTAATAACATAATTATATTCATAAAAATGTAAATAAAGATTAGCCAAACTATTACTAGCTGGGCCCCCTTGTGGGAGTCCTTTCTCTTGTTTATATAAAGAACCATTAAAATTGATGTAATTTTCTTTTAAGACAAAATCTATGAGAGTTTTAAATTTGTTAAAATTAATATTAAGGTTATACATACTGTGGTTTTCTAAAATTACTTTAATAATATATAAATCAATGGAATTGAAAAGATCTTCAAAGTCATAACTGTGAACTGAATAAATATTTCTATTAAAAAAATCTATAATCTCTTTACTATTTTTAATTATAGCTTTATTACATTGCTGATTAATAAAGTTTTGTATAATATTATGAAGTAATTTGCCTGCAGTAGTAATATATGTTCTAAAACCATTTGTCACAGTTCTAAATTTAACCGGACTTTTATGGAATTTTGGAGTTAAAAAAATATATGGATACTTAATTTTAGGAATACAATAACCTAATTTTTTATAAATAGCAATAATACAATTACTAATTTCACTATGTGACAAATCTAATTTTTTAAAAGAACCATTATTAAGAAAGTGATCATAAAGAATATTATAATAAAAATACTTACAAATCACAGCATAGTTTCCAGATACTTTATCAATGTAAACTGTGATAAAATTCTTTTGTAATTCATAAATTTTCTGTTTTATATCTTTAAAAGTAGTTTCATATTGAGAATGGTAGCTAAAATTCATAAGGTCTTTTAAAATATTGTACTTATACTCTTCAAATGCCTCAATAGGTAGTCCAAATTTAATTGCAGATTTTGTAATAAAATTATCTATATCTTTAATAATTTGTTTTTAACAGTATTGTTGTTATTAGAAACATTTAATCTAAAATTAGTGCCTTTACTCATTATATCTTTTAAAATATTATCATTGATTATGTCTAAGTTGCCAGTAACTACATGTTTATGATGACCATCAATAAAATCATTATAGTTTTTACATATACAATCTTCTATATTAATAGAGGGCGAACTATTGTTGTAATTAAAGATAAATCTGCCCATCGTTTTGTTATATTTAAAAGCTTTCTTTACAACCACCTTTCTAACCGGAAAAAGTGACAAATGTCTATTAAATACACTAGAAAAGTTAATATTGTCAAAAGTTTTATTCATGAATAATAAAGTGCAGTACTCTGTAATAGGTTCATTAATTTTCTCAACATTAATATTGAATTTATTAACTAGATAGTTAAGAATGTCTTTAATAATGTGTACTGCATGACAAACATTTAAGGAATCATTATTTAAGGATTCATATAACAATGCAATTTCATGTTTATTAAGACCAAACATGAAGTATTTGATCTTCTTGATATTAAAGTTTTTTTTCAAAATCATCAATAAGAACTCTAATATTGTCATTTAATGAATTTTTATCTCTATTTTTCCTTTTAGTTCTATTACTTCTAGATTTTCTTTTAGAAGTATTGTTTAATTTATTGGCATTATAGAAAAATTCTTTATTATTGTTCTGTATTATTATTTGCAAAGTATTTTTAGCAAAATACAAAACATTAAGGCCATATGGATAGATTGTATTAAAACTCCTAATAAAGTGATTTTCCCACCATAATCTGTGCTTAGTAATTGGAGAAATTTTAATGATAGACAGTTCAACATTTTTGAAATCATGCATATGAAAGTGTAAGTTCAATTTTATTAGAATTATTGGAATTATTAAAGAATTTAACATCATGTCTATGCTGATTAATCCTTAAGTTAATAGTATTGGAGGTCTGTCCAATATATTTATAATGACATACTTTACAATTTAAAAGATAAATACAATTAAAGGTTTTACAAAGGTTAAATTTAGAATCACAATCATATTGATCCATATTTAACATAGTACATGTCTTACATCTACTATCTCTACATTTATTGAATTTTAACTTAAGACTATTATAAGATTGAGTTTTATCAAAATTATAAGAAGATAAATTATCAATAATTCCATGTATAGCAGGACTCTTAGTGTAACATTTATTAATATTTTGAGAAATGTGATTACTAGAATCTAACAAGTTTTGTTTATAATGATTATGATGTCCATTAATGAATTTTTTGTTCCAAAAAATTCTAGTCTTGAAAAGTTTAATATTAGAATTACTATTACAAATATTTAATTCTTTAACAGAACTCAGATCCTTTCCAAAATTGTTATTGGAGAAAGAGGGAGAGTTATGAAATTCCCTCATCCTAATAACTAACAAGTCAAAATAGATAAATTTCTGTAAAATACAGAAGTAGATACCCAGTCAAAAGAGAGTGTACCAAAGCAAAACAGAAACAAGTTAATTTTTAAAAAAACAAACTTGAAAATAAGCTCTTAAGAATAAGCTATGCTTAAAACTAAAACCAAAGCCAAGATAAGGCTCAAAAGACAGCCATCCACCACACAAAATCAGCAAAGCAGCAAACAAGTTAATTTTTAATCAAAACAAACTTGAAGATAAGCTCTTAAAAGTAAGAGAAAGCTATGCTCAAAACTAAAATCACAGCTAAGAAAAGGCTCAAAAGACAGCCATCCACCACACAAAAACAACAGGATACAAATAGGTAATGTTATAACGATGCTGTACTTACCTAATCAGTACACCACCGAGCAAAGATCAGCTATAAACTAACCTAATTGCCAGTCGCTAATATAAATTGTACCAAAATCATAAAGTAGAAATAGTTAAGGATATATATATATAAGATTGGTTTTATAATATTAATTTTCTATTTTACAATCATGAGTTATTGGTTAATTATATTTTCTGATTCTCTTTCATTTATACTAAAATAATTTTCTTCATTTATTTACTTTCATAGAGGAAAATGAATTTTGGTAGTTTAATTGTATCAGACTTATTCTTACTACTTTTGCAGATAATTTGATTTTGCAAATGAAATTAATGTAACAAAATTTTTTTTTCAGAATTCCTTTTACTTTACTTAAAAGAACATACTGTAAAAGTATAATTTTGAGATCATTTTATTATAGACCCTATGGACCAACAGATTTTTATTATTTAGCAAAAAGATTATTCCTTGGTGGTTTCATCTACATGTTTATAAAAACATACCCCCTCTATAAAAAATGTGGGCTATGGTCAGTGTGTGTGTGTGTATATATATATAGTATGTATATTCTAAAAACACAAATGGATGTTATAAAGTTATGAAAATTAATTATAAGAAGTAGTTTTTATTTTATGTGTAAACTAAATGTACTGTTATTAATTATAGTTCTTTTCAGATTGTTTCGAAAACTTTGCTATGATACAGTTCTATATCAAGATGTGAATTTACAGCTGTATTGGAATTTGGTTAGTTATTTAATATTAATTGGATGCAAAATGGAGATTTTTTTTATTTTTGTAATAGTTGAAAATCTATGTTAAAAGTTTTTTTCTCCCCTTCCTTTTCCATTTTGTTTATGTTAGAAATTGGTTAAGAGAAAACACATATAAATAAATTATATTCAGTGACCCAAGATAAACTGAACCAAAATGAGAGGGGAGAAACTGAAAAGTGTGAATGTTTTCATTGTGAAAATAGTGTATTAAGTGCCATAGAGTAAATTGAAAATGCAGATTGACCTTAAACAGCAAAAGGATAAAAATGGAATAAAGGTGGGAATAAGAAAAGGCAGTTATAGTAAAGCCAATCCTCAGTGCATACACATGAATATGTCACATTGGAAGGATGTTATAATATTCATTGTAAATAAATATTATGCTTAGAGCAGATTGATCAAGAGAGCTAGAAAAATTCTGTGCTGACTTCAATAGTGATTCACTCACCAACACATGAGATCATACATGTGCTTGTAAAGAAATTTCAGCAAACTGAATCTATGGAAAATTCTGATAAGAAGGATCAAAAGGACAGATTTGCTGAAGAAATATGACAGCAGATGTTGCAGAACCTAATTCTGTTAGGTGTCTGTCATTGCGGGAGGGAATGTTGAGAAAATCATACCAGCATATCCCAAAGGACCTAAATTTATAGGTTTATAAGATTATGAGTAAGTTTACTGATCATAAAAGGAGCTAAAGTTTTTTTTTTTTTCAAATGGGGCTGCAGATTGGAATTTTACCATTGCAGACTTAGTAGATTTCTCGGGAGCTGGTATCATTTTGTGTGACATCATATAGGTGAATTTTAATTGCCACAATGTAATTTTGATGCCTAGTTTCCTTCCCAGAGGAAGGCACCTAAGCTCTGACAATGCAAAATTGTACCAGGAATTTAATTTTGCTTAGAGCACCTAAGCCAGACTTGCACTCTAGGATCCTTAACATGCTGTGTAATCATACGACATGGATGCTGTCAATTTTTTGCATCATAAGAATTGACTGACTTGGGCCGAGGTTGAACCTGCAAACTTGGGTTCACAAGGCCAACAACAAACCAACTATGTCACCCAACCAGTCCAGAGTTAGAGACCATGATAAATATGTATGGTATAACACACTGCTACTGCAGATAATCGAATTTGATTTGATCCAAACTTCTACCTTATGATTGGTGATACATGGTTGCACCTCAGTGGCTATGTTACTTTGCAAAATTCACGGTATTGCTCTGTCAAAAACCTATCACAAATATTTAAAATACTGCTGCGTTATATAAAAATTGGAGTACAATATGTTATGTTGGGACAAAGAAACATTGGATCCATTTTTTTTTGTGAAACAATGAACTAGTTTCCAGAATTCCCTAATATATCCATTAGTGGTTTTTATTCTTCAAATAACCTGAAGAGCTAAGATGTGTCAAATCAATTCACCAACTCTAGACTCATTATAACAGAATTTACAAAATGCCATCACCAACATCTATGGGAACAAAATCTTAGAAAGTTACACTGATATTGAGTTCATCTAGCCAGCCTGTGCTTTAACCATAAGTCATTATTTTGCGTAGTACTGTAGAGGGGGAGGAACCCATACAAGTATACTTTTATGTTTCATCTACCTGCATAATATCATCTGACAGTTTGTGTGTTCTTCGCTTTCTTAGATTAAATTTGTCTTGGACCGCTTTGCATACAAATACAGTTTTTACTGCTTTTTTACTTCTCTTGCAAATAACAAATGGTACTACATATATACTCAGTTAATAAAGGTAACCATAATATTTTACTGCACATGATGTAAAAACAGTTATAATCTTCAAAAATAATTTTACTTCACTTTTTAATTAATGTTAGTGGTACTTTATGGTTAGCATGATGCCAGTTGGAAAAAAAGTAAGCATGCCAGAAAAGGCTGTCAGCCCCATTAAGTATCATGACTTGTGATTTTAAACTTTTTATTTTTATTTATTTCATAGTATTTTTTGATAATGAACTACTTATTTATTGATTGGATTGTTCAATTTTCCTATTACTAAAGAAAGAAGCTGCCGCCACATAAAATTATTTCAAGATTTAAGAAAATCATTCATTGAGATAGATTTCTTTTCTAAAATTATCCAATGAATTTATGTTTTGTTTCAAACCAAGAACCTCTATTGCATTGTGATGAACATTCATGCTAAGGGGAAAAAAGGATTACATAAGAAATACATGGTCTGAAGACTCATACATTTCTTTAATTTCTTCATATTCATTTTCCTGTGATGTTAAAAAATGGCTTTATATATAATTGAGTTTTGAAAACAATGAATGCTAATCTATCACAGTGTTAGAAATAAATACATAAAATATAAATACATCAATCACAGTATTAGAATAAATACTTGAGTATATAATATTATATACTTATGTTCATCACCTGACAGTTTATATGTTCTTCACTTTCTTTAGGTTTAATTTGTCTTGGACTACTTTTCATATATATATATATATACAATTTTTACCACATTTTTACTTCTCTTGCAAATAACAAATGGCACTACATATCTACTAAGTTAATAAATTTAGACATAATATTTTATGCGCATGATGTAAAAACAGTAGTAATCTTCAAAAATAATTTTACTTCACTTTTAATTAATGTTAATGGTATTTTATGGTTAGATTGATGCCAGTTAGAACAAAAAGTAAGTATGCAAGAAAAGGCTGTTAGCCCCATTAAGTGTCATGACTCGTGATTTTGATCTTTTGATTTTTATTTGCATCATAGTATGTTGTATGTATTAATGAGATATCTTTGATGTCCCACAAAAGATTTAAAATTGGTTCAAGTTACAAAATCATGGAAATATAGGTGGAAGTTATATTTACAAAAGATAAACAATTGTGGATTGTATTATTCTGTCTCAGTGGATACTTGCAGGTTTGTGCCATGAAATTTAAGAATGTTTTCTGGTCATTTTTCCTGATTGTTGTGCTTAAACTTTGATGACTGTGGTCCAGAAATATACTGTGGATGCTTGACAACAGTTTCATGCTATAAAAAGTACCATTTAAACTTATTGAATGGAACAAAACTAGTTTGGATTTTAAGTGATTTATTTTGTATTTTTGTAGTCCTACTCTTTTAGTAGTTATGCAATTTTTTGAGTATTTAAGCTCTTAAATTGGTATTTTTAACATCATGATAAACATGAGTTTTCATCATAATTCACAATAGTTCTTCTGGAGCAGTACATTTATTTTCTTTTTTATTCTCATTATTGAATTATTTCTTATTTACTAAGTATTTGATTATTTGTAATTATTTTTAGTCTATATTTCTTATATTTCTCTGTTCTTATAAGACTTTATGAAGCCTCTCAATCAAGTGTTTATGGAATGCTAGGGGAGGGGGATCTATCAATAAGCTGATTTTTAACACTCCGATTCAGTCTAAAACCTGAATTTGTTTTTACTTTATGGGTATCCACTTTATTTTGATATTTCACCAATATGCTTCTGTATTTACATTGGATTGATTTGATTTTAATGATTATGAATTTGCATTTTCTTGTATGTATTAAAATTCATTGCAAGAATAACTTTTCTTTTTCTCTTTTTTCCAATATGTGAAATAGATAAAAAAAAATATTTGGTCATTTCTTGTCAATAGCCTTCAAATTTGAGTATGTAATTATCTAGGATAAATGATAGAATATATATTTGCAAATAATTTTTTGATAGAAAATAGCCATAATTTGCTTTCATTAAATTTGATAGAAGTTCATTTTTTGAAGTGATGTTTGCAATTATTTTTGCCATAAATCTTTATCAATTATGGTTACATACATAGAGAAATATCTATCTATCTATATAATTAATTTTATATTTTACTAAATCATTATCCATTTACATTTTCATTTAATTTATTATCCTTTTCCATTTTATGTTCAAAAATCTAATTGTATCATTCTTGAAAAAAAGTTAATTAAAGGGTCTTCTTAAAAGTAGTTTTGATTTAAAAAAGGGTTTTCCCCCCTTTGAAAGCAAATCTTTAAACAATATAAAAATTAGATGTACTTGATAAGTAGTGTAGATCGATATTTTATGTATGTTTAAATTAAATTATATTAAATATTTTATATGGATAAAAGGAAAATAATGTATATTAGACAGACTCTTTCTCTTTAAATATAAACTTTATAACTATCTTAAAATATGATTATAGATTATTTTTATATTGATAAAATGGTTATTACTGACATGATTAATAAGTTATTTTAGTTTTGGTGCCTTTTATTTTATTGTTGCTTATATTTACAGTGGATTTTATTTAGGTTGATGTGAATGCTCTTAAATCTTTGGAGTCAAGATTTATTTCAATGAGAAGGTTGAATTTAAATTGGTGTGGTGGGAGAGGTGGCCTCAACAGTTCATACATCCCTAAGTAAGGACTATAATAAATTTCTAATAAGAAAAGTTTTTTTTTTTTGAAAAAAATTCAATTGAAATGTTGATTATATTTATCTTTGGTACTTAAATGCCTTGTTAAAGAAATTGATACTATATTTATTTACTTGAGTAAACATTAATTATATTATAAATAAATTTAAATGATTGAGTTATTAAAAATACCATAATTATTGAGGAATAAATGTAACAATTTGTAGATTAGAATATGCTAAAAATTACTTAAGGTGACTGTCTACCTTCAGACCCATTTTTTTTTATAAAAACAAATTTTTGAAACAAATTGAGTGGTTTTAGGAAGAAAAATAAAAAGAATATGTAAATACATAAAAAAATTTTTAAATAAATATTGTACTTTTAGAAAAATTGGTTGCTTTCAAGGAAATTTTACCAAATTTTTTCTAAAATGCGTAGCACTGTATAAAAATTTCTAATACAATTATCATTTTCTTTATACACAACATACATATTACGGTGGTCTTCAAAATGAACCAAAATCTAAAAGAAATATTGAAATACAAAAAAATTACAGACACAATTATACATAATAGTAGGAAAATTTTGATATTTTTTGAGTTTTTTCTTCATAAAAACTACCCTAAATGAAAAATTATTTAACCTACAACAAAACTTATGGTCCACTTTATGAAAAGTAGTATATATATATATAAAAATTCCCACAAAATTTCAAAACGTTATCTGGTTTGGTTCTCTAGGTATCATGTATCTGGTAAAGAGTTTCTTTCAAAAACATAATTTTGAGAAAAACGCATTTAAACTTTTATCTTACCACCCTTTTGCATTTTTTAAAATCACTATAACTTTATTTCTATTTCACATAAAGGAAAAAGAAAAACTGCTTTGGAAAGAAAAATTTTCAAACTATATGATTTTAAAATAATAAAAAAATGCCTTATGTAGACGAAAAACGAAATTTTCAAGATAGGCAGTCACCTTAAGAGTTTTAATTAATGAAGTTCAATACATTGAATCTGGAAAAAGAGGAGCAAAGAAACTGGTGTGATTCACCTTGAAGGCACTTTACAGAATATGGTTCACAGTCTTTACTTAAAAACATATTAAATGTAATGTTCCTCTCCCTCTTATCTCAGTTATAAACTCTTATCTTTCTGATTGTAACTTTTCTGTTAAAATAAATAATACTTTTTTCTTATTTGAGATTTATTCTTATTAGATTTATTCAATTCCTTCTATTAGTTCATGCTCTCCCTATATAAATATATATTCAAATTTTCAATCACTGATAAAATACTTTTTATTCATCTACTCAAGTTCAAATACAGTTTTTAAACTTGTAGTGGATGACACTTGATGTTAATACAGTTTTTTCAAATATTAATTCATTAATTCTATTTAATTAATGAATAAATAGTTACAAACAAAAATAATTGTCCAACACCATATATAAAAGATAAATTGCTTATTGTGTCCCTGTAGTGCAACGGATGGCGTGTTGGACTTCTAATCCAAAGGTCGTGAGTTCAAATCCCACCTGGGATAGCTTATTTTCTGAGAATGTGATTTCTTTTTACTGTATTGTTATTTTATTGGAATAATGAAATTTAATTAAGGAATAAGTAGTAACAAACAAAAATAATAGACCAATGCCATATATAGAGTGGAAAATATATTGCTAAGAAAATCCCTTCCTATTTTGCCACTTAATATTGTGATTCTGTCATGTATATAATATTTATATTAATTGTAATTATTTAATAAAAAGTGACTAAAATAAAAAAAATTCTTGTTGACCTAATATGAATTGACTTTTTTTTTTTGTATTACTTGTTTTTATTTGAGATTTATTCTTATTTGAGATTCAGGGATTTATGCTTAGCACTACTCTATTCAACATCTATGTTAATCATATTCCTCAATCTAAAACCACCATTATCTGCATATATACAGATGACACTGCAATAATGATACAATATAGTAGTCCACACTCTATTACACACATCTCAAAAGACAGTTTGCTCTTCTTGAGAATTGGTTTCAAGAATGAAATATTGCATTTAATGCTTCTTTTTCTAAAAAGCATAAAGTTCCATATATTTATCTGATCAATAACCTAGATTTCTAGTCTCGATAAAGCACTCACTTGTTAACAATATATAACACATATTAAAAATAAATTTTAAAATTCTGTATTTGTTTTATACCCCTTAGTTTCAAGAAAATCTATTAAGTAGAGATGAAAAGGCTTATCTGTATTCTGATCCTCAGACCAAATTTGATCTACACCACCTCTGTCTGGGGACATGCTGCAAAAACTCATTAATTTACTGGAAGCTTTCAAAATGCTATTATGTGGAAAATTCTAAATGCTGGCTGGTTCATGAGAATCAAAGATTTTAGAACAGAAGGCAAATAATTAGAAACATTTCTAAAAGCTCCTATGATGGAATTAATAATTCAAAAATCACAACTACCATGGGTATGGAAAGAAAAAGCTATAACCCAAATTTTATTTGACCACATAATATCTTAATAGATACAGTTTTTTTAAAGTTTTGTGAAGTTCTTTACTTAATATTATTTCTCAAAAAATTTCAATCTTCAACACAGCCAGGATTTTGATTTTGTTGAAATCCAAACTGACTACTGAATGGTTGGTCTTTCACTGTTCTTGGAAAAGTCATCATGGTTAATTTCAGCAGCCAATTAGATTGCTTGCTCTCCAGCTGTGCTTTGACTTTACTCAGAAATTTTCTTAACTTAAAAATCAAATCCATTTTGCTGCACCCTGATTGGGTAGGTTACACCTTGCCTACCATCCTGAACTCAGAATTTTAGCTGCTTTTTTTATAACTTTTTATCTTTCTATAAAATTTTTAAAACTAATTTTTATAGATTTTCTTGCACATTAAACTTTTGTTTTTCAAATCCTTTTTACTATTGGGCAGTAGCAAAGAATCTAATAATCACTTTAAGCTGCATTATTAGATGGGTAGAATGATCATTGGGGCACACAATCTCCGATGAGGTCTTAATCCCCTATCTTCAAAAATAAACATTATTAGAGTTTAGAACTCAATAGGGTTATGTGCTCTAAATAAGTATTTGAAAAATAAATATGTATACATTTTTCTGTAATGTATAACATTTATTGTGTTTTAGATTCTTTGAGACAACTTGTCAACATTTAATTAGCTTGAAATTAGGAAATTGCCACTTTCTTAATGATGACTGTATGGAAGCTATTGCAAAATATTGTCCTTGTTTAAAAGGTATTTCAGTCTCATTTAATTAGTTTTAATTGTAACTTTACAACTATTTAATTTTTCCTTTTTTTTTGCTTCACATCTTTTTCTACTTGTATACTGGGGATTTCATTTGACAATTTAAAAAATTATTCAAAATTACAACATCTGTACCGAGCAAGGTACCTGTTTTTCACTCATTTGTAAAATTATCTAGTTCACTTGGAAAATTTGTTTTTAGAATTCTGAATTAATATTGAATTTTGTTTAGCTTGATTAATCTATATTCAAGGGGAAAGTTTAATTGAGTCTAAAAAGTGTAGGATTCTTTCTGACTTTTCCCCATCAAATGTTTTTAAAATAATATATTAGGTGTAAATTTAACATCTGTGTAACTATATCATTATTTGATGAAGGACATGTTCTCGAAGGTTAAGTAAGATTTGATTTTTTATTAATGTCACACTTTTGAAGCTGCACTAGGGCTTTCGGCGATGAACCTTGTAATTTTAATCAGTGATTTAGTTACAAGGAGGATACCTGAACTGACACTAAACTCCAAATTTCTATGCCATGCCAATGTGAGTATTTTGAGCTTCAATAATTGATTAAAAGAAGTCTATCAAAAGTCCCATAATGGTATTAAGCAATTTTCTGCTGTATGTTTCTGTGTCTGTAGTAGCCAAGTGGTCACTTATGGCCAATGTTGTTTCTGTTGGGTCATAGGTTTCAATCCTACAGATCCCCACGTAGAAGAGCTGATGCACATTAAATCTTCAAGGTTCTAAGTTCTCATACTGGCATATAAGGAAGTTTAGGAAGTGGGGTGTCAATTTTTTTAGGTGTTGTCCATATAATTTGATCCTAATCCTAAGTGATGAGGCCGATTGTCAATAATCTCCGTGTTGCTTTGTGTGATATTCAATCATTCAAGAGATGTTTGGTTACAAATAGCATTCAAGAAAGAGGTATCAAATATTGTAGAATCAATTAAGATCTTCAAATTATACATTTCAATTTTATATTGAGAAATATTCTTAACATTTGATTCTTACACAGCAGTAATGCATCTTTAAATGTATTACTGTGCATATGCATGCATTGGAAAACATAAATCTGATTAATGACCAGTAGTTTCAATTGTAGTTATTTTTTGGAGTAGAAATCAGTTGCACGTCTAGGAGAGTATGTAATTTTTATATCTTTTGTTATTCATTCTAATTAGAAAAATAAAGCAAAGGTGAAAGTATAAAAGAATAACTAGTTTTAATTAAATCTAATTAATTGTTATAAAATTTTAGTTAATGTCTGATATATAGCTTTTATTTCTAAGCAAAACAGTTGTAACATTAATTTCTGTACTGTAAGAGTTTGCATTATGTGTTTTAAACTTTATTTAAATCTAGTCTTCATATTTTAATAAAAATTATTTTGATTATAAACACTCAAATTTTAATAGAAGAATGTTTAAATTGCTTTACTTTTTTTTTCAATTTTAGTAACTATTTTTTTGACAAATTATTTAAGTATGTTTACAATTTCTTTTCATATGAGGTAAATCGGGGGAAGTTGCCACATTTAAGGTTTTTTCGATTAATACACTGAAAATTGAAATAACAAGACCTTGAAAAAAAATGCTCCTTATTTTTCAATATTTAATTGGTTATGTATACAAGTTAATTCTCTTCTTTGTATGAAAATAAATAAGAAATTTAATGTTAAAGAAATTCATTTAATTGTGGACCTGTCATGGAGTAGTATATAACACCACCACAGTAAATAAATAAAAAAAAATAATAAGACAAACATCAAATTAAATGTGAAGTAACAATAACTATAGAAAAACAAAAAATTAAATTATTTCATAATTAGTTTGCTAAAATAATAATGTTACAGGTTCCAATGATAGCCTACACAACACCTTACTCAGTGCGAATGATTATTATTACACTCTTCTTACAACCATTTGCTGCACTGAATCCAGTCACACTTGGGACATTTTTTAGCATAAAAGTACCCTTAACACACAGCACAAAAGTCGTCGATAATCAAAACTGTCACCACTGGTATCTAGAGGAATTTCTTCACTTGAGAATGACAATTTGACACGTCTCTTTTTCTTCTGTTTTCTTGAAGGTTTCTTGTTATTAATAACAATTATTATTATTTTAGTTTTTTTATTAATTTCAATTAATAAAAAAACTTAAGTAATAATAATTAAAATGAATTAAAAAAATAATTATTTTTAATTGTTATAGGTTTTAATTCTAATTTTTATTCTTATTATTAATTGCATTGCATTTAATTATTAAGTGTATTTATATTTTATACAATAATATACAGTGTTATAAAATGAAGAAAAAAATTTAAAGTTCTTTTCATTTATTTCTGAACCATGTGGTGTCTTCCCCCAAGTATATGGGGCAGATGCCACACACTCTTACTTCCTTATTGCTGTAGTATAATGGCCATTTCTACATGCATCTTATGTGTAAATCTCTTATATTGCTAATATCTTATTTGAAATAACCAGTACATTTACGAACTTTAAATATGAAGAGCAGAATATTATAAAAGTTGTACTCACCACTTTAAATGCTCATGAAATCATAAAATAACGCCAATTAAAGATGATTAATTCAGATAAATTCATAAGCCACACTCAATATGGGACCAGACTCTTCACATAAGTGGTCAGAATTGTCTTCTATCGACACATAAAAGTACTATTAACAAACTGGTATCTTCCCCCGAATTACATTAAAACAACTGGTAAATTTTTAAATATATGTTTATAAAAATCTTATTTAACTTCAGAAAAAAGCTTAATTTTTAAATAAATAAAATCAATTTTGTTGAAATTTATATATGTTACAATTTATTGAAAGTTATGTAAAAGTACTTCATATTTCTGTTCAATTTGTAAAAGCTATATAAAATTGCAAGTTTCCTTTTGTAAAATTATCAAAATTTTAGGCATTTTAATGATTTTTAATTATTTATTTCCTGTTGTACCTGTTTATTAATAAAGCTTAAATATGCTATTAATTTCGTGTTTTAATTGATAATTATATGTGGAGAATATTAATTTTTATGTTTTTTCAGAATTGGAAATGCAGTCTAGTCGACCAAAAGATTTAACAGAAAATGGTTTTAAACACATTGCAAAAATGAAGAATTTAACTTATTTGGATTTATATCGAACTACAATTAATAAAGCAGCTTTACTTGTCATTCTAAAGTAAGTATAAAGATGTATAAAAAACACTTGAAAATTATTTTTTATTTATTATTAATATTTTGAAAATTACTTTTCAGATCTCTGAAATTAGAACATTTGCTATTAGGAGGTTGCTCTAATGTAAATGGCACAAATGAAATTGCAAAATCAATTGGTAGATATTTGAAGTAAGTATGCTTGATTTGTTTGAATAAAAACTATATAAAAAAGATATGTTGAAGAACCTGTATAGATGAATTTCACTAAGAAATATAAATATATATATATGATTTGATGATGAAATATAATGAGATGACGTTTAAAATCTCATCTTCTATATTATCTGAACAACCAAAAATTACTTCATTAAAATTGTAACATTATTAGCTTTAAATTCAAATTTTATATTTCGGTAAAACTTTTGAAGATAAGTTCTTTGGATAAGATAAAATTAATACAGCAAATAGATGAATATTTAAATATCTTTTTAATTGACGTGTGTCTCAAAATGGATATCTGATTTGCTTCTGTGTGTACTCAGGCATAGGTGGGCCAATAGCATTCTGGGGGCCACATGTAGCCCATACAGAGTTTTTATGCAGCCCACTAAAACAGTCAAAAAACCAAACAGACAGAAATGGTTTTTTTTTTTTTTGTTAATATATATTTGCGAGGAAAGTTTTTCTTGTATGAAGATTAACAAGAGTAAATATAGATGCAAATTGCTGATATTAACATGCTGGTTGTGATGAGAATTACGACAAACAATCTCCCTCCTGATTTAAAAAAAAATGTTGAAAAGTGTGATAGCATACATTTGTCTCATTAAACTGATTCTAAAATTAAATGTGATTGCAACTATGCTATGAAACTAGCACCAAATAAATTGAATATAACTGTCACTTTTCCTTATTTAACCTATATTTATTGATTTTTATGGTACAATTTATGGCTTTTCCAAGGTGCAAAAATAACTGATAAGGTGTTATCATTTTTAAAAAATGTGGCCCTTGAGCTATAACAATTGCCCACCTCTATTATAGGGTAATCCAGAAAATAAGTTCTATTTTTACCATGGATTAATTCATTAGTTTAAGCATGTGTAGGCTTTTTACTGGATCATTGGCAAGTGAGGGAAGGCATTTTTTCAGATTGCTGACTTGGGCTATTCTTGTTTGGGGAGATTTTAAAATATTGAAAACATTAGAGCATCCAGCCACATGCAAGATGCAGTTGGCCACTTGATTTCTCAATTTGAGGAACACCAAAGCTTATGAAATTCATAAATTTATGAAGTATGAACCCAATACAATGAGCGATTCCATGATGGTCCATTCAAAAAGTGGATGCTACAGTTCAATGTAAGATGTAAAAAATGTGTACTATGGACAAATGAAATTGGTGCTCATCTCTCATTGATGATTTGATTGCAGCAGTTAATGTAAAGATTACGGAAAACAGATATTTCAGCAAAAAGATACTGCCTCTGAATTTCCATGTCACTTCTGCATGAGATTGTGTTGGAAAAACATGAAGTTCTAAAAACTGCGCTTGATGGGTACCTTACAAGGCAGTGCTTTAGACCAGTGATCCGCAACCCCCGGTCCGTGGATCAAATGGTGCCGGGCTACCTAAAGAACATTAAACTACATATTGCTATTTTATTTAAAGTGGTGTATTTCTCTCGAATTTGTGCAACTTTCCACAGAAATCACTTTATATTCCATGTTAAATCACTTTTATTCATTTTTGGTGCATCTATATTTTATTCTGAAGGCATATTTAAATGTAACTAAATTAAAATTGTTAAATCAAAATAATCTAAAATGTAAACAATCAACGTGTCCCACCCTCAGTGGGACGCGATAAAATTATTAAACGTTGACCGGTCTACAGGGATAAAAAAGTTGCGGAGCACTGCTTTAGACTTCCCAAAATGCGCATTGCTAACACAGATGAAAGTCAAGTCAGTACTTGTGCATTGCAAATTGATGAGTACAGTGTTTTGGGATTGGCATGTTAACGTGAGATGCGTAGAAAACTGCATCATGAAATGTTTCGGGACAAAATTTTGCTCATTAATTACAATGCATGACTCAACACTGCACGTGATATTCATCAATGCCTGACAAAGTTGCAATGGGAAATTTTTAACCCCCAAGAGTCCAAACCTTGCATCAAGAGGCTTTCATCTATTCAAGCGCCTGAAGTCCTTTCAGAAGAGCATTCAAACACTCATGCTCTACTACGATAAATTCTAAAATAATCGAGGTACTATGTTGAAAAATAGTCCGATAATTGTAGCTCATTATTTAGTAACAGTCAAATCCAAATGATTTCCTTCTTGTTTGTTGTTAAGGAGAACTAATATTCTTGGTTGCGTACATATATCTATAAAACACACAGTTGGGTTTTACTTCAATGAAAATATTGAAACAATTAAATTCAGTAATGTGTTAATTGTTGTGATCGACACGCAAAATATAATAGTATAAGTTTTTTCTGTGTCTTGCATACTATTTAAAATGTAGGAACTATTGTCTCTTATAATATATAAACAAAATCATTACTTTTACTATTGATCTTTCTATAAATGCATTTTTAAACCAATATTTTTCATGCTTTTGTTTGCTTGAATTATGTAGCAAAAAATAATTTAAATTTACCAAAATACTATTCCTAGATATTTTTTTTTTCCAGTTTTGACTATAATTTTGGACTTATTTTGTACAACTCATAATATACATATGTATATATATATATAGGGAGAGAGCAAACTAATAGTAGGAATTGAATAAAATCAGAAATTAAGTCCAAAGTTATAGTCAAAACTGGAAAAAAAATATCTAGGAATAGTATTTTGGTATATATATATATATATAATATTTCAATTTTCATCGTTAATAAAGTACTTTCCATTCAAATTCGAATACTTTTTTTTAAACTTGTAGTGGATGACACTTGATGTTAACACAGTGTTTTCAAATATTAATTAAATTTAAAAAATGAATAAATAGTAACACAAAAATTGTAGTACAACAGGAAAAAATTTTCATTGTGTCCCTCTAGTGCAATGGACTTCTAATCCCACCTTGGATGGCCTAGTTTCTGAGAATGTGATTTTCTTTTTAACACACTTTTATCTAATGGAATCTTTGGACTCTATTTTTATCCACTTTAAAAGGTCAGATTAATTCGAAATTTTGCGCACTTATCAAGAACCAATGACAATACAATAATATAAAAATTTTGTTCCATTGTCTTGATTAGGATTGCCAAGAATAACGATTTTAAGGATTTCTAAATTTAGCAACTAATTCATTATATCATTTCCAGATTTGGCGACTAAAAGACCCTACCCCTTAAAAAGGTGCAACTTTAAAAGTGAAAACGCTTGTTATTCATTCAAGTAAAACAAAAAAAAAAAGGATTCTTTATGTGAGAAGGGGGGAGACTCGTGCATGTGAATAAAAATAATTTATGTTCTAACTGCTAAATATTTTTTATAAAACAATACGTGTAAAAGTAATAATACAAATTAACATTATAGCAATATGTTTAAAAGGTGATAATACGATTGACATTTAATATTTCTTAACACACTTTTATTAGTTAGACCTGTATCTATAGAGACAGAATCTTTGAAATATAACGATACGGGACTCATCCGAGATCCCATAAACAGAGAGAATAAATACCCTACAGACCCATTAATTAATAAACATTGAAGAGCAAGAGACTAATTCCTGAAGTCACATAATTCTGGCTCCAAATATCAAACTCAAGGATAAATTCAACAAAAAATAAATGATAGTTTTAAAAACTAAAAAAAAAAAAAATAAACAGGCTTTTATTGTAAACTGAACTAAAAAATGAAAAAGAAATTATAGTTTAAAAAGAAACTAAAAAACAGGCTTTTATAGTGAATCGAACTAAAAAGTAAAAAAATAATTCTTAATATAAGAATAAACTGATTAACGAGAAAATTAATGTCATTGTGGTAAAAGCGTTGGGGTGCTTTGTACTACTTTTTTATAGTAACTCAGCATTTTGGAATAAAACTAGTAAGGAATTATAACAATTAACATAGAGCACCCCATACTTTTATCCCAATGACATTAATTTTCTCGTTAATCAATTTATTCTTATATTAAGAATTATTTTTTTACTTTTTAGTTCGATTCACTATAAAAGCATGTTTTTTAGTTTTTTTTTTAAACTATAATTTATTTTTTACTCTGTACTATTTTATTAATGAATAAATAGTAAACAAAAAATAGTCCAACATCATATATGGAAAGGAAAATAGAAAATCGTTTTCTATTTTGTCACTTATTATAATTCTGTCATATGTATATAAAAATTTATATTAATTGTAACTATTTAATAGAAAGTAACAAAAATAAAATTTTTCTTTCTTGACCTAAGTAGGAATTGACTTAAATTTTTTTTATATTACTTGTTTTTATATTTGTGTTTAATTATTTATTAATTGGAGATCCTGTTTTTAACTTTCATGAGTATAAATTTTCATGTATTGTTTGCACCACATGCACACAGTTGGAATAAAATAATATATATATATATATATATTAAAACTTCCTATGTTTATAGTTAAATATATGTTTATGTAAATAACAATAAGGATTTATGTACATTGTGTATAAATAAGAAATATTGCAAACAACACTGGTATTTATAGTTCCTAAATTCGACAGATTTTGTTTTTTAAAAATTATAATGGTACTTTAATTTTTTTACCATTTTAATGTATATATATTATTTATCCATAAGTATGAATTATGACTTTTATGCTGTGAAAAACCGATTTTGTTGTAATTGATATCAATTATTCATGGAACTCTTGCACATAATGGTAGTCTTTGTGGTCATTTTCAGTTTTTTTAAAATTCTTCAGGCTATTTTGTAAGTTAGATGTTTAAAATATTTTATTGTGCCTGAGCTTTAATAATTAATATTGTAATTTGATAATATTAATTATTATCACATGCAAGTTCAAAATGGAGGGAAATATGCAATTGATTTACATATTTTTCTTTTAGTTTCTAAGAAAAATTCTTTTTATATCAGAATAATTTTTTGTTGATTTACAAGCTATTGAATTGAAAGTTTTTTTTTTTTTTTTTTTTTTTGCATTAAGTATTCTGAAAAACTAAATATATTTGTAGGTACACTCTGAAGACTTTAGATCTATGGAGAGCTACTGATTTAACATGCGTAGGAATATATGAATTAGTAGAAAATTGTCATCATTTGGTTGAAGTTGATCTGGGCTGGTGGTATGTTCTTGTAATGAAAATTCTGTATAAATATATTTTTTTCTTCATTTAACAATAGTTATTTAAACTAAGCATTTTTCAAGTAAATTGTAATACAAATGGAGTAAAACTTTTCAGAAATAATACTTTTGGATAGCTTTATTTATTTACGAATATCCATTTTTATTTTAGATTTATTGTATAGTAATCTTATAGAACTATCGTTCCTTTCCCCCTCTCCCCCATTAGATCTTTGTTTTTAAACGTTTGTTGTAATACAGGCTTTATTGTAACAAATAACCTTGGGATTCTGGCAGTTACATACACTATTAAAATTGGGAGGTGAACAAATGTATCTTATGTACTCACAAATCGCACCACGCAGAAACTCGCTGAAGGTACCAAAAGACGGGGAATAATCCGAGGAAGCCGTTTTGACCAAATTCTTCCGATATTTCACATAGTTAAAAAGATATTAATTAAAAACCTTAAAACGCGTAATTGTTTTACTCCTGCGTATTGTTTCTTCCGCCAACTCGAACGAAGAACCGGGTGGTTGTGAATTTTTTTTTACCCTCGACGTTTTTAAAACACGATCTAATTTTTTCTGCGAGACTCAGACAAAAAAATAATTACAGAATCGGAAAGATCATTTTTTCGCCAGGATACGGTATAATATTTTCTAAAACTAGTCAAATCAATACGTTTTTATGAAAATGATTTCTAAATCGTTCCGTTTGAATTTTCTTTCACGTTAATGAAATGATATTCTACACTAAAAAAGTTGATGCTTTTCTCTTTTTTTATCAGTCATTTAAAAAATAAAATGTCAAAAACTTTTTTTTACGATTTTTCAAAAAATACTCACAATTTTTATAAATTCGTTATTTATAAAAAATAATCACTCGGAACTTTTTTTCCGTGTGTAGAACAATATTATCCGTAATCTGTACAAATTGAAAAAATTGCTCAAGAATTAGGGCTTTTAAATTTTTTTGTGTTTTGCATTTTTTACCCTCTTTGCGAGAGTTAATCACTCACACACAATGTAGTATTTTTTTTAAAAAAAAATTACCATAGTTTGCTTTTGATATGTGAAGTTTGAAGTCATTAACTTAAAAATGAAGTCCTCAAAAAGAATTAAGACTTTAACAAAGAACGCAATTTTACAATAGCCAAGGGTTTGGCGGCAAAAACCTGTTTGGTGCCAAATGACTATCTTTTCCCTTGCGCACTTCACGCTAGATGAAAGTTTACACTAGAAAAGATGGCCATAAATAATGAAAATCACCAGATTTGGCGAAATTGAATATATCTTCCTGTTATTTTAAAGGTCTTTTCACTCCTTATTTCCGCGAAGTTCGTGGCCCGTTCGGCATAGCACTTGCTTACTACCGATTATACCCGGGTTCAAAACAACGTAATCGCTTAATTTTTAAAAATTACTTAAAATTTTATTCACGCATTTAATAATTTCGCCAACAATTTTGTAATTTGAAAGAATCTATTTCGCCACGATATGGTAAGTTTTTTTTTTTTTCTTACAAAACAAGCGTACTTTGCATATTTTATGATTTTTTCTAAAGTGAATCAATATTTATGTGTTTAAATGAAAATGGTTTTTAAAAAACTTATACTTTGATTTTTAGAGTTAGTGATTTAAAAAAATAAAAAGCTGAAAACTTTTTTTACGAATTTTTAAAAAATGCTCAAATTTTTAATAATTTCTTCATTTATAAAAACAATTGCATGAAACTTTTTTCCTGTGTATCAAACATTTCAAAAAATGCTCGCAATTTTAATTCAATATTTAATATAGTTGTGAAATTTTGTATTTATAAAAATTTCTACTTTTTTGTCTTTTTTCAACATACAACTATTTTTAATAAGGTACATTTTCGTTTCCGGTGGCTAAAGAAGTTTCAAAGTGAGTGAGTGAATATTGAAGTCCCACTGTTCACCTACTTGAGAGCTTTTGGTGACAGACTTTGAAATTTTGAATCATGGTCAAGTGATGAGGATTAGACCTGAGCTGGCACCCATCTCTCCTAACTACCATACCACACCAACGCTAGGATGTTTAAGCTCTCGACAGATTCAAGGTGCATCGCTCCTCTTAACAGCAGGTTTTCAGCAGTAGCCAAAATTTTAAAAGGGCAGTAATAATTAACTGTGGGAAATTACCACGAGAATTTTGTAATGACGTTAATATAGAAATCACACACACCAGGAAGGCCTGATAGCAAGAGGAGGGCAATTTCTATGACAATATGTTATGCATTCAAAAATGTTCATGCAATGCTGGGAGAAAATAAACCTGCCTGACATAGAAAAGCAAAAAAATTTCGAAACATGGTATTTTAAGTTATACTCTTAGTAAAAGCCCGAGCAACGCTGGGCTAAGTGGAGGGGGGAAAACAAAGTAATTTTGAAAGTGCTGATTTTGTGAAGGGAAGGGAAAATTTATAAAAGTAGGGAAAGCCTGTGCAATGCTGGGCCATGCAGCTAGTAATCATTTGTAATTTTTAGTTGTGAGATTAGTTATTGTAGCTAATATTATTGAAACACTAACATGTTCATGTTACAGTTTTATATTTCTAATTATTATACCTCCTTTCAGCTATCTGGTTGAACCAAACTGTGGATGTATCCGACAACTTGTTGCACGCCTACCAAAGTTAAAAAAGCTTTTCCTGACTTCAATACGGTAACATTAATTCAGAGAATCTTAGGAAATATCCTTCACTATGTATTAAAAAATTACTATCAATTTAACAAATTTATTTTTTTAAAAAATTATTTAGTTAGTTGTACAGTGGAAATACTTTGTATTATTTCTATTTTATTTGGATTTCAATGAAAAATGCTTTCTTCCCCTTTAAGATGATGAATGTAAATTAAAATTAATTGTAATAGGCATTTAAAAAATGCCAATTAAATAATTAAATTCAATTTAATATCTCTTTTTTTTCACAGTAAAAGGAATATTAAAATTAAGAATGATCACCATTTTCTGAACAATAACTAATGGCATCACCATCGAATGTAGATGATTAAATTATAATTTTTTTCATGTTCTATTATGAAAAGACTAAAATCCCAGTATAAAATAAAGTCAATTTGTATTTTTATGCAACTTCAAAATAATGTATTGAAGATTTTATATAAAGATAAAATTTCAGAATCTGTTTCTAAATGAAATAATTCCTATTGATATTTTAATTCAATAATCTAATTTTCTGTATAGCCAATTCAATCCTGTTAAGATTTTGATATTTATGTTAAAATATCAGTAAATAATGTGGATTTTTAAAGTATTGATATTTAATGTTAACTAATTTTTTTTAAAGAAATTTCTAACTAGTTAAACAATCTAAATGTTTATCAAAAGGTTACAAACATCTTATTTCGTTGTAAGTAATGAACTGTTATATGTAAAATATATTTTTAATGTTTTTCTGAATTTAAATGTTGATAAAGGTATTGTAATGAATGTAAAATATCTGTTATATAGAAAACAGTTTAATTTCAGTTGTTTGTGGAATAAGTGTGAATTATTATTCTATATTACTTTAAAATACTGTTCACTGTAGTGAAATCTATCTAATTTTTGCATCATGAAGCCAAAAACACTGATTGAAAATACAAGTAATTGAATCTGTCTCATTCAGCTAGAAAGTTTTAAACAATTCTGTTGTTTAAGATTAAAATAAATAAAATTCCAATAATAAATGCGTATGACTGGATTAACCTTGTTCCAAAATATTTTGTATCATTGTATCGGTTTTTTTTTAAAAAAGTAATATCAAAATGTGTACTATTTTACAATGCAATAAAATTGGTAAATTTGATATACAAAAATAACGTACATGCATATCTATGAAAGTATTGAATTTTGCTTGACATGGATAAATTCCTAAAACAATATTTGGATATTTCACAACTATTGGATTTTTTATTAAATGTTAAAACTTTATGAATTATTTTTAGAGACAAAAATATTCATAATGTAAGTAGAAATGAGAATTCCCTCAGTTTTTATATTTCCACAGAAACTTTAATCTTTTTCAATTCCTACTATTAGCTCACTCTCTCTATATATTTATTTATTTACCTTGGTGGAATTTTCAATCGTTAATAAAATAATTTCGATTGAATCAAGTTTGAATAAATTTTTTAAAACTTGTAGTGGATGACATTTGATGTTAATACAGTTTTTTCACATATTAAGTTTTATTTTTTAATTTTAAATTTATTCTGTGTTATTTCCCTTGTAGTCACAGTTAGCTGTAACAGATGGCGCCAGTGCATTTTTTCTGACAAAGTAGGAATTGATATAAATTTTTTTTTTTATTATTGTTGTTTGAAACTAAAATGGCATTTTTTTTTTTTTTTTACTGTTCTGCGGATAAAGCAAATTGACAAATCATGTGTTTTTTTTTTAATTGAGCAATTTATATTGCTTTTGAGCATTGCTACTAGTTCATTTGAAGATTATTTTTTTCAAACATTGAGATTGGTGTAGCAGTGTTAGATTCACACTTTTTATGACACGCAACAGATTAAATATAATTTAGCTAAATATGTTTTTTTAATGTAAAGTCATTAGTTTCATATCTATACATATCTATTTAAGCATTTAAATGATTTATTTATTCAATTTTGAAAACAAAAAAAGTGTAGAACTTTCCAAATAATGTCAACTATCCAATTTTCTATATGCCCTACCAAAAAGTATTTTTCAATATTAACATAGCTAAATGTGCTTTCTTGTAATTACTTTTAAGCTGGAAAAAAAAAAAGATTCTGAAGTAAAATAAATTTAAAATGTGAAATAATTTCTTTGAAATTTATACACACCGATCATCTAATTTAAAGGCATTACACATTCATTTGTAGTAATATAAGAATAAATTACTTTTATTTCTTTTTCTCATTTTAGAAACACATCTAATGATGATTTGAATGCCATAGCAACACATTGTCCAGAAATGGAACAGCTGGATATTCTTGGGACTCGTGAATATACAGTTGCTGGTTTAAAAAAGTATGATTTTTAGAACAAATTTTACCAAAAATTATATATTTTATACTATTTATTCTTATAATGGACAAAATGTTAAAATAGTGATTCATAAAAATAATTAATAGATTGTTCTTAATTTTGAGAAGAGCTTAGTAAGTTAAGAAATAAAGGCTTTAGAAATTAAGTAGGAAAAAATTGATTTCTGTTACATAGATGCATGTATTTAAAGTATTAACACATTTTTATATTTCTAAAATATATTAAAAAACCTTTACCTTGCCTTTAAAAAAAAAGTCAAATTTCATAACTGGGATTATATGACTTCAAAATTGAACATGATTAATTATCAAAATATGCAAATAGCATTGGTTTCTTTGAATAATAATATTAATTGATATATTTTGCAGTTTGTTACAAGTTGCAAGAAACTGAAAATGTTGGATATATCCTACTGTTCAGCAGAAGTTAAATCTAATGTGTCTGTTTTGCGAGCATTATATCCTAATGTTGAGATTAAATGCAGTTTACCTCATACATCTGCATTTGATGATTGGCATTTGCTTTGATTACTAATCAGATAATCGACATTTGTACTTTATATATGGACAATTATATCTGTAAATATGTAAAATAAAAAATTTGTTTCTAAATGCATATGAAATTATTGAATTCAAAGTGTTTAAAATACACTCAGGAACATTGAAAATAGCGACCCAAGAAGAAAGCATCAGATTGAAATGAAAGTTTAATACACATAATGACACAGATGAGAGATTCACTTGATCTCAAAAACAAGACAAACGAATACAGGGTGTGCAACGACACAAATACTGGGCAACTTCAATAGCACGTTGGACCACCTCCAGCTGCAATACATGCCGCCACACGATCTGGCATTGAGTTGATTAGACACTTTATGTTGTCCTGAGGCAGATGGGCCCACAAATCTTGAACAGCCAACTCTAAATCATATACAGAGTGACACGATTTCATCTGCCGTTTTAGCTGATCCCACATGTGCTCTACAGGAGACAAATCGGGGGAGCGGGCCGGCCATGGAAGAGTCTGAAAATGACGTAGGAAGTCTTGAGCAACTCTTGCTGTATGCGGACGAGCATTATCTTACTGGAAAATTGCCCCTGGTAGACCATTCAGGAAAGGTCCTACATGGGGTCGAAGAATATCATCAACATAACGTTGGCCCGTTAAGGTTCCACGCATCATAATTAAAGTGGACCGGTTATCATAGGCTATGGCATTCTAGACCATTACACCAGCTGTGCGGGCAGTGTGACGTAGAACAGTGTGGGGGAATTGTACCGCTCACCAGGGTGCCTCCACACCCGTACACGGTTATCATCTGTCCCCAAAACAAACCGGGATTCATCACTAAACACAACCTTTTGACAATCTGTGGCATTCCACATTGATCTGGCTTGGCACCACTGCAGTTGCTGATGTTAAAGGGAGTGCATGGAAAGGGTGCTTGGATTTAAGATTTGCTTCTGCAAGGTGTCTGGAAATTGTTTGTGGAACAATTGCTACGCCTACGTCTGCTCGTATCGTTGAACGAGTCACTGTGGGGTCCACAAGTGCTTGCCACACGATCCTCTCTCCTCGTGGTCTTCCTGGTCGTTCCAGAACCGGTTTTCCACGCGTGGGTACCTTCTCGTGTCCACTGATCCAACAATTTCTAACGGCACACTCCGAACGATCCACCTGGCCAGCAACACAGCGCATCGACCAGCCTGCAGTTTTCATCCTGATGACCAGGCCTCTTTCAAACTCGCTTAACTGTGAAAAATGTCTTCTAGCACGTTTACCCTAGCATGTTTTGCTTACCAAAGTCTTCCTACAATCGGCGGGTAATCGTCACGTTTATGAATCTTCGAATTTGCGCTAGCTTATATAGCACCCTCTTACTGATTGTAGCGCCACCTCAGCGTGTATGAGCATGCGTATTGGCACAAAACTTGGATCACTTGCATATCACATTACGCTGTACTTATTTGCAAAGTTTCGCGATTGTACTTAGCTTCCTTCTTGTGTCGCTATTTTCAATGTTCCTGAGTGTACATCTAATAATTTCCTTTGTGTCATGTTTTTATAAAAATTTTCATTTCTAACCTTACAATTTAAACTTTATAAATATGTTTAAAAAATATTTTAAAAACGATGATTTTTTTTAAAAAAAATTTCAATTAGTTTGTTAATATATGAATCATTTACACAAATCTTCAAAGTTACCTTAGTATATTTTACATTTCTTTGGTGTGTTAGAAAGTAAAATTAAACAATCTTTAATGAGAGTAAATAATATACTTTGTTGATAAAAAAATATGTTTCTAAAATTAATTAACATGAAAGAAAATGCGGTATGATTTAGTAGAGATCGACTTCTTTGAAATTTAGTATAACAAAAAGATAAATTATTTATTCATCACATCATATACTGACAGAGTAAGAAATCACTGAAAGTTTTTAGAGATGCTAATAACTTACCGTTATAATTATGTACTTCCGAAAAGTATCCAAGGTAGCAGAAAAAAATTCACTATACTATTCACAGATGCAATGCTAAAAAGATATATTTGAATGAAACTTAAATATCAAGGTTCAAGCATAAATATCTAACTGCTCTATTTAAATCATATATTCTCAAAAACTTGTCTCCTTTCTATGTTATCAGTATTTAATGAAAAACATCATAAGTAAACATTTAATAATGAGGATACATGATTCACTTTCTTTAAATTATAATCAATTAACTTTCTCCATTTTGGTTTTGAATCAATTATACATAAAATGTTGATCCATATTTAGATCTGGTTCACAATAGTATAAAACATTATTATTCTTATACTAAATTTAGACACTGATTATACATAAATCACAAACTAAGAAAATTCAAACATAAATTTCAGTTTTTATTATGTAACTAAACAAAATACATCAGTATATAACCATATACATCAACATGAATATAAATGCTAGAAAATGTCAAGCTCTGTTATCATTCATTTTATAAACATTTTTAAAAAAATTCATTCTCTGTGAAGTTTAGTATATCAATTTGTACTAGATACACAAAAAAAAATTGCTCAGTAAATATACTAATGAAAACATTGCTATTAAATTTTTTGTATGTCCAGAAACAAATCTTAGATCTGAAGTGAAATCTTTATATTTTGAAAGCTGCTCAGAAGCATTATCAGATACTGATAAAGTTAAAACCACAGATGCACTATATGCTCGCTCATTAAATAAAAAAAATGCTTGTAGGAACTGAATTGTTTTGTTTTGAATGTTTATTAATATCACACTCAAAAACAATTCAATGGCTATTGGCAATGGATGTTGTAATTTTGAACCATGTACTGAAAACAGCACTTGATCTGGGACCATGCACTTCAAACTTCAACATCATTCTAATATGAAGACTTTGAGTTATATAACATGTATCAAACCCTTTACTTAGGTCTTTAGTGACGTAGAAGCAGAATTTTTAAATATTAACATGAAAAATTTGTGCATTTAATAAAATAAAATTTACACTATTGTGACTTACAAAATTACAATTTTCTTGTGTATTTTAATTGAATGCACAGTTATAAAATTCCTTTTTCTTCATTACAATCAATTATATCCCATTATTGCTGCCCATCCAGTATAGTTAGTGACACTGATTGCTATGTCATAGGTCCTGGGTTTGAAATGGATGTTTGTAAATGTATAGTGCCTGTGGGGCTTTGGGAGCACTCTAAAAAGCTGTTGAGCTGCATTTCTTCTCATGAAGTTGGTAGAGAGGTCCCTGACTTCCTTAGGGTATCCTCTCTCAAAATTGAGGTGGAACTGAGCCAAATCGTACCGTCACCTGTTGGTACTCAAAACTAGCTCCTTGCCGCAATGAATATCGTGGGCCTTGATCTGATATTACTGTCAATCAGGTCGGATAAATATCTAACTTAAAAATTCCTTTTTTTTCTCCTTATATCTACTTCAAGTTTTTCTGGATTGGAGCATACCAAAAGCAAATAACTAACATGAATTACTAAAGTAGTTTTCAAACTTAAAACAATTTATTTCTGATGATTAATCTGTTTCATTATAATTGCATTCAATTTTTATGGGAGAGAAGGACATATCTCTTACAATAAATGTTGTATTAGCTTTCATATTTTTATTTCTTACCATGAAATTAATAAAGTTAGCTAATTTTTTAGTCTCCTTTTTGACATTTAACAGTTTTTAAAAGAATTTCATATGTGTTCTTTAACAATAAAAAATTTAAAATGTATAAGAAAAAATATTTAAAAACAACATTTATTTTCCCCTAATATTTTATAGCAGCAATTTGTAATTAGGGAAAAATGCAATACTTAATTTGTTATTTATGTTCAAAATGCTTATAACATTTGCAACACAACATATAAACAAGTGAAGTTTTTGAAAGAAAAAATGTTAAGAATCAAATTTTGAGAAATATAAAAGATTATTACTTCCCATACCTAAATACATAACAAGTCAAGCTTAAATATACTTGCAATTGTTTTTTGTTCATCACAATTAAATACACCAACTAGATTTTTAAAAAATCTATCTGGTATATGATTTTGAATACCTCTAGTAATAAAATAAGCTGAAACTTTAGAAAACTGGCAACCAGCTATTCATTAGAGTGAATAAATAAATGAAAATGTGAATAAAGATATTTTCAAAATATGTTTGCTGGTCTGAAAATGTTTAGAGTTAGGAAAGGATTCTTTAAAATAACTACACTGCTGGACAATTGCTAAGGACGGATAACACTATCATCCATAGCAACCACAAAATGAAAGGAAGCAAAATGTGGAAAATTAGAATAAGTGCGGGATATTAGTAAGAAGAAGTATGAGTATGCAAATTTTTTTTCCACGTCTGTTCATCACGTGATAGCGTTCATAAGAGCTTTAAAGGTTTTGACGCGTGTGGACAGTTGTTGTTTAAAGTCAAAGTTTTACAGGAAAGATTTAATAGACGAACTTAAAATTTTTGGCATGTCTTCCCGACATCACATAGATGATTTTATGCGTGGCCGAATTATTGGAAAGATCGAAGAAGGGCGAAAAATAACAGATGTTGCCAGGGAGTTCGACATCGCTCACAGCGTTGTTTCACGACTGTGGAAGTCATTTAAAACTGCTAGAATGTGTAGTAGACGGCACGGGGAAGGTCGTGTTAGAAGTACGACGCCTGCAGAAGACAGATATATCGTCCTATCAGCAAAAAGGAACAGGCGCACCACAGCTCAGCAGGTGGCAAATCAGTTTCTTGCTGCCTCAGGAAAGCAGATCTCCCGAAAAACTGTTGCAGACGTTTGAGGGGAGGAGGACTATACGCACGCAGACCTGTTGTGTGTGTCCCATTGACCAGACAGCACCATACTGCCCGTTTGCAATGGTGTCGTGAGCATCACAATTGGACTGAACAGGACTGGGCATGCGTACTATTCTCAGATGAGAGTAGGTTCAGTCTGTCATCGGATTGTAGGCATCAACTGATCTGGCACGAGAGTGGTACTGCTTATCGTCCAGGAAAAGGACCGATATCCGACATGCAGTATCATGGTGTGGGCCGGCATCATAATCAATGGCCGCACGCGCCTACATGTGGTTGCGAATGGGACTATGACGGGTCAACAATACATTGATGAAGTTCTACTTCCTCATGTTCGTCTTTTCCGTAGTGCTGTCAATGATAAATTTGTTTTTATGGATGACAACGCAACATGTCATCGAACACTCGCTGTTCAGGATTGTCTAGACAGCGATGGTATTCGACGTCTCGTATGGCCAGCGCGTTCTCCAGATCTAAACCCCATTGAAAATGTGTGGGATGCTTTGGGGAGGCAAGTTGCTGGTCGAAACTATCCTCCGACAAACAAGAACACCCTCATCCGTGCACTCACAGAGGAATGGGATAAATTGCCTCAACAGCTGCTGGATAATGTTGTGCAAAGTATGGTACGACGTGTGGAATGTTGCATCACACTCCACGGTGGACATATCCCGTACTGATACCTTTCTTTAAGGTGCCTGCTGACTTTTAGATGCATTGTTCCATTTCTCCGTACGCAGATCAAATGAACATTTTTTTTCTTTCACATGTTTCACAGCTTTTGTACTTTCCAGAACAATAAATATTCTTTATTCTAATGTCTGAACAGTGTGGCAACTATATTTTATCCTACTAGGCCTCATGTCTCGCTTAATGTTATGCTACATAGCAATTTGTGATCCGTCCTTAGCAATTGTCCAGCAGTGTAGTAATGAAATAAAGAGAAAATTAAATCCAAGTAATCATGACATTTAGTTTTGTATACATAAAAAAAATATATGCTAAGGCATCTGTCTAATGCTCGACATAATTTAAGATTAGTACAAAAATATGGAATGCTCAAAGTTTTTATGAAAATGGACGGATGGTAAAAATAACATTTTCAAAATATACAAGAAAATAACACATAAATATATATCACAAACACACAAAATCAAAGAACAAGTACTATATGAACTAGACTTATATGGTGGGGAGAAAAATTGTATATATGAACTTCATATAATAGAAATAAAAAAATAGTAAATGATGGTTAAAGATTAATTTCATAAAAAGATTAACAAGTGTTAGCTGCATTTCGAGACAGTACAGAATTGCCAGAAATAAGTTCAGATGGATTGAGTTCACTACACTCTATTGTAGATATTCCATTCATCTGATGTGCAGAAGTAGATTCCAAAGCAATACCAGCTTCACGTAAAACCTAAATTATTTTTTTAAAAAATCAATTTATATAAAAAATTTTGTGCTTTTATATCAAATTTAAAATATCTTTATTCAAATTAAAGTACAAACTAAATAATATATAATGTAAGTGAATTAACTTATGAATTCATTTGTTTAGTGAATTAACATGAATTCAAAACATATCAGTAAGTACATAAATTTGCACATCGAACTCCAGACCGGAAGGTCTGGGTTCGATGCCTGATGCCACTGAGTACACGCGGAGTACATGCTCATTAAATCAATGGGTCCGCAAGTCTTGTGGGCTGTAACACGAGTGCAGGAGACTGGAGAATATTTCCCTCCCCTCCAGTCCCATGGCAAAATTGTGGAGGTGGAGATAGGGGGTGTCACCATCTATCATCTCTTCGGGGAATTTCGCCAAGCTAATTCGTACAGTCACCTGCCTGGTACTCAAGGCCTAGGCCAATAACAGGCGTACTTCTAGCCTCTTGCCACAATGAATTTCATGGGCCTCATTCTGACTACGTCAGACAGGTGGCATTAGCCACAATAACATACATTTGCTCAATTTAAGGACTATATGCAACTCATCTAGCCAAACAGATATAAATGTGCCTCATCTCGTCAAATAAAATTCCAACATAATTTGTAGGCAATGCATTTCTGAATTTTTAAATAAATTTTTAAAACTCAATACACACTTATATTAAAAATGACATTCATAAAACTACTCTAAAATAATTATATTTATTTCTCTGAATGTATCACAATGGGCATTTGATACATATTTATTTAAAAATGATGTTAATTATAAAATAAATATTAGTTCTTAATGGAATAAATAACAAACAAAACAAAATCTTTAAGAAAAAATCCACTAAAAGATTTGAAGCTACAGCTACATAAGTAATTAAAAACTTAATAGCGAAATAATCTTTTTAGAAATACAGGAATTGTCGAAGAAACATTTTGAAAAGATTTTACTTGTGAAATGAATAAATAATCTTATAATCAAAAATAACTTTTCTCCACAATTTGATAATGAAAATTAGCCTACAGATGTCATTTCTAGTAAACAACTCAAATTAAATACTTATCTTCAAAATGAAAAACTGATAAATACAATGTTTCAAACTATAACAGTGCTTGAAATAAAATGTGTCAGTTTCAAAGCAAGCAATATATATAATTCGATGCCTTAACTGTATACAGTTTAATAAGCAATAAAGAATATATCCACATTTGTCATTCAACTTAATACAAGAATTTGAGAAAAAAGTTTCAAGAATTATTATTGTATTGGTATACTTTTAACCAATTTTCAATAAAAAATTTTCATCGAGTTACAATATCAAAATTTAACTACAAGTAAAATTTGATCATTTACTTTATTGAATTTCTGTAAAATACAACATCAAAAAAAAATTTTTTTTCTTAATTAGAAACATGCTTTATTTATTTTTATAACAGTTTAGAAGCATTTAAATTTGCTAATAGCTATTTTAATGAATAAAGCAAATAAAGAAATAAAATTAGAACTAAAATATCTTATAACAGTTGAGAACTTAGTAAAAATTGAAACATTTTTCAAACTAAATGTTGAAGCATAAAATATTTATAAAGTATGTAAGCATATTTCTAATTTCATGCAGGTATTCCACTTCCACAATACAAAAAAAGCATATTATTTTTGAAGTTTAAGTTACTATTAGTGTCACTGTTTATTATTAATATGAAGCTTAAAACAACTATTCTTCCTAATGATCTACAAAAGTTGAAAATTTAAATTTCTTTTCAATGCACTATCATTTTTCTCAATCAAATTTTACATCTTAACTTTACGAAATTTTAATATAAAAATTACTTATATAACTGCTGTGCAAGAATACTGTTTTTTTTTTCAAGTATAAATTAAGACTTTACTTACTTGGAGATTTTCTTCCATGTCTGTCAAAGCTGCTTCAACCCAATTACAAGTTCTCAACTGACATACAGATCGAATAACAAGAGCCATATGAGTCACAGATAAAATCAATGCCATGCATCTGAATATGAATATGAAAAGAAAAGATTAAAATTTAATAACAATCCTAAATATTCACAATATTAAAAAATAAAAAGTTTTTAGTAATATTAGAAGTATACATCAAGAGGTTTTTCATTTATTTAAAAAAACAAGACTTTTTTCAAATTATATTGTGCTGAAGTTGAATAATCTATTAATAAATGTTGCATTCAATAGAATTTGAGATATTCAATTTGATAAAAGAAAATCTTTACTCATATACCATTTGAAAAGTGAAACAGTACTAGAAGTTTAATATACTATAAAATGCAAAAATACTTTGTCCTCTTATAGTACTTTCTAAAAAAATTAAAAAAAAATATGAAATCAACAAAATGAATTGATTATTTAATAAAAAAGTAAGCAGTGATTATGGTTATAATTCTAGATTAGTATTCAAACATCTTCATACAAATTACTTATAAATAATATAATTACTTATGTAATAACTCATATTTGTATAATACAATAAGAAATCTTCAAATATGCATTTCAATTAATAATGTTTAATTTAATAAATACAAATAATGCACTCAAAATATTAACATAAAATTTATTCAAATTGGAAAACTGTTTATAGATTGTGAAGAATATTTTGTGCATACCTTGCTTCTAACAAACGAGGATCTAAAGGTGGATACATGGCTCTTACAACATCATCAACACGTGGGCTAATTTTTTTGGCAACATCTATAATCTCATTAAGATCCTGGTTTGATTGCTGAGGAACACGAGTCATCATCATTGCAACTAATCTCTCAGTTAAGTGGTGGCATTTTTTAAGAATTGCTAAGCAATGAGGTATGAGTCCCCTAAATAAAAATGATAGTAAGAATAATTTTAAATACCATATGCATACAAAAAAGAAGCAAAAATACATGTATAACTCTTTAATTAAAACTGTGAATTAAGGGTAATAAATGAGTAAAAGCTATCACCTTGGCTTCAGCATGCCAAAATAGCAACCTTCTGCAAGAGATGGTCGTTCCATCTCTCTCAGCTCAACTTTCATTTTAAGTATATTATAAAGATTAGTTCCCCTTTTAAATTGCCCCAAATAGTTTCTACCTTTGAACAAAGGACCATATACATCGAAGAGCCATTAAATTATGATACCCACACTAAAAGCTCGCCTGGAGACAAAACTACAGTGAATAAATGGTTGATGTACATACAGCACCCCATTTCCAAATCATACAATGTAAAAAGAAGCTAAATTAACGGATTTCAATAATAAAGGTAAACTATTTATGATTTGGTATCTAAGATTTCAAAAATGGTGCAACTGTTGAGCTGCTTAGATGCCAGTCACTGCGAGTAATCAAAAGTATTTTGTGGATGGTGAAATGACAAGTCGTTGGCCAGCAGTTTGTTGGTTACAGGACTAAATTCCAGTGGAGAATAGAAGCTGTTACACACATTGTTCACTACCACAGAAGGGTTACAATAGCAGTGCAGAGACCCAGGCAGTGTTTCAACACAAAATGCAGTGTACACTACTGTGTATGGGCCTACATAACCAGCGACTGAATTGCTCCCTTCTTTGCCAATAGCACCTGCAATGGGTTATTGAACATTGGCATGGAACTTTGGAATAATGGAGAAAGTCGATTGATAGAATGAATTACAATATCTGTTCAATTTCAAAGATGAGTGAGAATTTTGAACAGAAGCCCTGGAACCTGGGTGTATGGTTTGTCAGATACCAGGCAGTGGCAGCAGTATTGTGGATAATGTTTTCAGAGGACACATTAGGACCCATCCTTCTTACTGGCGTGATAAAGATGTGTACTTCTGGAGATCGGTATGTTATAATTTATTCACAAACAAAGTGCTTAACCATTTTCTATTACAGAAGAAGCAGCAAAAATGTTTATTATTTTTTTTTATTTTTGACACGTCTGCTTCAGTGATGAAAGAACATTTGAAATTTTTCAGAACAAAACTCAGTTTGTGTGTCGTCGTGAGGGAGAAAAGTTTCATTCTGACTGTGTTGTTCGGACTGTGAAACACCCTACAAAAATAATGATTTGGTCAGTCATCAGTGGCAAGGGTACTGGACGTGGTTAAAGGTATGATGCAGCAAGACCAGTACAAGATATCTTGCAAAATCACTTGATTCTGTAGCCGGAAGAATGGTTTCTAAATGGAAAACCATACATTTTTATACAAGATGGAGCTCAATGACATACAGCTCGGTCTCTATCAAAGCTTTTTTGGCAGAACAAAATATCCCTTTGTTGGATTGGCCGGGTAATAGCCCTGATATGAACCCAATCGAAAACATTTGGGAGTTAATGAAAAGAGAAGTGGCTAAAGATGTGATTACAAATAAAACACAGCTCTTAGAAAGAATAATTCACGTGCACAATCATCATCCTCAAATGCAGGAGACAGTACAGTCTAGTATTGATAGCATGCCATGCAGAATTGAAGCTCTCATAGCGGCTAAAGGTGGCTCAACAAAATATTAATATTTAATTATAATTGTTCCTGTTTTCTTTCAAGAGCCAATAAATACATATTTTTTCTTTAATGATGTTTTATTTGTGATAATAATAGATTAAATGGACAACCAAAAAACACACACGGTATCTGATAAATACAAAAAACCTGTGTAGTATCACCCGATAATTAACATTTTTCATAAAATCTTATAGTGCATCTAATAATTTGGCCAGGGACTGTACTGTTGACATATATGTAGGGGTGTCTAGGGGTAAGTAATGTTCGGGATCTTGATATTTCAAAGAAATAAGCAGATTAGAATGAAATAACTCTGTTTAATGAAACATTAAATTATTTACAATTAAAACTTTACGAGTTATTTCACAGAGCATACTCTCAATTGTCGCTAAGCCTATTGGTCTCCACGTTGACCAAAAAACGTGGCTTCTCGCCTATAAAACCGGAGTCTCTTTTCTTGCGTCTGTCTTGTTCCACGTCGCAATCGTTTTCTCCCCTGAAACCTGTCATTTTGGGGGGATACATATATTCGCTGGTAGCGCCATCTATTGGTGAGGTTGTAACCTCACTGATCGGAGAATATATTTAATTCTCTAATATTTTAAATCCTACAAACTCGGTCAATCCTGACAGTCGATCACCTCAGCGAGGCTTGAGAATGCTCTCATGATTACATATCGTATTACATTACAAAATATAAGAAAAAGTACATAACATGCATAAGACATTTAAAGTGAAGGGTATACTCTATAGTTATTAAAATTAAATGTATACATTTGTAATTACTATTCTATTAGTGAGAAAAATACTTCATTAAATCAGCGGAAGTAGCAGTTACATTTGACCCAGCGTGATCCCTTACATTCTCAACTGTATATTTGTTTCTAGGTTTCACTTCCATAATATGATATGGTCCGAAAAATTTGGGTCTAAGTTTAAGGCCTCCACCAAATTGTGTACGTTGGACTGCTACCAAATCGCCAACTTGATACTCAGGAGCCTTTTTCCTTTTCTTATTATAAGTTTTCTTGTTCTTCACCAGTACTATGGGACTAGCATACTCGGATGAACTTGGTCAGACTATTCCTTGTTCGAGCCATTCTTCAATGTGTTTGTTCACACTTTTCTTTTCCGCATAGGGCAACCGACGTGCTGGTTGATACACCGAGATATCATCATTCAGTATTATCCTCCTCATCACATATGTGGATTCAGTCTTCTCAGGTTTGTACAATGAAGTTATTCTGGTTAGATCATTTTTCACTTGTGAGTCAAGGATGTGACTGAAATCTAACTCATCTTCAGGATTTACTCCAGATACTTGCATTAGACGTGCCTTTTTCTCATGCATATGGAACATAACACCCTCCAGGGTGAAATTCAATGAAACTAGTCCCAAAATGTCTGTACCTATAATGGCTTCAAAATTGAGCTGTTTGGTTGGCACCACATGCCACATTAAAGAATATTGATCTTTGTCCAAGACAAAATCATACTCGAAGGAGCCCTTGGTTATTACTTCAGTTTGTCCTAAACCATACAACACAGTGTTTATTTTGGATAGTCTTGAATGGTCAACAATCTTTGAGCTTACATCTTCTCAGATTCGACTAACTGTACTACCAGTATCTATAAGTGCCGATACAATTTCATTGCCTAACATAATGCTTTTTAAATTTAGTCCTTTCTGCAGTGTGACAGAACAGCTTTGTACTTGGGGATTGGGTTGTTCTCTTTTGATCTCTTTCATTGCTTTAGGGCAATTAAAACTCAAATGATCTGAGGAATGACATATGTAACATCTCCTAGGTGCTCTTCCATCAAAATCTCTACTCGGAGGAGTGTCTAAATATCTACTTTCAGGATTGAGATTTCCTGTTCTCCTTGTATTGTGGTTATCAAATTTTCTGAAATGTTCTGCTTGATTCGATCCCCTAACTTCAGGCCTTCGAACAGGTGTTAAAGTATGTGTTTTCTGTTTCAACGTCCTACAGACATCCTCAAATTCTTCAAGTCTCTCGGCTAATTCAACTGGGCAGTTGATACTTGGCCATTCGTCTAGGTGACGTTCTTTGAATTCAACAGGGGCTCTTTTCTTCATCTGGTCAGCTATCATCAGATCCCGTAGTTTGTCAAATGTTTTTACGTCCAATCCTTCAATCCATCCATTAAAGAATGCTTGAACTTCTTGGTAGAAATCACGCAATGTTTTATCCAAACTTTTCTGATGTGTAACAAATAGCTGCCTGAACTTCTCTGGAATCAATTTAAACCTTTTCAAAAGCAAAGACCTCACGTGGTCATAATCTCTCGCCTCTCGTTCAGGTTCTCTAGCGATCAATTGTGTGATTTCCTGTGGGAGTAGGCCTAACAGGTGTGAGACCCAAAACTCTTTCGGCACATTCATCATACATGCTTGGCACTCAAACAATATTAAATATAAGCTGATATCCTTTTTCATATCAAATTTAGGTAACAGTTTGTTCAATTAATTACTAGGTGTATGATTATTCCTACTCAATATTTTCTGATTTAATCCGATCTGAGCTTTGATTCTAAGTTTCTCTAACTCTAAATTATCCTGTCGTTTCCTTTCTTCTAATAATTCTCTCCCCTTTCTCTCTTCAATGGTACCTTCGTACATCAATTTGGTGTCTTCCTCATCGTACCCTGCACTTTTGGTTATTAAATTTTTTAACATTGGCTTAGTCATGTCGACTATCGCCTCTAAACCTAACTCTGTAGCTAACACTCTAACAAATCTTCCTTTTTCCCTTTTAACAAGAAAGACATGTTTTCCCCCTTTTTAATTAAGGAGTTAAGAATTTATACAAGAATTATTGTACTAGAGAATAACAGGTATAGTACTAAATACTGTGAAAGGCATAGGATGCTAGCTCTGCTAAATTTTACCCACACTTCTACTAAATATATAAAAGTTATGCAAATAAAATTTTTCAATTAAAAATTTCCGAAACCAATGTAAAATTCAAATAATAATACATCATGCATCAATAATTAAAAACATATCAAGTAATAATTTAAATTGGGTTATATAATTCAAAATTAATAGTTATTAAAAGAAAAGAAAGAAAATATGAAAGTATATAATGGCAAAATTAGGTGAATAATATGTTCATACAAATTATAGAGAGAATAGAAATAACAAAAATCAATTTCGTTTCAAATATTTGCTCAGATTAAAAAAACATAGGTTCAAAAAGGCAAATCATCAAAATACTGATTGTCAAAAAAAATAACAGATAAGTAAACATAAATAAGTCTGACCTTGACGGAGCTGAGGGTTTGGTACAAAAGAGGGAAGGAGAAACTAACACTCCCTTCTTTCCCTATGTCACAAAATTCGATTACTCCATCAACCTAATCCGTCCTTTGAATATTTATTCCTCCCGTGCAAAATGGCGGATACGAGGCCTTTACACAATCTTGAAGGTTTTTCACTTTCGCGCACACACAAATCTTTACAATTTCAAACGCAGGGACTGCACTTCTGCTTGGCCAGGACAGCGTTCACTCAAGAAATTCTAACAGCAGGACGGAATTCACTGTAGAAATTCTATTACGAGGGTGGCATTCACTGCAGAAATTCTAATACCAGGGCGGCATGCACTGAAGGAATTCTAATACCAGGGCAGCATGCACTGAGTGAGTGAGTTAATATTAATCGCACTGTTCAGCTACGAGGGGCTTTTGGCGACGGACCACGTAATTTTGAACCATGGTCAAGTGACGTGGGACACCTGAGCTGGCACCCCCTCTCCTAACTACCACACCACACCAATGGGAGGGCGTTTCAGCTCTCGACAGATTTAACGTGCATCGCTGCCCTACACGGCGGGTCTTTAGTGGTACTGGGGATCGAACTCATGACATGCCTGCCATGGTTGGATACCTTAACCACTGGGCTACCGATAACCCAGCGGCATGCACTGAAGGAACTATTTCACCAGGACAGCACACACTGAAGAAATTCTAATACCAGGACGGCATGCACTGACAGAATTCTATTACCAGGGCGGCAATCAGAAGTAAAAACAAATGTTATTCGTGGCAGGGGGAATGACACATTACTTCACAATGAAGAAGGTAATCCTTGGCAATCTGGAATCGATTCTGCTTTTTTTTTCTTTAAATTTAAAAAAAAATATCCCGGCCGAGCCCCCATTAAATACGTAGGGGTGTCTAGGGGTAAGTAATGTTCGGGATCTTGATATTTCAAAGAAATAAGCAGATTAGAATGAAATTACTCTGTTTAATGAAACATTAGATTATTTACAATTAAAACTTTATGAGTTATTTAACGGAGTATTACTCTCAATTGTCACTAAGCCGAAAAAAGTGGCTTCTCGCCTGTAAAACCGGAGTCTCTTCTCTCGCGTCTGTCTCGTTCCGCTTCGCAATCCTTTTCTCCCCTAAAACCCGTCATTCTGGGGGATACATATATTCGCTGGTAGCGCCATCTATTGGTGAGGTTGTAACCTCACTGATTGTGGAGAATATTTAATTCTCTAATACTTTAAATCCTATATATATATATATATATGAATTAATGATATCTAGCATTAAGAATTCGATTGTATTGAGAAATATATTTATAGCTGTGTGACTCTTGCCTCTTGATATAAAAAGGACATAAATTAAAATATCTAATTTATATTTATATTTAAAATAAAAGTAGAAAGATATTTTGCGCTCACTTAACCTAATAATCAAGTGGATTTCCACAAAACCAACTTTCAGTGGATCTCTACTCCATAAAACAAGCATGCATGCTAAATTTCAAGTCTAAATCTAACAGAGCAAACTCTGAATTTTTATCATCAATACCTTGTTGAGAGAATTCTTAGCCAATTCCAATTCAATAAAATTCCAAACGGGAATTTTGTCTATCAATACGCCCAATAACTCTCCCTGCTTTCCCCTGGAGTTGATTTCCGTAAAATCCATTCTTAGTGGAACTCTTTTCAACTAAAGAAACGTGCTCAACAAATTTCAGGTAAATGGGTTAAATTCAAAAACAGGAATTTTTCTATAACATGCCTTAATCCCTCACAACCCCACTCCTTTGGGGGTCCATTTTCGCAAAACTTTTTGGTATAAGAACTCTATTCCAAGAACGGAACATACCTTCTAATTTTCAAGCTGGCGGGTCTATTAATTGAAAAGCAGAAATATTTATCTATTACACCCATTACCCCCCCCCCTCAGTGACCCTTGGGGATCAATTTTCCCTAAAACTATTTTGTAGCAGATCTCTACACCATGAAAGGAATCCGCTTACCAAATTTTAAGACTGTACGTCTAGTAGTTTAAAAATGGAAATATTTATCAATAACGCTCCTTAAGCCCCCGCAACGCCACTTAGGAAGCGATTTTCACAAAACCCATCTTATAGCAGATCTCTACTTAATGAATGGAATCTGCTTACTCAATTTCAAGATTTTACGTCTAATAGTTTAAAAAAGAAGTTAATTGCCTATAACGCCCCTTAATTCTCTACAATGCCACTCGGGAGTCAATTTTGACAAAACCCATTTTGTAGCGGATCTCTACTCTATGAAAGGAATCCCGCAAACCAAATTTCAAAACTGTTCTTCTAATAGTTTAATAATGGAAATAATTATGCATAATGCCCCTTAAGCACCCTCAACGCCCCTTGGAGGTCGATTTTCGTAAAAATCATTATGTAAGGAATCTCTACTTTCTGAAAGAAATCTGTGTACCAAGTTTTAAGACTGTACATCTAATAGTTTAATAATGGAAATAATTATCTATAACGCCCCTTGGGGTTCGATCTTTGGAAAATCTGTTGTTAGCTTATGTCTACTCGATGAAGGGAACCTACCTACCAAATTTCAAATCTGTAGGTTTAATAGTTCCGGAGATATTGTGATTAGTCAGTCAGTGAGTCACTTTCCTCCTTTATGTATATAGATATATATTCAACCTAAAATATAATTCTCATTTACATACAAAAGAATTTACTCACGTGGCATCATCTACCCATTGCTCATCAGTCAAAATTCTTTCAATATTTGGATGAAGTCTTACATCATCAAGTTCCATGTCTGTCACATCTTCATTAGAAATTAAATTGATTTCAGGTCTGAAATACATTAATAAAGATATTATAAGCTTCAATATATTAAGAACTGTTACAATAATCTTTTAAAGCTAATAAATCCACACAATAGTTAAGAATTTTCACTGATTTATTCCATCAATATTTTTTGAAAATAATATTAGTGAATGAAACAAATAATCTATTTAGTATCAACACTTATTTTAATTTCACACAATGCTTTAAAGTTGAAATTTCTTTTAAATGTGATATGAAAGCATATTTCACTCACTAGTACCAAAATGATTTTGTTTCATGACTATTTAAAAGTCATACTGCAAAGTAGAAAATCATTTTCACATAAGAAATAAAAGAGCTGCCCTTGATACAAGAAAGTGACAATTCTTCAAGTATAAACTTTTTAAATTTATACATTAAAAACCACTGGCGTAGCTAGCTCTGAGGCAGTCCTATATCAAAATTCCTTCGGGGCCCTTTTTTACATATGGGAACCCCGTTAGTGGGATTGTAGTTACACATGTTGGGGCCCTGTATCATTGATATGGCGGTAGCTATGCCCCTGTTAAAAAACAAACCAGTTACCAAAAGTTAAGCCCACAATGCGAAATTTATATAAATTTTTTGAAGATACATTTGGAATGGTTAAAATTGTTGTGAATGTAGAATGCAGATATGCTACCGTAAATTATGATAGATTTTCTGGACATATTTGGATTAGGCAGTCTTTGAAGACACCAGCATTCTGAAAATTTTGAGGAAGTACATTTCAGTGCTGATAAAAAGAATTTTTAAATTTCCTAGGGTTAATTTTGATGATATCTGTACTTCTATGAAGAAAACAAGATGAATGATGGGTACTAAGAACTTGTGTGGAATCGGATGCATTGAAGCAGGACAAAGATATAATTCCCTTTGGTGTTTATTAGTTTATAATCTTTCAATTATGGAAACAATTACTAACATTTATTTGGAGGTATATGCCCAGTCTTCCAATGGTTTTCTGACAGTCAAAGTATTACTGTACCATTAAAACAAATAGAATGGACAAATGACTTCCACAGTTGTTTTATTCATAGCTGCAACATCATTTTATATTAAATATCTGCTAAAATTATCACCAAAGGCTTGAAGGGACTATATATCTAAATATTATATATATATTATATTTGAATCCAGAAGGGTAAGATTAAAGTGGGTTTATGAATGCGAAGTGGTGCACTACTGGAGGACAGAACCCGTGACCTACAGATTCGTAAGCACATGACATACCACTAGACCAGGGGTCGGCAACCTGGGGCTCTTTAGTTACATATGGAAATATTTTATCAAAAAAAACCCATTTCAAAATCGTTCCGGATCGATTAATGATGATTAGTTACCGTGTCTATCTCTCGGCCACTTGTACTCGCTTTTCTCTGCACCCCTCCCACATGACACGCGTCTTCACCAGTGCTTTGGCTGTGACGTAGAGTTTGTTGTTTCAAGTAAAAGAGTTAGAAGCAAATTATCTCTTCAAAAATTTATGTATGTACACATATAATAATAAAAAAATAACTGACGTAAAGGTGGGTAACATAAAAAGTATTGTATTTTTAAAATACATATTATACATATTTTTTTCCAAATAAGATACCTAACTACTTCTTTGAAGTCAATAAGAATTGTCAAAAAAGAAACAAAGTACTACTGTTGGATATTACCGTGAAAGTCTTTATTAAAATATATATTTAATAAATTATCTATTTTATTATCTATTTTATAGCTTTTATTATTTCAAAATTAGCATTAAAATAATAATTATAAGTGTAAGTACCTATAAATTGTTATTTAATAAACCTGTTTTCGAACTCTGAGGATCAAAGTAGGTAGGTATTTGCAGTTTTAGATTGTTTATGTGTTTGACAATTATATAAACTCACTTCTAAAAGTTAAGCACGAAGATGTAAAATGCAAAAAATCAACAAATACTGCTTTGATTGACACAAAATTTGGCAGCAAAGTAGCATATATATTTATACATAAAACAAAATCAATAATTATATACAGAAATGAAAACAATATTAAGTTTTTGTACATTATCAGATAATGTCATACTGGAGACAAACAGAATTATGTATAAAGTGAAAATAAACAGCATAAAATGAAAAAAAAGGACATCAATAGGATATGTGATCCCCCTAATCTGAATGCAAAGTTTACACCTTCTGACCATGCTTTCAATTAGGTGGTCAACCACCGCAGAATTAAGCAATCGCCATTCTTCTTGTAGAGCAATTTCCAGCTGAATAAGAGTAGCTGGAGGTGGGAAACGTGAAGATACAGTACGGCTGAGAGCATCCCAAAGATTTTCAATGGGATTAAGGTCTGGCGAATATGCTGGCAATGCCATATGCGCAATCCCTTCACTCTCCAGGTTTCATCGACGATGTCAGCTCTATGGGGACGTGTGTTATCGTCCATTAAAACAAAAGTAGGGCCAACTGCTGCAGCGTACAATCTCACAATGGACTGATTGCGTGTTCCTTGTTTATACCATATCCTTATATGCTTGTCATCTGGCTCCAGAGCAAATCTTAACTCATCAGTAAACATGACATTACCCCAGTCAGACAGTCCAATTGCCATGTTCCCGGCACCACTTTAATCATGCCCCTCTTGATTGGACGGATAGAGGAACACAAACTCGGGGTAACCGGGCATACAGTCCATTCACATATAATCTTCGGCATACAGTAGCTGCAGATATAGCCTTACCAATGGACGCTGTAACCATAGATGTCACACATGTGGAGGTAGCTCTGTGATTCCGCTTGGCTACAATAGCAATATATCGATCTTCCCTGGGGTTGTAACCCTTGAGTGATAAATCATAAGTTTTCTTGGGTATGTTGTCTATATGTTTATGGCTAGTCTCAGAGAATTGCAAATTATAGAAGAATCTGCAATGGTAGACCCCCTCATTGAAAGCATGAACAATAGCTATAAGTATTGTCTAACATGTCTTTAATCTAACATGTAATATCTTTACAACCTTGGGAAGGCAGATTTGAGGTATATAATTTGAACTAACAATCTTCTGGTCTCCAAAAATCCTGGCTTCATTCCAGATAACTGAAAAGAATTCTCCATTGAGCCAGTTATTAGGCACTTTTTCTTCAATTATTGCTAGCTTTGGATTTCAGAAAAATAGATGTTTCACCTCTTCTTCCTAAGAAATAAGGTATCTTTGTTTTTGAGGTACTTTCCATGACACATTTAAAGAAGATTGTTTTTCCAGTGATTACAGCAATTGATGTCATACTGTTCATATACATTATAATGTTAAGCATCATTTGGATTATTATCCGGTGACATTTTCACCAGCTTGCAGCTAAGATTTCAAGTTTGTTTTATGCACATGTGTCACAGATATTTTTGATCACTAGTTGTATTTTTCATGCAAGTGCCAAACTTTTTACATTCTGGATATGTTTGACAAGAAGTGCTAAGCTGTATTACCTGACATGTGGGAGAAAGAGTCACTCTCTGTAGATTAAATATTAATTTATTAATGACCCAATGAAACATCACATAAATTAAGAAAATTAAATTTCTTAACTTTGCATATAATTTTAATTTTTTTTAATGAATACATGTATTTACCACCTTCAAGTTTAATTTTGTGATAATCAAAGCTTTATTTTTAATTCTTGTTGATTTTATCATTTGCTTAACTTTTTGAAGCCAGCATACTTAATGTTACGTGGTAATTGTAATTTTTAATAAAATCTGGTCAAATTCTCGGTTCTTAATTCATTTTTTGACAATATTTCAATTTACAAAGTTCATATTATTTTAAATAAGAATAAACTCAGTTATTATTCATTTAAAACAGGTTATATATGTAACAAAAATCTGGCTAACTTACAATTTATACTAAAATTTCTCAATTTTTAAAAATAAATATTTTATGCTTTCTTTCAGAAAAATCTTATTTAAATATATACTTTAATAATAAATTCCCAAACAAAAACCAAAGAATAAATTTGAAACAAAGTTACGAACACTGACAAAGATCAAAATATTTTTGCAAGTCTGATTTTATACTGGATTATCTAAGTATATCACATATTTAATAAGATCCCATATTAACAAATCTTTTGAAATAAAAAAAACATTCGCTATCCTCACCTGGTATCCTTATATTGATGAGTTAAAAATCCAAAAGGTTGACAGTACTTGTGTCGACAAACCATAATCAACGCCAAGAGTGATCCAACAAATATTATAGACAAAAAAGATATAGCAGCCAAGACTACTGTCTCCATTATTTATTCAATGAGTAATTTATATGCGTGGAAGTCAAGTATTTACTTCTAAACAAAAATTCATCTCGAATAAAAAATTTTCCATTGACATATCTTTTAGACCTAAAATATTGAAGGAAAATTTTAATCAAATTTAAAAACCAAACTTCATGTTTGTTCAAAACATAAAAATAATCGCAATGTTTTTATATAACATGCATTAAATTTAAAATAGCTGCATATTTATATGGATACATTTAACTAAATAAACAACTTGTAGCGTTAAATAAAGAGCACTTTTTGAGTTCCTCACACCCTCGGGCATTCCTCTTCGGCACGGTCAAAGGAAAAGAGGTTGCTTGTCATTGGTAGATGTGCAATGACGTCATTATTCTGGGTTGCCTGGTTTGGCGTTATAGCATTTTTCTATGCCGTAGTGGTTCATTGAAACATAAAAGTTTTGTCCCAATTTGGGAGATTGTTTTTCAGGCAGTTTTTTTCTTCCGTGTCTTGAGTATAATAGCTAAATTCCCTTGCGTATGAAATTTTCACTGTAAAAATAACAATCGGTTCTTTTTTTCATTCACGTAAATCAAAATATTTTTAATGGATTCAATTTTGTAGAAGAAATATATATTTGAGCTTAGTAAATGAGGAACTCAATTACAAATAAAAAAAATTGTTATATAATTTTTAATAATCCATTTACTGTGATTAATAATACTTTGAAAATGAATTACATGTTTCGAGTTTTATCCTTATGTAAAAAAAAAAAGAAGTCACTTATAAATAAAGAAAATTTATTTTTTTTTTTTATAATATATATTTATTGGTAATATTAATGTACATTTTAAAGGTAAATGAATTCGTTCTTATATCAGAATGAATTTGTACAGGCAAGTGATATTTTAAATTATTAGCTTAATTTCATTTTTGTAATTAGTGATTTGTTTTTGTGTGTGTGTGTGTGTGTGTGTGTGAAAGACTCATTTATTCACATTTCTAAAAAAATTCGTCTAATACTCTGTTTCCTTTTAAATTTTAGAATTAAATATACTGCAAAAATTTTAGCTATTATAAACTTAACTATATAAATAAACTTATACATAAATTTTTATTTTCTATCTTTAGTAAAATACTATAAATAAAGTGATTCGTGGCTATTGTATAAGAAACACCTCACTGTTCTAACTTCCACATCACATCCATATTATTCGTTCAAGTTATCATCAACACATTTATTCACATAATTCTCAATTTTTGCAATTATTTTAGAGGTTTCCTCTTCTAACATGCTCACACATACAAATCTTCATTCAGGGTTTAAATCAAAAGTCCTGAAATAGAGTACCACTTGAATCCCTTCATCAGGGGTTTGTTATAGAGAATAGTTTGTTTTTATAACAGGCAAGTATAATGAAGATATAGTCATTAATGGAATTTGGATTCATCTTAAGAAGTATTTACTGATCGATGTTGTGTCACTCGAAGCACATCAATTTTCTCCTTTCCTAAAGTATGTTTCCTCCTGTAAAGCTACTGCTCGAGAATTAATACGAAAATATGACATAAAATAATACGTTTTCGAGCAAAAATAAAAATTAGCCATTAAATTATAATTTCCAAAAACTTATTTAGATTTTGCATATTATTTTAAAAGAATTTTCACACACTAATTATTGACTTTCTTATAGTTACAATTAGAGATAATCAAGAAAGTATAAAACGTAGCAGAAATTATTTAACGAAATCTCTCTCTCATTTAGAAAAATTTCTTTTTCCAACATTTTCATTCTTAATATATATATATATATATATATATATATATATATATATATAGTAGTAATTTAAAGTTTATTTTAAAATATCCAGAAATGGGCTTAATTTTCGAGAAATATATATCTTTATATTCACGTGTGTTCTGGTATCGTTTTAAAATGTATTTGTACTTTCTTTCCATTTTATTTCGTTATTTATGAGCACAATGGCGTTGGAAGTATAAAGTACGCACTCAGTAAATTTTCGAAACACCACTAATATTATACGAAAATGTAAGAATTTTTTTTTTAAAATTATTATTTGTCAGTTATAACCCAACAAACTAAACATATATGTCTGAAATAAAATAACCGTAACAGTTATAGAAACAATTAATTACCGTAAAAGCCGGCGTATAACGCACTATTTGAACACAGAAAATAAGATCGAAATTCATGAGTGCGCATTATACTCTGGGGAAAAAATGTTAACTTTAAAAATAAGAAAAAAGCTCCTGAAAAAAAAAAAAAATTAGACTTCTACATATATCGAAATATTGTTCAGTTAAAAGAAATCAAATTCTTTATCAAATGTAGATCTGGAAGAGTACACTCTGTTTTTTTTTTTTCTATTTTTTTTCTTGGAATAATACTTTGAATAAGTGATTTCTAAACATATAGAGCCAGGACTTCGAACCGTAATTTTTTTGTTCCAGTTCAACTATAAAAAAATATCGTTTCTCTTCCGGTTTCCGTTCTGCCAAAAATAATGGTTTTCGGTTCAGATCTGAATGAATAATTTTACTTTACGTATATTCTTATTTGTACTACAAATATAATTCTATCGTAAACAAAAATTAAATTCTATCAAAATTTGGAAGACTTTTTTATTTTTTCTTAAAAAGTCATCAGCAAGTTTATTCAACTGAATTAAATTTGATTTCTACAAGTAGGTGCATCAAGAACTGAATCAGAAAGTACTAGTGAACACAGTGGCGTACCTACCAATGGGCTAAGCGATGCCATGCACCAGAGCCTTCAACCTCAAGCGGGGCCCTCGCACCCTGACCAGCAAGCAAGTCGAACTTGCGATAATTTCTCCCACATTTAATATATAAATATAAAAGGTTACAACATAACTGTAATCAGGCCAACTCAGTTAAAATTGCACAGTAGTGAATAAGTTCAAGCTAATCAATCACTTAAAAAACGGCAGATACCTGTGGAGGCCTTTTTCACGTTTTGAGTGTAAATTATTGGAAGAGGGGATTGATCTTACATTGATTTTCAAATGTAATGGTTTTTATTGCTATGTTAATAAAGAAAATTCGATTATTGTGAATTTTTCGATTTATTTTTGGACTGGGGCTAATTTTTTTTCTGAGCTGCACATTTGGAAACTATTGTATTACCATACGTCCTAAAAGGGAAGATTGTGTTTAGAATTAGAATGACGCGTGCATTATATTTCTTAAAATATTTTTGAAGTTTATTTATTTTCATCACACAGAGATCAGAGCATTTATCTTAGAATTTCAGCAATGTTATACTAACTGATACATCAAAAGAATTATAATTTATTGTAACTTAAAAATAAGAAGCTAACAAATTTAACTTCTATCCATAAAACTAATAAAATAACCTTTTTATATGAAAGATGAAAAAGTAAGAAATAAATGTGTTGTAATTAGTCATAAAAGAACAATTAAACACGAATAAGAATAGTTTTTTCCTTATATAAATAAGTTTACCAAGATACATGAATGATTTGCTCCTTGCTGACTTAAAGATATGTGTAGTCATAATTTTGTCTTATGTCAACTAATTGTTTGCGTTTTACTAATCAAGAATTTTTCTAAAAATTCAAAGGATTTGATATTTTATGCTAACGAAAGCAGTACATTACAGTTGGAAAAATTTTTAATTTTACATTTATTCACTTGTGTATTTAAAGGATTTATTTTTAAGAACATGCAAATAAATCGATAGTTTATTAATGTCTCATTCAGAGGAAACATGAGGGATATCGCAATGAGACGGACCTCATTATTTGAATAACAATCAAGTAACGAGGATGATATCCGACCTGGAACCCAGTCGATTATGTTATGACGGCAATGAAAGTACTTTAAGCCTTTAGAAAGTTAACGTGTATTAGAGCCCTGCTAGATGATGGAATCCTCAATTGTGATCACTCGGCTACCACAGCTGTAAAAACATGTGGAATCTACAATGTGATACTGTTTAACAAGTAACATTTATTTATGATTTTGAGATAAAGTATTAAGTTAACGCCACATTCCTGCCATTTATCACATTTACCTGTCATTGTTAATCGATTATCATAATTTTCAGCATACATAGGAACAATTAGATCAAAGATGAACATTATCATATAATTTTAATCCTTGAAAAATGCTTGGTGTAAAAATCTAAACTTAATCTTAAGATTCAATAATTATTATGAAATCTAATGCATCAAAACAGAATGAATTATCGAGGCAATAAAAAAATGACATTTATCAATGTTTTTATTCTTTTAAGAAAGTAAGTATACAAAAATTCTTAACAGAGTGTTGTATAAATAACTAATTAATTCTCAGAGAAGCAATTATAAATTGATTAACCACAATATAGCTTAGTTGAATATTAACATGTCTATTGGTATACAGATGTTCAATAGTTATAAGATTTTTTTTAACTCACATATAGTTAATGTAATTTTGTTATTTGTTAAAGAATTATATATGTGTCTTAAAGCAAATATTTTCCATTATAAAAAAGATAGAGAGCCTCAGAGTACTATATGATTATAAAATAGCCCATTATCGATTTGAGACTTTACATTATGACATAGAGAGACAGGCAAAAATTTTGCTTTTTCTTTCTATTTTTAAATTCATTGTATGTATCTAAATGTTCAAATAATTATATTATTATTTGTTTTTCAAAATTAATTAATTTAAGAGTTAACACGATAATTTGAGTTTGTATGTACGAAATTACTGCGTTTAACACAGAATAAAAATAAATCTATAACATTTTCAACATTTACTGAAAATCAAAATATAAATAAATTTTACCTTGATAAATTAATTTAAATTTGCTTTAGGTTATTATACCTTTGACTGAAATGAAATAAGCGTTTCCTTTTTTGTGCAATAGTTATCATTGTGATTAGTGTTTTATATAATATAATCAATGTTTTATACTATTTCATTCAATGCCTTTTAATAATACTGAAAAAGAAATCTTGGTGGAATGTGGTTTAAATTCGTAGGAAATGTCTCCTTTAAAAGGAAAAGAAATCTTTTGAACTGAAATCAGTAGAAATTATCACAGGCGATTTCCAAACACAAGTTTCTCTAAGAAAAGGAAAATGGGGACTTTTAAACTTAGAAAGTTCTACAGAGTATTGGATAATTTTTTTTAAAAAAAAATTATCCAATCCAAAAATATCTGAAAAAATAAATATAATCTGAACGTAGTCGAACAGATAGTTACATTTAAATTAAAATAATATGTTCGTTCTCTTTTTTTTTTCGCCTATTTATTCGTGAGTCACGCATTTTATGTACAAAGAAAGGAGTGTTCGGGGGCGCTCTAAGGCTGTTGAACATTTGAAACTCTGAATACAGAATAAGATGGTTCATGTAAATGAATATGGAAAGCAAGTAGTAAAATAAAAATATCAACAAGTCGTTGATATAAAAATATCAACAAAAAATGCTTCTCCCCGTTGATTATTGTTGATCCTTCAGTTTTTGGTCATTGTTGATTATCATATGCCTATTTGGTGTAAGAAAACCTAGAAATGCATTTCTGCCTTCTTGTAAATCTTCTAAGGTTTCTTTCAAGTAGCCGGAAAACTATTCTCCCTCTTATTGCCGTAATAAATCTTTGGAAAGGGCATTTCCTTTTCTGTTAAATTGTTGGACATAGGATAAATAGAAACTATGCCGACAAAGCCCTCTAAAAAGGCCCTCTTCTACTTACCCGGTCACTTTAGGGGACTGTTCAAACGAAGGGGAGGGGGGATATTTGAAGCTAAATCATTCTTCGTTTTGAAAAAAGTATAGAAAAATTGTTGTCACAGTTATCTGCAACTCGATTGAGGAGTCACTGCGTTGAGAAGCAAATGTTTTTGTAATTGTTTTGAATGTTGATCGAAGGAGTTGTCTTCGTAGGAATGTTTTGGCTCTACCTTACGCACAAAATCAGTTCATCATCGCACAAAAATCAGAGCAATAATCTTAGAATTTAAGCATTATGCAATTCTTTTGAAATTTTAAATAAAAAGTAAGGATTATCCAAAGGCTAAGAATATAACTCTTTTTGTACAAAAGTCGAAAAAAATTAAGAAGCCCAGTATTTTGTCATTACTCGCAAAAGAAACAATTCAGTACAAAGAAGAAGAATATAATCCTTTTATGTAAACAAGTTTACCGAGATACATGAAGCTCCTCGGCAAATTAAAAATGTTTGTAGTCATAATATTTTGTCTTTGATACCAGCTTATTGTTTGTACTTTACTATCAAGTATTCTAAAATTCAAGAGCATTTCCTCTTTTTTACAAATGAAAACAATTTAATACTGTTGAAAAAAATATAATCTTAAATTTCTTTTGTGTATTTAAAGAATTTATTTTTAGGAACACGTAGATGCACCACGAAAGGAATCCGCTTACCAAATTTTAAGACTGTACGTCTAATAGTTTAGAAATGGAAATATTTATCAATAACGCCCCTTAAGCCCCCGCAACGCCACTTAGGAAGCTATTTTCACAAAACCCATCTTATAGCAGATCTCTACTTAATGAATGGAATCTGCTTACTCAATTTCAAGATTTTACGTCTAATAGTTTAAAAAAGGAGTTAATTGCCTATAACGCTGCTTAATTCTCCGCAAACTTGGGGTCGATTTTCACAAAACCCATTTTGTAGCGGATCTGTACTCTATGAAAGGAGTCCGCTTATCAAATTTCAAAACTGTACTTCTAATAGTTTAAAAATGGAAATAATTATGCATAACGCCCCTTGGAGGTCAATTTTCGTAAAAATCATTATGTAAGGTACCTCTATTTTATGAAAGAAATCTGTGTACCAAGTTTCAAGACTGTACATCTAATAGATTAATAATGGAAATAATTATCTATAACGCCCCTTAAGCCCCCGTAACGCCCCTTGGGATTAGATCTTTGCAAAATCCGTTCTTAGCTGATGTCTACTCCATGAAGGGAACCTACCTACCAAATTTCAAATATGTAAGTTTAATAGTTCCGGAGATATCGTGGATTAGTCAGTCAGTCAGTGAGTGAGTCGCTTTTCTCCTTTTTTTATATAGATGGTACATTAAAAATTTTTTAGATAATATACTTGTTTGTTATTAACTTACGTTGCAGCATATCTTACCCATCGAAAAAAAAAAAAAAAAAAAAGAATGTTGAGGAATATACACTGTATTTACAAAAAGAAAATAATTTTATTTTAAAATTAATGAGCTTTAAGGACATTTTCTAATTTAAAGCATACAAGTAATTTTAAGCATACATTATTTTATAACAAGACTTTTTAAACTTACATCACCACATGCAGACTTAAATTTAATTATGCATAAAACATGTTAATTTTGTTTGAGTTTTTTTATTTGAAAAAATACTTTGTTTCATAATACGTTTCATATCTTTGAAATGCACCAAAAATCCCTTCAGGTGCAATTTTCCGTGTCTTTTCTTAAATGTTTCTAGTCATCCATTGCTACGTAGAAATTGGTCTTATCCCAATACCTTAACAAATGGAAAAGCTTTCTCTATTACGAAAGGCTCAGAGATCAGAACATTTTTATCTTGCATTGTATGTATCCACTTCATAACTGCCTCGTCGAAATCTTCATGGACACATGTTCTTCTACGTTTTGAACAAGAATTCAATGAATCCTAATTTCGAAGCTTATCTCGATTTCTTATAATAGTTGATAAGCTGTTTGGAGGAAAACCAAATGATAAAGCCATGTCCTCTTTTTGACGCCTTTATCTACTTCCTGAAAAATTAAAAAAATTTCATGCTCAAGCACTTACGAACTATCAGAAACGAAGTTACCAGTACAACTGATCAACACTACAAATGAACGGAAATTAGTTCAAGGACACGGAGACACGATGCAATTCCACTGAGGGTGAAAGAGGATATCGAAGATGTTTCTAGTGAAAAGTAGTACTTCTGGGATGAAACTCCCAGAAATCTATTGCTCTCAGCGCGCTAAACAAAAAAAAAAGCAGTTCAAGATTTATGAGAACCATAAAATGTGTTAAGAGAGAATAACTTAAAATGTCCGGAACTACTTTAAAAATAAGGAGAAAAAAAAATCCAATCACAAGAAAAAAAGTTTGTTGCATAGAAAATGCACTTCACTATAGGAAGTTTATTTTATGAAGAAAATCCTGAAATGCGCGTAGAAAAATTCGCTATATAGAGGTTCGTTATATGGAGGTTCGACTGTATATATATTTTTTGATAAACAGTAGAAACTTTTCCCCTGTCTCATTACTAGAACCATAAATCTCTCCTTCTCCTGAACCCTTTAACCGCTTCCTTTACACATTTTTTTGAAAAAATTGCAAAAAATCATCACATTTTTTAATTTTATTATTAAATACAATGAAACGAAACAAAACAAAATATGTAGGTTTTAAGTTGAGTTTTTAAAATTTTTTACAGGCGTAAAAACATTTAGTTTTAATATTAGTTTACTATCCCGAGTTATATCTGGCAAATGGAAAAAAAAGTTAAATATTAGTCTTAATATGATTGATTTTGAAACAAGGGACAACACAAAATGAGATACCTGACATTCTGTAAACTGGTATCTAGTCTCGTTTCTTACTGGCTTATTTCTGGAATCTCTATTACAGGAGCACAGTCACGGGAACACTGTCTCGTTGGATTTGATTTTTTTTTCAGATGCAGGAATAACATCTGAAAAATGCATTGAGGTTAACCTGAGTGGTGAAGGACTAATGCTGGGTTTTCCTGATGTGGCAGAAAACTCGTCACGATGATTTTCTGAAATTAGTTTTTCAGTCAGTTTCATTCTAAATTGTTTAGGTGATCATGAACCTCCTGATTTACAGTACAAAATGAAGGAATTTCACAAGGCCAAATCCAATAAATGGAAGAAAATATTAGTATTTTCCTCTCTTTTCTGGATGTAAAATAAGGAGCTAAATGCTGGTCAACTTTATCTGCACCACCCATTTGGTCATTGTAGTCAACTACACATTTAGGCTTGGACTTTGTCTCTCCCCGTTCATTTGTTACATTCTGCATTTCGATTGTATGTATTGTGGAAATTAAACTAACATCCTTCTTATCTTTCCATGTAATTACAGTTACTTCCCTCTCTAATACCCAATAATTTCTCTTTTTTTTTTAAAAAAAATTCTTTGTCTTTAGATCTCGAGATAAATCTCTTCTATTCAATCCAAATGTTCCATTCACATCAATCTTCCTTTTAACCAACGTATCAGCCAAACCGGGCGGGATAAAAATTGTCCTAACTGCCAACCAAAGCTGAGCGTTTCCTTTTGTAACGTCGTGAGTAGCTATCCATCAATAAACAAATCTTTACAGCTTAATATCAAATCGGCATAATATTGCTAACAATTTGTAAATGAAGTATTTAAACCCAGATTAAATGGCAAGCCGGTGTGGTCAGTTCACTACATGGAACCGGCTTTGAAAATTTAACAAAATTTTGGCGGTTTATCACCATTAGAACATCTGGAACATAAATATACTGCGAAAGGTTTTTTTAGCTTTTTTTTCCTCGTTTCCAAAACAATTTAAACAACGGTGTTCAACACGTGAACCTGAGGGTCCATTTTCTATTGACTCCCTCGTCCTATTCAGTGCATAAGAGAAAACGCCAAAAAAAACAATTTTGTCAATAAAGGCGCCATAGTTCCTTGTATAATTGCTGGACAGTTTTCACTGGATTTACGCCACCTGTTTCTAGCATCCCCTTCAAACAACACTAGAAAATTACAAATTGTTATTTTTTAAAAAGATTTCGCCTATTGTCAATGGGGCGTAAAGATTAAGTTATTATGCCGCTTTTCCGTCTATAACTTTTCCTGAGTTCAGACAATAATGGCTCCATGGCCACGTGCACCAGGGTCATTCCACAGCTTTTGATCGTAAAACATTAAGGGACAATCGATGGTTCCAGCATCAATCTTTCCTTTTAACCAACGTAAGCCAAACATTTATCGGGATAAAAATTCTAACTGCCAACCAAAGCTGAGCGTTTCACTTTCATTTCTTTCAGGCCGAGTAAAACCGTGATAAAACAAATCGTACAGACAAATTCCGCTCGGGATAATAATTAGCTGTAATATATACTAACCCGAGATAATCAGGCAAGCGGTTAAAGTTCACTACATATTCCCTTTGAAAATTTAACAAAATAATTTTAAATATCACCATTAGACATGATGATGAACATAAATATACAAAGAAAAGAATTTAGCATTTTCCAATTTCGAGAAATTTACGGTTTCACAGTGAACCTTAACAGGTCCATTTTTCCTATTCGAACTAACTAATCCAAAAGATCATTCAGAAAAAAAAATCTATTATTTTAAAGCCATAAAACTTTTATATTTTAACGAAATCAATAAAGGAAAAATATTTTTAAAGTTTTTAATTGTTTTTTTTAAAGTTTTCTGCACTTTTATAATTTTATACAAATTTGAACATAAAATTACATACTAAAAAAATTTATATTCCTTAATATAAAAAATTGCTAGTCCATATAAATTTTCCATCTATAATTTTTAAGAGAGAATATTTATATCCATTATGTACACCCACACAGGGTCGCATTTAGGCAGGGTGGCAAAATTTTAGAGTGCGGACAAGTATTGTTAAATACAAAAATTTATCACTATAATTTTTAAAGTAAATAAATATTTTACTAAGATATGCAATAAACAAATATTGCTTCAAAATGTCAGCTCTGCTTCTATTCCTAAATTCTCTAAATCCCAAAATTCGCTAAGCTTTTTCGAAGTATTGGATTCATTAACAATAACACTCATTGTTAAAAGTTCCTCCCGATCTGACCCAAATAATGTATCTATTTCTATAAGATTTTTGTTTAGACGTGTAATTCTACCTATAACTACTTGATAATAATAGTCCACGCCAATAAGAATTGATATTTCTTTATCGTTAAATTCATAAGAATCAGCTAATTGTACATTTCTTAAATATCTAAATTTTTTTTTTATCAGGGGTTGGTAAATGTGTAATCGAAATATGTTCTGTCTCGACCGCTTCCATTGCAATGTACAAATTTGGATCATTCCTGTTTTTCAATTTTATTTTAACTATATTTAAGGTTTTTATTTCAGTTTCTTTAGCACCAAATGTGCAAATGGAAAGGTTTTCTTTTCTAAGAATTAGAAAGTTAAATTTCTCAGAAGTACTCTTTAAAACGAACCTTCTTTGTGAACCATTATCTAAGAATAAGAATAATCTAACAACTTCTTGTTCATTTTTGTGTCATCTATTAACTCAGCACATATTTGTAATAATACACTATTTACTTCTGTTTTAAATACTGCTGAAACTATATTATTTGTTTCACTTTTTGGAGAGAAATCGTCACCGTGCCGATTTCGAAAACATATTGTGAAATGGTGGGAGCCATTACAAATAGGACATGACTCTCTTTTCGCACATTCCATTGATCTATGACCGGGCATGAGGCTCAAATAACATCCCCTTTTTTCTTAAAATTTCTCTCTTTTCGTTAGCGCTTAAGAAATGGCAGGCCTCGAGTTCATGACCTTTGTTGCAGTATAAACATTTGCGACTTCTATGCAATTCACAGTGAAGGAAAAGGAGTTGGTTCGGGGTGTTCTGTCATCGGATTTCTCTTACGATGTCCGGGGAAAAAGGAGCTTTTATTTTTGCTCTCTTTAGTGGTGGAGGGGAATAATGATATGGTTTATGATTGTTTATTTGAGAGGCTTGTTCCAGAACTGGAATTTCCAAGTTCATTAACCGCAAAGAGCGCTTTGGTTAAACCCTTAGTCCAGGGGGTCCAACCCAAAAGAAATTGCAGGCCACTTCGGAAAAATATTATAATCTCGCGGGCCACACATAAAAATATGTACCTTTATATCAAATTTGGAAACAAAAAAACATTTATTGGAGTGAAAATTTAAAACTTTTCTTTTTAGTGTACAGGATTTAAAACCTGATAATTAAATTGCGGATTCTGTTATAAATCTCATGATTTGACATATCTGTACAAGAATTATTTACTACACAAGCTTGGGAAGAAGTAGAAAAAATATTTACATTGAAACAAAACTTTTGGCATTGCAATCATTGTGAAAGCGCAACGATTTTAAAAAAATATGGTTCAGTGTGATGATTGCAGTTACTGGTAACATTGAAAATGCGTCAATTTTAAGAATGGGTCAAAAATTAAAAATTGGCTTTGTCCAGATTATTCTATAAAGTAAAAGATGGCGATACCTCTATAAAAAAAACGCATCGAGATTCCTACCTCATGGTGATAAATATTTCTAATAGGCATTGCTTATTTCCCCCATTTAATTAATTATTTTAAGAGAGAGCTGCCAAGAGCTGGGAGGCCCCTGATCACCCCTAAGATGTTCTCCCTCAAAATTGGGGTGGAACCCAGCCAAAACGTACTGTTACCTGAATGGTACTCAAAGCTACGGCTAACGACAAGCGTACTTGTAGCCCTTTGCAGCGATGAATTTCTTGGGCCTCGATCTGACATCGTCAGATAGGTGGCATTAGTAACAACAGAGAGAGAGCAACATTATTTCATAGCTTATTATTTAGTGTACTAACTCATCAAAAAAAAATGCTCATTTCTTACATATTAATTAAAAGAAAAATGTTTTCCAGTGAGGATATGTGTTCAAAAATTATACTTTGGATAATATTTAGGATATTTAATTCCTTCTTAGGTCAACAAAGAAAATCTTTTATTTTAGTTACTTTTTATTAAATAGTTACAATTAATATAAATATGTATATACATATGACAGACTTACAATATTAAGTGACAAACTAGAAAGCGATTTTCCTTGCAATTTTTCATTTTCCTTTTTTATATATGGTGTTAGACTATTTTTTGTTTGTTTGTTACTATTTATTCATTTATCGAATTTAATTATTCCTATAAAATAGTAATGTAAAAAAGAAATCACATTCTCAGAAATTAGGCCATCCCAGGAGGGATTCGAACCTACGACATTTGGATTAAAAGTCCAACGTGCTATTTATTGCTCAACAGGGGCACAACGAACGATTTTCCTTTCTATATATGCTGTTGGACTATTATTTTTTTTTACTTTTTATTCATTTTTTAAATATAATGAATGAATTAATATGTGAAAAAAAAAGAAACAATGGTATTAACATCAAGTGTCATCCACTGCTAGTTTAAAAGATGTATTTGAACTTCAATGGATGAATAGAAAGTATTTTATTAACGATTGAAAAAGAGTGAACTAGTAGTAGGAATTAATAAGAAATAAACAACATAAAATATAGGCATTCCTTTAATATAGTTAAATAAAAAATTAAGATTTTAATGAGAATTTTGCCCTTGTAAAGTTATACTTAATGACGCAATATCAGGGATATAGTTTGTGATTTTCAATTTAACAATGATTCTAATGTTGAGTTGTTACGTGGGGAGATTCAGATTTTATATCAGATTTTTTTTTTTTTTTTTTACCCAATTACACCAATTTTTTAGAATTTAAATGGATAGGCTGGTTAAAGAAATATATAGAACAAAATACTCAAAGACTATTACATTTTTGAAAAACTTTTTTTCTTAATTAATGAATAATTTTGTATTTGTGTCAAAAAATTTTAAAAAAATGATTTATCGTGTAATTATGAAAAATTAAAAATTAATTGCTGAATCTAATTGTAAAGATGGAACTATATTTATTTTGAAAATTCGATAGAGAGTTTTCTCAACCGGTATAGAAACTAAATGTGATTATAGTTGGAAATAGATTCCAAAAATAAAAAAGAATATTCGATATTTATCATCTAGTTATTAGCCGTCATGTAGAAGTATTGATACACGTTAAATCTATTGAGGCTCAAACGTCTTCTCATTGGTGTGGTGAGGAATTTAAGACAGGGTGCCAGCTCAGGTGTCGTCCTCGTCACTTGATCATGGTTCAAAATTACGAGGTTCGTCGCCAAAAGTCCTCGTGTAGCTGAACAGAGCGACATTAATTGTCTCTCTCTCTCGAGTTATTGAGATTTTCATCGATTTGCAATTCTATAAACGATTTTAGAATATCTCTATGTATAAAGCTAATAATTTATTATATAATAATGGTATCTGTTTGCATTATAATCATTTGCTCATACTAAAGGGGAAAAAATGTTTATTCCTTAATATGTGTTCTTTGTACATTAAATTCTGTACTTTCAACTGCTTTTTCTAATTTGATCATTTATATTTTGTAATCAAATATTATTCCTTAACTCAGTAGCGCAACAGCCCATGAGAGCCAAGACCTGCTGTGCCCATCTCAGTATACGTGATCCTGGGCGCTGAGTTGCGTGAGCAGATGCTTCGGTCATGTGGTCAATATGACGCGAAACTCTCAGTGTTTAGTTCCCAAGCAATCATGACACTCATTTATCGACCCACTGAAAGGATGAAAGGCTGAGTCAACCATGCCCAGCCCGGGGTTTGAAACTCGCACATGTGGTGTGGAAGCGTGATGCACGACTACTCAGCTTCAATATTATTCCTAAAATAATATAGTATTTTCTGTGTATATGTGTGATCAGCTTATACTTTTTATCAACATTGTAAAATCTTTAAAATGTTTTACTTTGAGTGAGATTCAACGAGTTTGAAAACTAACGTTTTGTTCAAAATCTGTATGCCATCTATAAAATTTATAAAGTTTTTATTACATTTTATAGCATCAGAGAATCAATGTTAATACTTATATAAAAAAAATTTCTCTTAATTTTACCTTTTTCTATTACAAAGTGGTAAATGTTTACACAGTCTTTAAAATCTTAAGAATAAGTTAAGTGAATATTATCAGTTATAATTTTTTTCTTTGCCATATAAAGAAATTTTTGCATCTTAAAACAAATTTCCTTCAATCCAACAAATTTTAATTTTTAAAATCCTGAAACTCAATGTCAGCATCTCTTTTGTTTTCCAATTAGGTTGTATTACGATGACTTAATGCCAAGGAATAACTTTCGCATTCGAAATAATCCAATCAAAAGAGCATGCGTTATTGCATATTAGAAATCATTAATTCCGTACAAACTCACCCACCCCTCCAAAAAAAAATTTATTACTACAGTTAATAATAAAACTTGTTACTTATTGGAAACTTAAATAGTTTTTCAATGTACATTCCATGATCATACTATAATTTCAAATATTTTTCCTCAGTTCCTTATGTATATAAAAATAAGCTAATTTTTAAAAAATAGCGCTTAAAAAATCCCATTCACGTTTGAGCAAAGAAATTACATCGATTAAAAAATGAAAAGGAGGTATATTAGCTGATTTAAATGTAATCATAAACAAGTATTACAGACATGAAAAATTAAAAACAATATTACTTTAGAATATCACTAATTAGGATTGATATCAATGAAGTTTAAAAGGAAATGTAAATTTTTCTTAACCAATTCGTAAGAAAATAAAGATAAACTAAATTGCATTTAAGGTTGATTAGCATTATAGTTATTTTTCGGATCTTAGGAAATAAAAATTTTGGCATATCCGGTCTAAAGGAAATGGGTGGAGTCGGAACTTCCTCAAGAATGCGTTGGCCGTCTCTTGTCCCTTCCCCCTAGAAGCAAAGGGAAGCAGATGTCTATCTCTTTTATGGCCCCTAAATTTCTGCCAACAGAGTGAGGGAGGTCTTTGGTTATTCGTAGTGTCATTGAATATACGTCACACAGGCTATAAAGAAATATTTGTTTTTACTTTTTTTTTTCTTACACTGTGATATACCCCTTACAATTATAACTAATTAAATCGGGACCCAGGTTTATCGTAGTCATGCTATATCAAATACATTCTCTATACGTTTGAAACAAATTTTGTTACATAATGCTGTATTTTTTCTTTCTTAACTAAATTATCACAAAAATAAATCTCAGCCAATAATACAGTGGCTTGCAGATATCATCCAACATTAAAATACAGAGAACAGAATACTATGCAAAAGTTGAAATAAAAGCAAAGTAAACTTCGGCATTTTCGATAAAATTATTGAAAATGGTGTTTTACCAAATTTAATGCAGTCGCATACTATTGAAATTGAGGCACCACAAATCTAATGTTTCCGTGTTATTTAGCAACCAATATCACAATTAGTCAACAATGTATTATATTCTAATTTTAAACTATGTTTTAGATTGTATCATATATATATATTCCAAAACTATTTATCAAAATAACAAATGTACTCACGTATGTGATCAGTTGTATTAAATGTGTTTTAAAAAAATAATGTAGTTTTTGCATTGAATTTACCAAATTTGTTAAAAGTCATGTGTCTTACAAGTCCCAATTTCATGTAGCTTATCCTCTTTTTGTATGATATTTGGTTATTTGCACGCTTCTTTAAAAAGTTTATATATATATATATATATATGTACAGTAGCGCACACAGGAATTTTTCAAGGGGGGGTCCGGGGTCGAAAGTTCACCATTCTTGTATCAGGCTCCTTTTGATTTTGTCGATTTTTGCGAGCAAAACACAGTAAAAAACTAATTATTGAATAAATAATTAGCATTAATTAATAAAATTAATCATTAATAACAAATACTTAATTAAATTTTACGTACTATATACTTAGAATTATAATCAATAGGAAAAAAATCAAGGGCTTTGGGGGGCGGACCCCCTTGTGTGCGCCACTGTATATATATATATATATATAATGCAATTATTTATGAAATTAAATGGCCTTTTATTTCAAAAAAAATGCTACAGTTGCAATTTGATAAAAATTATCTGTGTCATCACCCATTTTGCGATATTCAATGCTTCACCATATTCTTTATCACTTTGCGTGATTAAATTTTTATACGTCATTATGATCTAGGATTGGCATAATTTACTGTATTTAACATTACATGAAAAGCAATTGATTTACACTAGAGGACTGTGAATATTATCTTTGACTTAAAAGTAATTTTTTCCCACTTCAGTATTTATCAAAAAGAGCACGGAAGAATAACAAATAGAAGTAATACTATTATATGGTTGAATAAATAAACTATTTTCAGAGTATATGCATGTTTTGAAGAGTTAAAAAGCAGAAAAAATAAGATTATCATCCTTACCCCCAGACACTAATCAGCAAGAGAATCACGCTTTTATGACTGTCTAAAAAGTTTGGGAGGAGGGTTGGAACTCAATAATTAAATTAAACAGGAATTTAAGTATGATGTCCATTATATAGGTAAACGTGTCTTAAAATTTTAGGGACATTCTTAGAAATAAAATTTTATTTTTATAATTAGATACATTTCTATGGAAAAACTCTATTTAAATTATTTAAAATTAGCAAGGGTATAAAATTACGGCCGGAAAATCTCGTAAAAAATTCTAATCACTTTTCATAAAAAAAAAAAAATTAAAACATGCTTTGTATACTTAAATTAATATAAATTTAGAAGTGCTCTTTTTTAGTAATTTGTCAATAATTGGCCGTATGATTTTTAACATAGTAGAAAATGCATCCCTTGTATTTAAAATAATTTACTGTAAAGAAACAATTGTGGTTTCTATTATTGCTAAGGTAAAAAATATTTCAATAAACCTTTTCGTTCATTTTGTAGGCATTTAAATAAGGGAATTTATTTTTAATTCGGCGTTTAGTATAGTTATTTTAGAAGAGGAAACCATAAGAGAGTATCCTATGGTTTCTTACGGAACAAGAATTCTTGCATTTTAAATTTGTGAATTTTTAACTTTCTCTTTATAAGATAATTTATTGCGTGTACATTAAGCATAGCGTGTAGAGAGAATTTAGGCTTTTCATACCATTTAATTAAAAACTATAACACAGGCAGTATGTAATTCAATTTTTGTCTTGTTCGAACTCGAATTTCATTAGGTGCCAAAAAAGAATTGCTTTTACAAATATGTATTTATATATGAATAATTAATTTAGCGGTAACATATAATTGAAATCCACTTTTTCATTATTCTATTTGGCATAAATTTAGTAACAAATTGAGTCGAGTTTATGCATTATGTGTGTAGATATATGATTATACTATGGAAGGATATATACTAATTTCCGTTTGAAAATGAGTTTAATTTAAAACCTGATCTAGCTTGAAAGTATGAGAAAAAAAATTGTTTCTAGTTAATTTTGAAAGTCTGCTTTTTTTATTTTTACAGAGAGAGAGTTTGATATAAAGTGATAAAATATTAAGCTTTTAAAAATTTTCCGTTTATATTAAACAAAAATATTAGAGAAACTCGATTCATTGTCAGAGTGAAAACCATAGCTTTCGGTCAATCCGTCATTCAACTTGTATCATTATGAATATATATACATATTGAATTGTTATTAATAAAACAAGTATTTACGATTACGTAGCGATCAAAATGTAATTTGATGACCCACAGAATGAGCGAAACAAATAACCGATTTAATAAAAATCTATCAATGAATATTCAGTGCACAAGCTATCTAAAATTATAAATAAACATTATATTTTGTAGAATAGAGAATTAAATACGAAAATAAGCTTTTCAAATCACTTTAGTAAACGCTTTTTATTCTGTATCAAAAAACTTACCCTTTCGATTTATAGTAATAACATTTGTAAAAGATCCGATAAAATCACTTATTGGTTATATTTAAAATACTTATTCGTAACATGTACAAAATGTTCAACAGAGGAGCTGCTTCTTTTTTGAATTTCCGTGCCATGAGTAATCGTATTATCTAAATTAATCCAGTATCGTTTCGTTAAAAACGCGGAGTTTCAAAAAACAATAATGTAAGCGCTTTCTGCTCGCACTTGTGTATTACTTACCACTGCAATTACATAATTAAACTTTATTCAAAAAATAATGAACAAATATTTAATTTCATTTAAAATAAATTTGTTCCATGTATTTAAACTTGCTATTTCGAAAGATGGTTAGATATTTTTTATGCTTTCGATAAGAATACTGCTTTCACCGTGTGAACAGGTCCACGTCTAATGCGAAAATGAATGATTGGCATCGTATTTTTTTCAAAGATTAAAAGCGCCGATATTGGCGAGAAATTTGCTAATTAAAAGCTCTGTAACCCTGCAGACTGTCATCCCCCTGATTTGTCGAATCGGGCACTTATCGCGCCAAGTGTTTTCTCGCCAAATAGTTGTTCCTTAAAGTTTCCTTCCCTCTCCTCTTCTCAGAGAAGTTGGCAAAAAAAAAGTGCTCTTTATTTAACGACTAGCTTTTTACCTTGTTATGATTGTAAATTTAGTGAATTTCTGTTTGTCTTATCCCTAAAACTCCTTTCCCTTACAAAAGAAAATCATTACAGAAATACTACATAAGTATATTTCATACAATCAGATTGGTTAGATCCTAGTTAAATCAAATCTTCTGTTTGTAGATAAAATGGAAATGACATCAGCATGGTTAAATAAATGCGCCAAGTTGGTAACTCTATTCCTAGAGGAAAGAAAGTAATCCTAGTAGAGACTGGGTTTTCCTTATGCTTTTGATATTTTGTGAGCAACAAGTATGACAACGTAACTGAATAGAAGTTTCTTAGAAGTATGTTTCTTAAACAGTATAATTTTTGTTCTTTTCCTAAGATGATTTTTGGAGCACCAAGGTATAAGTGAATGATGAAACAATCATGCATTGCTAGTTTTGGTTTTAGGTATCAAATGTTCAATCCACAAAAATGCAGGCATTTAATTAAGAAGAGTGACTGTTGAATTTATTTGGAAATATGAACTACTCCAATAGAAAAATTGAATAAAATACCTGTCAATTTTTGCACTTAAAATTTAAGCTTTTCTGGATTTCATTGTGTTATTTATTATTTGTGCATTTTGCAAAATCATCCTCCAACTATATTCTCCCCTGCATTGCTTTTTTATTGTTTTTCCCTCATCAACTGGAGAGTAGTAGATGAAAATTGTAGAACTTGTTGCCTTTAAATTTTAAAAAAGTTTGTTCCTTTTGCATGACATATTTCATTAGCTGTTGGTTTCTAACTTGCTCATATGTATAGTTTTTTTTAAAATAAACCATTTTTTTTTTTTTTTGTTGCAACTTTCTTGAATTCAACTCATTTTGTGTGTGTTTGTATTTCCTGTGCTTTATATTGCCAAACAAATTGTTTTTCGTTGATTCTTATCATGATGTTGAACAAAATCAAAATGGTATACTTTAAGATGTTTAAAGAATGTTGTAAGATGGAATTTGACTTGCTCATATGTATAGTTTTTTTTAAAATAAACCATTTTTCTTTTTTTTTTGTTGCAACTTTCTTGAATTCAACTCATTTTGTGTGTGTTTGTATTTCCTGTGCTTTATATTGCCAAACAAATTGTTTTTCGTTGATTCTTATCATGATGTTGAACAAAATCAAAATGGTATACTTTAAGATGTTTAAAGAATGTTGTAAGATGGAATTTGATTTTGTGTATTAACACATCTCGAAAAGATTATTATTTTGTTATGAATTTCCTATTGGTTCACAGTGATAGTTAGGCAACCACTAAAAGTGATCAGCAAAAAACTTTGCGTAGGGGCACATAAATCTACACTTTAACCTTTCATTGATTTTCAAACATGTTGCCACCTTTTGTCATATTTCTATGATTTCAAATTTAAAAATCATGTGGTGCTTTCTGAAATAGTCCTGGGGTGCACCATATAGGATTTTATCACTGTTTTGCCAGAACTATATAGGAATGCAGTTTTGATTGCATCCAGGTTTGAATACCTGAAATTTTAAGCAAAAATAGGCTTTGAAGAGCAAAAGGGAACTAATTTGAGGGAGTACTATGTGCCAACCAGTGCTTGTTGTTGAGTGATTGGGAATCCAAGATGGCAGCTTACTGGTAACTAATTGTCATGAAAATATTCTTAAGGAACTATTTTGAACTATATTACAAATGAAGAATATAGAACGATATTGAAAATAACCAATATTAATCAATAATGAATATCAATATAATATAATAAAAACTATGTATACTAATAATTACATTATGTAATATATGATAATAATTTAAAGTAAATAATAACATAATATATATTAAAATTAATAATGAATATCAATTAATAAGTGATAATAACTTGCAATATTCCAAAAACAGAGAGTTCCTGTACTGAATTTCATCGAACAAGGAATGTTTAAAAATGCATTATTATAAAGTAATATTAAGTAGAAAAGTGCATTTGCTGCAATAATTAAAAGCACAGGCCTCATAGTCTTTAAAAAAATATCTTGGTACTTATCAATGATATTAGAAATATCCTTATTCAATAATAGCGCAAAATAAAACAGAAGACTGATGCAGCTGACTTGAAAAATTTATTGCAACAAAAATGGTTAAATTTGTAGAGAAATCAAATTAAAATTCTCTGAAATTTATAGGGTTACTGCAGGAAATAAACCTTAAAAATTCATCTTAATATATGTTATTCTCATGGCTCCTGCACATTGCCAGGCGATAAAAATATCAAGGTAACCATATTGTATTGTAATCACCCATCTTGGTGAACATAAACAACTACTCGATGCATACCACTCTTATATCGAATTAGCAACAGCAAAAGTATGTGATTCATGTCTTTGAATAGTGATTCCATGATAGAATGAAATTCTTGTGATGTTCTAATAAAAAATGACACTTCTTCTGAGTGAATTTAGTGTTTTCTTCTGTTTCTATTAATATAGTTGATTACTAGAAAAATAGCTACAACTAGATAAATTTACTTAAATGTCACCTTCAAAGTGTTATTTCATACTTCCCCCCCCAAATTACCCATTTCTGCCTTACCACAATATCATGTTTAAAAAACAGGCTATTGGTGTTATTTTTTCCAGAATATCAGTGAGGTCAATGAGGATTTTTTAATATCAATTTGTGTGACGTGTATTCAAACATTTCAGAATTTTCTGTTGTAATATATTTCTGTATTAATATAATTGTGGAGGGAGGGAATTGTATCGTTTAAGGAATAAATGTAAAAATCATGTTTTATGTAAAGATATTATTCTTATATATATAAAATAAAATAAAATTAGTGCTAATTTGCATTCTCCCCCCCTCAATTTTTAAAGACCTAATTACTCTGTGTAAGTTCTGGCAGCGATAAACACAATATTCAATCAAAACGTAGAGCAGAAATCAATATATTTTACATAAGGTAGTCTTGTTATATGCCAATTGTTGAATAAATGAAAAAGAATTACTTCAATACTTTGTGTCTCCTTTAGCCTGCTAGTGGTCTGACTTGGAAAAAATTAACCCATGAACTAAATTTGTACCAATTTTTCATGGTACCAGACTTTAATAATATTTTTCTGCAGTTTAATCTTGGTAGTTGGCATTCCAACAACTTTAGTATCCATTATATGCCAATGGTTTTCAGCAGGTTTAGGATCAAAACTATTTCCCAGGCTAGTCCCGAAATTTTAATGCCTGATTTTTTGTGATGGGTCTGTACCTAAATTGGAAAATTGAGTTAAGAAGAAACAGAAACATACTAGTTACACAACAAAATTGTATAAAAATAAGTTGGTTCTTTCGAATCAGTTTCACCAGTTAACAGGGTTATTGAAAAGGCTCATTTATGTAAAATTTAAAATTATTTTGAGTAACTGGATTTTAAGCACTCCTGGAAGAGAGGATATTAGTGTAAACCGATAGATTATCAGTTGGATTAATAAATTTAAATTATCTGACCCATTGGCTGGATATGTTTCCAGACCATTTAGCTTTTTAGGAATTTCAAAGTTAGGGATATGTAGCTTGAATGATAGGTTTCACTTTTTCATTTCCTTACATGTATCTTATTCTTCTATCCATGGAGGCTGAATTTGAATTCACCTGAAAAAATGTCATGATTTAAAATGGAAATAAGATTTTTTTCCCCGTGGTACATTTGTTTTGTCTTCTAGTATACTTTTATATATATATATATATTTAAGTTATAGCATTTATTTTATAATGTTAGATGTTTCGAGGTTGAGTGGTAGCATATTGGGCTTCCTCACCACAGGTCTGGGTTATATTCCTGTGCTGGACAAAGCCCACTCAGCCTTTCATCCCTACTACAGTGGGTCAATAAATGCGTACCAAGCTTACTGGGGGTCTCGCTTCAGACTGACCACCTGATCGGGACATCTGCTCATACACCTCAGTGCCTAAGGATCACGTATACTAGGATGGGCACAGTAGGCCCTGGCCCTCGTGGGCTGTTGCGCCACTGAGTTTGAGATGTTTCAAAAAGATATAAAAATACACAAGATGCTAAACTTAAATGTCTTCTATAAAAGTGTAATCCAAAGTTCTGTGAGTTTTAAATGGAAAATAAAGCAGTAATGATTTTCTTGTATATTTTTCTTTTTTCTCCGAATTTTTTTTATTTTTGAGAATAATAGTTTTTAAAATTTTAATCAAATAAATATTGATTTTTTTTTTTTTATTTCAGTGAAAATTGACATTTGGATTTTTTAAGATGATGAAAAATGCATTTGTGGAGAATGTAAGAAAAAAGATAACACCAACCAAAAGGAAAAAGACACCAAACTCAGATAAACGAAAAAATGCGAAGAAATTTAAGAATGAACCTGAAGACTCTGGCCCAGGAGTTATTTATATTGGTCACATACCTCATGGATTTTATGAAAAGGAAATGAAAGCATATTTTTCGCAATTTGGTAAAATTCGTAGATTACGTGTAGCTAGAAGTAAAAAAACAGGGAAGGCTAAAGGCTATGCTTTCATTGAATTCGACTCGGAATCGGTTGCTAAAATTGCTGCTGAAGCTATGAATAATTATCTGTTCTTTGAAAAGCTTCTAAAATGTGAATTTGTTCCTGCCGATAAAGTACACCCAAATACTTTCGAAGTCTTTGTACATGGTGTGAAATTGAGTTCAGATGTGAATCGAAGAAAGCAGAATAAAATAAAAGGTGAAGAAGCTCTTACCAAAAAGCAAAAATCGTCGAATTGACCGATTTAAAAAGTTGCAGTCTTTCTTAGCAGAGAAAGATATTGACTTTGAAGTTGAATCTTTTCTTCCTGAAGATAAATAAAAAGTATTTTCTGCATACTATAAAGGTGTTTATTTTAATTGTGTGCTTTCATTGCTTTTTTTTTTTTTCCAGAGTAATAATTTCTAACTTTTAATTAATTTTTATATTTTAACTCAACAATATTTATTGGTTACCACTGGTCATGTGCTTATTCTTGGAAACAAAGGTATTAAAAAAATCTTTTACATATTTACTTTTTTGTGTGTGCATGTATGTATTTGAAAATTAAATAATTTGTCAATAATATTCTTCAGTTTTATATCCAAACTGAAAAAAAAAAACTGTGTTTAAGGGGACATGGTACGATTTAAACTAAAATTTTTAATTTAAGGATTTTCAAAAAAAATTTTTATTGCCTC